>WKFP01014557.1:424333-474079 GCA_011057875.1 Pterocles orientalis | reverse complement strand
CAACATGATCACGGATCAGCTTAGATCCTGAAGGTGGTGTAGCTGTATTAGCCCAGCATTGTATTCACAGTAGTGACTGCCTCTTAGCCAGACTGATTCACTGGAGTGCAGGAGAGCACTAGTATGGATGTCCTGGGCTGGCACAGAGGGTACCCTGATGTCCCAGGTCAGGCCCATACAGAGCCTGAAAGCCTGTATCTCAACAGGTTTCTCAGTCCAAGGGAAAAAAGATCAATGTTATTTCTTCTAGAGTATGAAAATTGTGGCCAGCGTTTGTGATTTTTACTAACCACCAACCATCTAGGACCGTGGCTTCCTTAGTCAAAAAAAATGCCAACGCTTGTGTAACATGTGACTGGGGATGTGAGAGTGAACTAGAGGCTCTCCAGAGGTCCCTTCCAACCTCAACTGTTCTGGGATTCTGTATACCACAAATACACGGTATGCAGCCGTCTCCATAGAGTATCTTCATATCTCAGTTCTTGCATCCACCTGTGATTCCATATACTGCTAGCACACCACACCGTGCTGTACGATGTCCATGTTACTGATTTTTCATTAGATTGAATTTGGGCTATGTATACACGAATAGTAGTCCAGCCCAACAGGAATAGTTGGTCTTGTAAGATGTGGAGAGCCTTAGGTGTGCTCCTAGAGTATATTTCCTGGTGTAGCTTAATGCAAAAATAATTCAGTGCGGCTGCCCCCAACACAGCTCCGCAGTGTGAACCAGAGCACAGCAGGTGGGTGTCATCAGGAAGTTCACCCCAGAAGCTCGGTCCTGGTTTGGACTAAATTACTAATATAAGTTTACCCTCCGTTGGTTACTGGTACTCCACAAGTAAGTGCTCCCCACTTGGCAGGTTCCTGGCAAGCTCTTGTCATCTTCTAGATCCTCGTGTGCACGCCAGCAGCATGGCTGCTCCTGTGGCCACAAGCCAAGATGCTGCCATGGCTTGTTGAGATGTTTGCATACGTAAAGCCGCTCATGAACAGCAGTTGGCCTACTTGTCATGAGGAGCACAGGCTGGGCCAAAGCGTGGCTGGAGGTGAACCATAGTTTGCAGTCATAGGGAATGCACAGGCTGGGCCAAAGCGTGGCTGGAGGTGAACCATAGTCTGCAGTCATAGGGAATGCACAGGCTGGGCCAAAGCGTGGCTGGAGGTGAACCATAGTCTGCAGTCATAGGGAATGCACAGGCTGCTGGTGCCAAACGTGCAGAGGCCTCATGGCCCCATACGATGGCGGGAGTGGCATACCGAGTATCTACGGCTGTAGTACACTTCCTCTGAGGCAGAAAGCTCTCTCATTAATTAAGCCTCGGGTTCTCATCTGGGTAAGAACTACTCTTGTTATAGTAACCGAGAGGAGATTTGTCCTGAAAAGCGCACGTGTATATGAACACATGGCATCCCCACGCAGGCACACCTGTGGGAATTAATTAACACCTGGCGGCTGTTTGTGGCACAGCAGTCTAGGGCAGGAAGTGAAAAACAGATCAGAATCCCTCACCCAACGTTTTAGGGGGGCTCAGGACAGGCAGATGGCAACGTCCCATGCTGGAAAGTGCCAGGAGATACTATTCCTGTTGATAGGAAAAGTGCCGGAGGAACCTTCACAGCTATGTAGGCCAAAAGTGTTACAAAACCTGTCTCACTGTAATACCAAAGCACCTCACTAGGAAGCTTTTCGCTGCTTCCAGGATTAGCTGTTGCCTTCCCTCTTGCCTTCTTCCCCGTGCACAGGCACATGTTCCCTGGTGGTCTGCTGCGGGGGGTTCCCCACCGCCCTTTGTGGGGGAATCTAGAGGACCCTCTGAAGGGCACGGCGCTGCGCAGAAGGACCTGGTGGCAGTCACTGTCTCTTCAGGTGGGTTGCTGGAGTTCCTGGAGGAGGACATTCCGGTCTCCCTTTTGTGGGAATGCGTTTGTGTCACATGGTGGCACCCTTGCAAACCGAATAAAGCTTTGAACTCCTGCTGCGGCCTCTCGCCCTCGGTCAGGGAGGTCTGGAGGGCCTTCGCCCTCACCCAGGCTTGAATGACTTTCAGGTGTTGATCCCCTGATTGTGCCTGGCTTGAAATCGGTGAATAGGTGGAAGGACTGACTGGGCAGCAGGAAACAGGTAAAACCCACAGGGATGGTGTGGTTGTGTAAGACAAAAAATCACAGTGCAGAGAGTAAAATTATAGTGAAAAGGGTAAAATCATAGTGCAAAGAGTAAAATCCCACTACATTGGTTGGTGTTTATCATACCTGGGTGTTTTTGCCAGGACACTTTTCCCCCTCGTTAATATGAGACGTTACTATCAGGAGCAGTTAAGGCTTTCGTGAAACATAAGGCAAGAATATACATAGCTAAATTCAGACCAAACCAACCCTGGTCGCGCCACCTGGATTCATGCCAGCTCCTGCCTTAGACAGTGTTACCGAGTGCTCTTAAACAGTTCCGTTGTTTTGCCTTTCCACAAACGAGGTAGGCTGTTGAGTTTAGGTCCCTCAGTTTTGTAGCTGTGTGTTTTGGAAGCCTCTGCCTCTTAGGACGTGAATCCGACTGAGATCTTGCCGTTGGTCGTTGGTCGTTGTGCTGGCAGTTGCCAGAAGCCTGGGCTGGGGATCCGAGCCCAGCTGTATGTTAACTGTTTCAGGCATTTACAGCAGAAAGAGAGTTCTCTGCTTCAGATGGCGTGCTCTCTCTGACAGAGATCCAGCAAACCGCTGCAGTGAGTGAGCGTGGCTGTGTTTGTTACTGGACCTTTGTGCGCTGTGTTTCTGTGGCTGAAAAAAGGCATCATCAGTTGTTACAGCCCTTTGACGTGGGGGCCCTGGTGAGAGCAGGGGGAAGGTGGAGCCCCAAGCCAACTCAGTTTGTAGGTTTTATTTATTCCCTAATTTACAGAGAAATGTTTCTAATGCAAAATAGCAATGGTGTTAATCTGAATTAACTGTCCAGATTAGCAGAAAAGAATGCCTGTCTTGAGGAAATAGTAAAGATGTAGTCATAGAAAGGCTCAAATGCCAGTTTCTTTATTCCTTCCTCTCCATTTTGAACTTTGGGCTGCCCCCAAAATATCTTGCAGAGCCAGCATATTTAGCCCTTAACAATAAAAGCATGAAGAACAGCAGTATTTCATCAGGGAAGTTTTCCCCTGTGCCTGGACAGCTCAATCTAGATTTGCCGTTTGCTTTCATAAGTATGAGTGATTTTCTGTTGTATGCCATGCTATCCAACCTGCGTATGAAACTACTTCATTGCTTAGACTCCTTGACAAATTGATGTGACAACAGTGTAGGATTGATAGAATTGACTTGAAGAAGTGTTAAGTGACAGTTTCATTCTACTGGGTGGTAACAATTCATAATATTTTCTGTTTAGACTCTGCACTGAAGGTAAAAAATCACTGTGATGCCTGAATCAGTGTAGCAGCCATCATATCCCTCCTTCTTGTGCAAACACAAGAGGATTTCAGCAGTCAGCAGATTTCTGAGATCAGTAGGCTACTCCTGACAGCCACTGCCTGCTGGGTGCTGGAGGTGATGGGGAGAAAGGGCCAGAACCCTCCCTTAAAACATCTGTCTCTGTATCTGGAGAGGCAGCACTGAAAGTTATCGCTTGGAAGCTGGTCAGAGCTGATGAGAGGAACCTGCCAGAATGGGGCATGGGTTGGACAGGCAGATGGAACAGGAGCTGCAGAAACAGCAGTTGGTGCCTAGAGGTCAGACTTGGCGTCAAGACTGAGAACTGGAAAAGGGGGGCAAATTAATTGCTGTCTTGTACCTCTGTGTTAGTGCCTGGTAGTTACCCTGGGTTACACAGTGACTGTTCATCATCCTCTTAAGTGAAGTATTTTCATAATTTTAGACACCATAAAGAAATCACAATAGCTGTCATGTACTGTTTCTTCGTTATTTCCCAGGGGGAGAGAAAGGAAAGAGAAGGAGGATTTTAACTTCCATTAACTGCTACTTACACACCTTCTGCCATCAAGAAAGACGGTAGTTTCAGCAGCCTCCCTTCTCTGTGGTGGATCAAGAGTGGCCACATCGGGGTGTTTTTCTAATCTACTTATTAGTAATTCTGTGATACCAGAATGCTTAAGACATGCCTATTTGGGGCTAAAATTACATGTACAGGAAGATTAACGTCTCTTAATTTGTCTTCCTGTCTAAACAGAGAAATCAGAGACAGCTTAGAATTAATGCATTCTTATTTTTATAGATGGAGAGCTCAGGTGTGAGGTTTGCTCTGTCACACAGGAGTCTGTGGCTGTGGGTAGGACAGTTGTCCTTTTACCTTGGCTAGTCAGGTAATGCAAAACTACCTGTTTCCCACTCAGTTCATCCCAGTTGATGTTTCTTGCCCCTTTGCTGCCTGACTAGAACAGAGGGAGGCCAGGTGAGGGGCTGAACTTGCTTCTTTGTGTGGACCTGCAGTGGCTTCGTCCTTCTTGTGAAAAGGAAATACCAGGTTGTCTTCAGATTTGTTGAATTGTTTGGGAATGCTTAGGTTCTGCTTTTGCTTTCTCAGTTGTGTTTTTTTTTTTTTCCCCTGAAGCTTAAAATAGCCAAAAAACTGACAACAACTATTTATTTTTAGAGGCAGACTGCATTTCTCAGAACTGCTGTTTCTAAGCACTGTTGTGAAACTGATGTGTTTATTAACGGTGGCTGATTTATAAAACTAGGCTATTAGACATCAAAAGTACATACCTGAAGGATAGATAGGACATTACTCAGTGTCGGGAAATACACTAGTGTCAAAGGTATATCAAAAGCCAGAATGCAAAGCTCCTTATTGGCAGATGACCAGCTTATTGCTTTTCACAACCTTCCATCCCGATTTGTTTTGCAGATTATTACAAAAAATACTCAGGAAAAGAAAAGTCAAATCCTATCTGAACCCAATGGTTTCTTTAACAATTTCTGGCATAATGTGTCATGTTTCAACAGGTAGATTCTTTCTCATGGCTTATGCTCTTGACATAGCTTCAGATTCTGCCTAGCAGGACAGAATAGCAGGAGACGGAAAAACATTGGTCCGTCAGTTGAATGAGGAATTAGGTAAGTAGGATAATACCCCAGTAGGGCATTTTTGGCATGACAGCGTGTCAAAGAAGAATGGAATGGTGTGTTTTCTTGAAATTGGCCGTAAACAATTATTTTCAAGGGTCTTCCTTGTTTAAAGAAGATGCTCACACATCTACTGAGCCAGGGTGGACATTTTTACATACATACTAAAAGAAACACACTATTGTGTCCAAGGGGTGATCTGCCACCAAGTTGCCAGGTATTCTCTAGGACATAACTGACAAACATGGCATAGTTTTAGATCACCCCATTTGATATGCTGCAAAATTTACATTAAAGTGGAGATGGCATAGCTATCATTTGGTTTGTCTCTCTGGGTATTACTGGCTTCAAAACACATTTCTTCAATGTGTTTTTATTGAGAAATTCTCTCTGCTGTTTCACCATGTCCTGAGTTTAGTGTAAAAGAAGCATTTGAGCTCTGTGGAAGTGACCTTCACAATACCCTCCCAGTATAAATTAGAATATTCTAGCAAGTGCTTTTATTCTCAACTTTTGGGATCATTTATAGTGGTTAGTGAGTCTACTAGACATCCTTATCCTCCTCAACATATCCTTTGTTCAGAGTCTCTGGAAAAAGTGGTATAGGAGTTGGCTAAGCTGTATCTATATCTTTCAATGTCTTCTGGCATGAGCATCCCTCTGTCCAAGAATTACATGCTTAATTCCTTTTGGAATACTCAAATGATACATGTGGAACACAAAAGACTCCAGATTTTAGCCTTAAATCTAGTTCTCTTCTAAAATCCTTTAGTGTAGCTAACAGTCATCCCTGACAATTTATTTCGCTGTTAGTGTTTTCGAACCATCAGCATTACCTTGCTGTAGTGATTCATGTTTGGTTTTTCAGGTGCCATGAGGTCCCACAAAGATTAAGTGAATTAGCAGAAACAAAGTCAGAAAACAATAATAAGGCAGACGAAAAGGTGTATCAGATCCCATGCAGGCCTACAGCAGAAAATTGCAGTAAACACCCACTGTAAAAGAAAATATATTGAGTTAGCTTACATGCTTTGTGGACAATACTGTATCTGATTTCACATGAAAAAAAGTCTACTCACAACTCAGCAAAGGATAACAATCAGTAACTCCCCTAGCAGGGAGGGAGACCTCCTTTGTCTTCCTGTTCAACATTGGCAAAATCAGTATAGACTCCATCTTTATCTATGGATTCCATATCAGTGACACCGCTCAAGCAGGTCCCTGAAGATGTCCAAGTCCACTCTCTTGAAATCCAGAGTAGTGGGCTTGCTGCACACCCTCTTTGACCCCCTAAGGATCTTGAACTCCCAGCCAAGACTACCTTGAGCTTCCCGTTACTCACCAGCCCCTCCTCACTGGTAGGGACAAGCTCCAGCACAGCACCTTTTCTTGTTGGTTCCTGTACCACTTGGAAGAGGAAGTTGTCGTCGATTTCACCTTCTAGGTATTATTTGCCTGTAACACTTTTGTTATGTTTAGTTTCTTTTTTTTCCCTATTCACGCACCCCCATACAAGGTGGGAGTTCCCTGCAGCTTGTTTACTGCCTGGGTGGATAGAGCTTGTGCTGAAGACCAGCCACGCACTGCACTCCTTGCCGGTCCCTGGCAGGCTCAGTAAACAGACTCTCTCGGGCCAGGGACCGTCGAGGAGTGCCCATACATTCTAGCATGCCTTAGACCTGAAAATTTTTCACTCAAAATTTTTTGAAGAGATGAAATAGCGAACCCCTGACAAAAAACTGAAGTAGGGTTTAACAGTTCTGGTTACCTGCTCTGTTCTGTTTACACTATAAGCCTCTGTATCATATTTTTTCTTCAGACTATTAATAATAGTTGGTCACCTGAAATAGAGCCAGACTTGATAGTTGGTTCAAATCTCAGGTTTTTATTTAAAAGGAAGTGAGGAATAAAAGGGCATTGTAGGATTTTCATAGTGCTGTCCAAATACTTCTTTTAATAGGTGAAAGGTAGGTATTCTGCCTGTTTGTTACCTTTTACACCTTTGCTCACTGCGAGAATGAATAAAATTAATTAAAAAGGAATGTGAGGAAGATAGTATGCATTTAATTGCAGCTCTCTTGGCCTACTATGCATATTTTATTTGGGTTTGCCAGTACAGGCTGCTCTGACTATTTGCCCATGTTCTGGCAATCACTTCTCGTCAGTTATAATAGAGGAAAGTTTCATTTCAGATTCACTTTTCTTTCAGTGAGACTATCGTCCATGTGGCTGGCAGGAAGAAAGCAGTGTCAGTGGGATATGTTGGTCTTTTTGCTCAAGTCCGGCTTTCACAGAATACGTGATACATGTCACAGATCAGTTCTGATGCTTCTCTGGGTTGCCTGTTGGTCTGAAAGGCGTTCTTTAGAAGTCCTTCACAGTTGCTCACAAACATGCTAGCACTCTGCCTGGAAATGTAGGGGCTTGCCTACTGTGAAGCAAGCTATTTGGCTAACTGGTCGTGCGCTAGCTACTCTGCATTAATTCCTCACGCAGATATGCTTACCCCGAAGCAAAGGTGAGGCAGCTGGTGATACCTCGAGAGTGTAGGATAGCCAGCACGGCTTCTTTGCCTGCACTGCAATATGTCAGCGGTGCAGGAAGGCCTTAGAATTGTAAATGCTTTGCCAGCATAAAAAAAAAAATAAAAAAAATCACATCTTCTTTCAGTTCCCTGGGAGTTGCAGCAGCTTTGTTTTCTTTGGCTGGGTTCTGAATGTGACTGCCCGGATGAGGCCAGGAGGTGGGATTAACGAATTGGTTTTGACTCTTCTTGTTTCTGACTCCCAGCTCACAGTACATGAGACGCTCTGCAAGTTCGAGCCTGGCAGCTAATAAAACCGCTGGATTCGATGCATAAAATGAATTTGACTCATACGTACTTGCCTTAGAAATCTAATGCAGCTGTGTCAGAGCGACAGGCCTCTGCTTGTTGCAAACTTTGCCTTGTTCCCCCTGTGGCACAGTTCCCTCATGCTGTGGGTGAAGGACACTCGTGAAAACAAGTCGCGTGCAACTGCTTGTGGCTCTTTTGAAGAAGAAAAAAAACAAGCAGGTAGAGCTCAGAAACATTTGTGTGATATGCAGAAATGGGGGCTAAAAAGCTAATGTTCACAGTTCTCCCTTCACATGGCATTTTGCTAACAGTGAGTGCTGCCACGCAGTAATATATAACCACAAGGCTGTATCTGAGGGTGTAATTAGCACTAAAAAAAGATGACTTGAGAAAATCAAAGCAAGCCAAGTAGATGCTTCCCTAATGAGGCTGTGAGGAAAGTGCTCACAGATGGTGAGTGGACTTGTTTTTTTATGAAATACCATAAATAGGCTAATGAAACTCATTTTAGGAATACAGTGACAATACCACTTCCAAGTTGCAGTTGTGGAGGGACATTTTTTCCTGCCTTAGAAAAACACAAACCTGGAATTCAATTCTGCCAGCAGATGGACAGCAAAGACCTGCTGTATTAAAAAAAAAAAAATCACAATACTCAGGTCTACTTTGTAGTACACAATATGGCGTATTTTGAAAATTGTGATTTTCTTCAGGTGCTCCTGAAAGCAGAAAGGAAAGGCAGTAATGGTTCATATCATCAAACCCAGCTAATCACAATTTTTTAAGAAGTGGAGAAAGATCGGTTCCTGCTTCTCCCTATCTGCTTAATGCTGCTGTGTCTGGATTAGAGCAGCACGCTGGTAAAACTCAGATTAGGACACGCAGGTGGATGCTTGAGGTACAGAAAGAGCTCGGCTTGGTCACAAACCAATTTAGAGAGCTGAAACTTTGTTATTGCCTGCAGTTAGCCTCAAGACACAGATCTTTCAAACGGTTGCTGTGCTGAGGTCGCTCTGTGCTCGGGGCTGGGGGGACGTGTGGCTGCTCCAGCAGAGGACAGTTCTGTGGCTGTGTTATCCCAGCGCTGTGGCTGGGCTAGTGTACCTTGTCTGTCAGCTAGGAGATACCAGAGCCCGTGCCTGGTGTTGTGCTGACCCTCCTGCTAAGCTGGAGCAGACGGAGTCTGTTTCTGCCTGCCGTCGGCTGCTCGAGCCCAGGGAGTCGGGATGTGGCACCCCAGCCCTTCTGCAGCTGCCCTCCGAGCGCTGTGCCTGGTGGGGCAGGAAGGAGGCGGGTGTTGCAGAGCCAACATCCAATTCCGATCAGGTCTCCAGACAAGAACCTGAACCCGAAGGCCAACCCGCCAACTGTACTCATTCTCTAGGAAATTAAAATCCTGTGTAGACAATTAGATGCCGTTCTCAGTGCGTTTAATGCAATGCTTTGAACGTGGGTAGACATACTCTAGTGCAACACGAGGATATGAATTCACTTTCTCTCACCTGTTCCCTCTTCTCGCTACTGCATTATTCATAGCTCATCCCAAACACATGCATGCCAGCCTTCTCTTTGCTGTTCATTTACCTTTCAGAGCTTAGTCGTATGCAGTTGCTCTGATTTTTTTTTCTTTCCTAGCCTTAGTTTTTAATCTGAACCATAGTTACCTGATGGCTTCACTTTATGTTAGCATGCTTGTCTGTTTTAGGTCAGAGTCGATTCAGTGCTCACAAATGACGCTAAACAAGCAACCCAGAAGAACAGATTTCAGGCAGTATTTGTCCATGAGTAGGAGGGTCTCAGTGCTGCTCAGTACGGTCTTCCAGAGAGGACTCCAAATATTCAAGCACGTCATTTGTGTATGTTTGAAATCTCATCCTGTTGCTTGCTGGGAGTGAATCCAGTCCCAATAGGCAATTTAGCCACTGGCTTCTCCCTGCTGTGTCTACCACAAGTAATGTTTTCGTGGTTTGTGGGACTGGTCCCTGGGAACTGAACTCACTCGTTTCACATCTATCACAAAATGGCCATTAGTGGTTGCGTGTTTCAGTCACAGCCGAGCCAGGCTGGACTGGGTCCAGGGATGAGCCCATCTCCTGGCACTTAGAAATCCAGTTCCACTTGCAACACCAACACCCTCTGCTATGTAAAATTTACTCTGCCTCTCCCAAAATCATAGAATCATAGAATCATTAAGGTTGGAAAAGACCTCAATGATCTTCAAGTCCAACCGTCAACCCAACACCACCCAACCCACTAACCCATGTCCCGAAGCACCACATCTACACGTTTCTTGAACCCCTCCAGGGATGGTGACTCCACCACTGCCCTGGGCAGCCTGTTCCAATGCCTGATCACTCTTGCAGTGAAGACATTTTTTCTAATCTCCAGCCTAAACCTCCCCTGGTGCAACTTGAGGCCCTTTCTTCTTGTCCTATCAAAATAAGTCTTCATGATATTACACCATGCTGTTGGTACATCCATCATACAGAAATGGCCCTATTACAGAAGCAAGGCTCACTACATGTGTGCAACTCATGCAGCAGTGGATTTTATGTTGTTAGTAATCACTTCAAGCTGGTTAAAATGGCCTAGCCTACAAGACCCTCCTTCTGAAATAACGGGCAGCGCCACAGAGCATCCCATGCATCCGTCACCGCTCCTCCTGGCTTATTTTCAAGCTGCAGGGGACTGGAGGAGCTGTGCAAAAATGTGACACAGACTTTAATGGCCTAAGGATGCAGACTGGAGCCGTCCTAACTCCACATTGAGGGTGGTTGTACGTGTGCGTGTGTCCTATCATAATGTGAACGTGAAACTCAGCAACTATTTTTCAGGAAGTGCAGTGAGAAAGAAATGGAAACAGAATATTTATTGTTACTTTCCCTCTGCCCGGAGACCTTGCAGACAGCGCGATATATTTTTACTCATGTTCACCAGTCATCGTTCTACAGACTTCAGTGCAGTTCTGTCAGTTTACATCAGCAGAGACGTGACCTTCCATCTGCCTGAAGTTTATGCACATGAACCATCATTCAGTTTGTTGTCACTCTGTTTTATGGGGCAACCTCAGCTAGAGTGTACACACACCTACCCTTTGTCAAGACAGGCACTGGTCATGTTCCACTCGGCCCAAATATGTTTTTATGAATAGAGATCTCAGACAGTACTATGGCAACCTAATACTGTCAGTCAGGAGTCAATTATTAGTGGTTTTCAGCAACAGAAAATGCAAAATCCTGTTCCTGATGGCTGTGCACTGTGGTGTCGTGTGTTTTATTGAGGAAATAGCGCAAGACTTCTGTAGCATGGGGATTTCCTAGCACGTTATGTAAGCTATAAGATCTTTTTTATTTTCTTTATATGTTTTTCCTGCAGCTTTGTTGTCTACTCTCAAGCTTTAAGCAGCTCTAGCAGTTTATCTAACCATTAACAGCCAGGCAGAATGGGTTATGTTTAAAAGGGTATTTCTCCCTCTGAGCTTGAAAAATCCAGTGTAAAACTGACTTGTTTTAAATTTTGTATAGAAAATGCCTCTGACATTTAATAAATTACTATTTTAAATTAGATTCTGGGTGGTAAGTACAAAAATCAAAATTTAGGAAAAAAATGTGTCTAATGCCTGCTAGTTTTTGATACAGCTTTTCTGTGCAGAAGTACCATGGTTGTAAAAGTGCTGCAGAAGATTTTAACTTTTTCTTATACGTTTAGTAACCCACAAAGTTTTTCCAACCAATACACATGTAGTGAATGCCTGTAGTGTTCTAATTTTCTGAGAAAAAGGAAAATAAATTGATGAGCTCTGAAGTTCTGGTTTTGCACTATTTATTAAGAATTTTCACAATGCATGTTCATTGCTCACATTCACCCCCCCAAAAAAAAAAACAAAAAAACCAAAAACAAAACCAAATTTCAAACATTTTCTTTAATAAAATTTCCTGGAAATTTTTTTTAAGATGCAGTATGAAAAGCATCATGAGGTTAAGAAGGCAATTCACTTGTAAATGAAACATGCTAGTGGCGTGGTTTGAAGGCAGAATATTTTCCATCTTTAATACCGAGATCAACGTATACTTCTGTATTCTGGTGTTGACAAAGACAGCAACTGTTCTCTGAAGGGTCAGACAACTCCTTTAAGCTTACAAAACTGGATGACACAATGCTTACTTTTTCAAAAGGCTCTGAATAACTGCTGTTGTAGCACTTTACTGCTTTAAAATTACTTAAAGATGTGATCTTGCTTGTCAATTTTTCTCATGACTCCAGATAAGAATTATGTCTCTGATAGTGTTGAAAATGTGTCACAAAAATGGCAGAAAGCCTTTAAAATGTGATATAAGAAACACATGGGTATTAACCTGCCACTGTTCATGGTCTATGAACGTGTTCTAGGAAAGTACAGGTGTTTAACAGATATGCCAAGGAGGAAATTCAGTAGATGTGGTCATGCTCGAAAATACTGGGGATAGATGCTAAACGTGTTTGTTGAAACAACTAGATAAGTGAGTAAATACCAATCACTGAATAAATTTTCCCGCTCAGGACTAATATGCCCCCCGAATTCCCGGATGGGTGAATTTTCCTGTTAGATCTGGAAGGGTTGTTTGTGTGTCTTTCGCTAGGCTGCTGCTTCTGGCTGGAGAGACCTTTCTTTTCCAAACGGGCAGCTGAGGTAGGGTGCTGTGCGTAGCTCCACCTCATCCCTTGTGAGCAGGGACTTGGGTCTTTGGGCCGAATCCAAAGCTTGCTGTAGGGCTCTGCGGCTTAGTCAAAGTCCACGGATGTCTTCTCCTTCCAACCCCTGGTTTTCCCATGGTGATGGCTGCTATCCTCAGATGTCACTGTAGGGTGATAATTATTGTTGTAGTCGTTATTAGTGCAGATTTCTCTTCCTCTCTTCACACTCCAGCTGTGCTTTGATACACACAAAGACATGTTTTACGTGCAGGGTTTGAAATACAGAGCTGGCGGTCTCAGACAGATGTTATAACCTTTTCAGCCGAACAGACAAGAGCTGCATCTGCCTGGCTGTCCATCACCAGCCCTTAATGATTCCTTTGGAAAAAAAAAATAAAACCAGGAAACCAGAGCTGTAGGATGGCTCCTTTGCTGAGACACCTGGCAGGTACCGTTGATCGTTTCTAGGAAAAGCAATAAACTGAAGAGGAGGCAGCTTTTTCTGCCAAGTGTTTAAGCCAGATCACACTTCCCTGCAACTTTATAGAGGTAGATGTGTGGTGCCATGTCCGAGGGAATGGGAGAACCCGGCTGTTCGGGGAGCAGGTGAGGCCGAACAGCTGATCTCAGATAAGCAGCAGCACAGCAGGCTTCCTGGACAAGCTGGGAGTTCAAAGCACAGACTGTTTCTTTTTGCCAGGTTTTTGTTAGAACTAAGTTTTCTGTACTAGGGTGCTGAAGTTAGAGGGAGAAGCAGAGCTAGCCTTTGCCTTCACCACCATGGGAAGGAGGAGCAGTGATTTGAGTGGAAGCTTTAAGGAAGTTTCCTGTGCTTGTCTGAGGTCATTCTTCTGCTGAGCTCTGAGCTGAGATGTTGAGCTGCAGGTTGGGACGAGTATTTGTACCATCAATAAAGGAAATTAGTTTGTGTGGTCCTCATGAGATACAATATTCGGGAATATTCATATGGAAAAAAAACAAGGGGAAAATGAATATACTGAAAAAACCCAAATGTATGCATGTATTAATGTATTAATGTATTAATGACAAGATTCTTGACAGTTTTGGAGATTCTCAGGGAAGTGGAATTAAAATTTAATTATTTAAAACTTTAATGAGCAGGCTGGATAAATCACTAGTATATCACAAGGCACACCAGCTGAATTGCATAGGTAGTGCCCAGGTGACCTGTGGGCTATCTGGTGGTTTAGAGCTTTATTTGAGAGGAAAAAGGTCCAAAGGCACTAATGGAAATTAAAAAAAAAAAATCTCTCCTCTTTCTACAGTGGGATCGTTTTGTCCTCTGGGGTTTTGAGACCTTCCACCAGATTCTTTCTGGACATACTCAGTGAGCAAAACGGGAAGGAGAGCACTTGTTTATCTCCAGTTTCTTCGCCACTACAGCATCTGTACCATTGTCCAAAAGCCAGCGTTTTAGCAGGAAAGAAAGTATTCCTTCCCCACGTAGGGTGCAGTCCATGGTAGGAAATGATCTATTTAGTGAGGCCAAGGAGTGATCCTGAAGTGTTATCGGCTGGAAGATAGACAGCTGGGAGGAAGAGAGGTGGCATGTGAGGGCTGTGCAGGGCCATAACGTCAGCAGTGGGGTTGTCCTTAGCAGATATTTCAGCTATTCTGTAAACCCAGATAGAATCATGACTCCAGAGTATTCCAGGCAACTCTCTCTTGCATGTGACTGGAAAAGGAAACATGATAAATCAGGTGGCAAAAAGCAAAGAAAAGAAGAAAAAGTAAAAAGAAAAAAAAGAAAAAAAGGAAAGAAAAACAAAAAAAGATAAATCGGAAGAAAAAGAAAAAAATTAAAATCAGTAAACCTTCATGAAAATCCACAAAGCTTGGAGATTGTATGTATTGTTTGCCTTCTTTGTGTTAATTACCATTCAGCCCACGGGGGCTGGCTGTGACAGAGCTCTGGGAGGAGGGCTGGTGTGCAACAGTGTACAGGTGAATGGGGAAGGCCTGAGCCTCTGGCGAGATAAAAATACAGAATTACCAGAAACCGCAGAAGTTCTGATTGTAACAAGACCAATGCTGCTTTTTGCTAGCCCAGCCCTAACATTGGTATCTTTGTCTCCGTCCTGCAGCCGGCCAGCTGTGCCCTGCAGGCAGCCGAAGGCCTCGGGGCTCTCTGCAGGTTGGTGCGTGTTAAACTCAACCCCCCTCAGCTGATTTCCCTGCGGAGGTGTTAGGGGGATTGGCCAGAGGATTTAAGAGCTGAAATTCATGCCCCAAGAAGGGCAAAATGCCACTTGTAAGATTTAGTCAAATATTTTTATAAACATTTACTTGCACTTACGAGGCATTCCACTGCCCAGAGTTCAATAAACATCTCTGAATAGTATATCTAGGAGTCATTTCACAAAAAAATGTGAATTATCCAGTGTTTTCTTGTATCTTCTTAGTTCCCTCCGTGAAACGGAAAAGAAAGGAGGATTATTTAAGCATGGGGCAGAAGAGTTCAAGCCTGGTTTTGCAATGTCTGCTCTCATAAGCAGTCCCTGCGAGGTTTCTTGGAAGAATAAAAGCTGCATTCTTCCTGTCTGCAGAGCACATCAGGAAGCTAAAGCCAAAGGTTTTTATTCTGGTTGAAGAAAATCAGACTGAGGTCTGTGCCTGAGATGTGGTGAAATGGGGAGGTGCCTGCCAGAGCTCTCCTGTTTTCCGTGTGGCCGTTACTCCAGCACAGATCAGGAAAATGTATTTGGTTCTCTGCCTCTGCCCAGCTGGGGGTAATCCAGAGGTGGTCACTTCGGGACAGATGGAGTCTGCTCTTTGTCCTCCTCACAGCTCTTTTGTGTGTGAAATGGCCTGTCCTGTACCCATATGCTGCTGTGTGTATTTCTGCCTCCGGGACCTCCCTCATGCTGGACAAATCCCTCCTAATTACTGCGTGACAGTCGAGTGTCCCATACCTTTATGCCACCTGCAATAATCTCACCCCCACGTTTCCCCGGACAAGGGGAATCAGCAGATGCAAGGCTGTGAAAAGAGGTCCGTCTGCCTGCCTGTCTTGCAGGTTCAGGCTGTGGAATTGCCCATCACAGGCTCTGACAGAAAGGCTTCAAAGACTGTTGATGGCTTTGGCACTCTTTTTGTTATGTGTTTACATTAATATGTAGCTTAAAAATGCACTGTTCTGTATATTGAAATATGTTTCTCCTGAAGTCTTGTTTTCAATATCCTAGTTAGAGAGGCTAAGATAAAAGTAAGAAAATCTGAGCAAGCAAATCTGTTGCATGTTTTCCTGCCCTTTGAGATATAGCGAGTGAGAGGCAGAGCAGACAAATTCATGCGTTGTAGAGTTGATTAAAAAGAACGTGGTAAGAAACAGAAGACAACTAAATGCATGTGGCTCCGCCACCTTTTCCAAGCTGCGCTAGGATCCCAGGGAAGCGCTGCATACCTTCTGGCTCCTTTCTGTACCTCCCTTACCCTCTTCTAAGGGTAGATTTATAAAAGAGGATTAATTGAAAAAGCATTTGGTGTCTTCTTGCAGCTCACCACCAATCTAAGCTAAGATTTATCAAGAGATCAGCCTAGTCTGTGGCGCAGCAAAGATTAGTCAGGCTTTAAAATAAAACTCTTTGTAAAAAAAGTTCACTAAAAATAAACTGTCGTGCTTTTATCCATGAATTGGTACAAGGACTACACATAGATACCGGTGCTTAAAACAACCCGGAATCACAATGCAAGAATGGATAAACACCTGTCTTGTTTCGAGATGTGTAAAATAGGAACTTCAACACCTCTGCAGTAGGTGGGGTGTGGTGGTACCCTGGATTTTTGAAGCAAACAGAAATTCTGCATTTTTTTTAATGGCTAAATGGCATCATGTTGTTAAACAAGCATACATATAGACATGTCAGTGGGAATCTTCCCACTAATGAACACCACTGAAATCTTTGGTGCCTTGAGATTTGTGAAGTGGCAGGTGGCTTACATCCGAAACAACTGTCACCACTCCTAGGGATTGAGCACATCAAACCTGGTTCACAGAGAGCTGTGTGACCCCTCTGCCCAGCACACTGTAAAACACATTCACTGTCTGAGGCAGACTGATAATTAATAAGAGATTAAATGCAATCAAGCAACCAAAGCCCTTTGCTGTTTCTTCATATTAATGCTTATTGCACATTAGTGGAAACCAAACATGGTAACCCAACCATTACAGTGTCAGGAAATAATGCTGCAAGGGACCTAGCGAGGTTTTCCATCCCTCATCTGAGATAAGATCAGATGAGGGATGAAAAGATGATAAGACTTGCTCTAGTCTTATCTCTGACAGGTTTTTGTTTAAACTAGAGGGTCAGTGAAGGACATGCACAACCTCTGCAGGCTGCTTCTGCCTAGGTCTTCCTACCACCTAACCTTAGTGTCCTTGCTAAACATTCAGTTCTTCTCCTTCTATCTACTACAGCCACAGACAGAAAACAGTTTCTGTCCCATAGAGCAGCCTGTTTCATAATGGACTGCTTTTCAGATCCCCACGTGGTGTTAAATTTAATTTAAATACCTGACTTTTTATGAGAAGAGTTACTTTTGTTGTATTAAAGCTTACAAGAGCTTGGAAGTTATTTTGCTTCTTTCTGAAGAATGTCAGGAAGATGTGTTTGGGGACTAGCCTCCTTTTGCTGTGTTACGGTGTTTCTGTCTCTGGCACTTTGGGCCAAGTGTAATAATAGTCTGTAACTGCACCTCGGTGTACACTCTCAAAATCACAGACTGGCCTTCAGAGATAGAAAAATCAAAAGTGAAGAACTGTGCAAGATGGGATCAGTTGCGCTGCTCAGTTCTGCCTAGAATCTGACAGTAGCAGCACAATGGTTTATTGAGTCAGCAGTGAAGCATGAAAAGAAATGTTCTCATTTGCAGACAGCAAAATGCTGCATTGTTGGTCAGTTTAGTTTTATGCTGTTGTAACTCTCTCAAACTGAGTGGTATAACGAAATTTAAAAGGCACAGGAATAAAGCCTGTGGTGACTCTGGCCTAAGAGCGCTCCAGGACTTTGCCTTAATTTTAATTTTGTGTGCATTGCTGCCATGCTGAGAGCAAACCCCATGAACTGATGGTCCACGTTCTCGCTGCAGTTCTCACTGACTCCAGTACAAATTGTCTGATGCCAGCGTGAGGAGAATTAGACTCAGCAAAGTCAGGCTTCTCTAAGACTGGTGTAATAAACCTGAGGGTCAGGTCATTTATATACTTTTCCTAAAGACCATATTTTTAATTATCATTGTATGAGTTAGATTTAGAAGTCTGTTCTGCGGAAAATGCTGATGTATTATTGTATCATTGTAACATGGTTCCTGTGAATTGTTTGTAATTTCATTGGGGTGACTGGCATCTAGCATTCTGAAATGGGAAACACAGGATGGGTTGTTACAAAATAAAGTTACTAAGAAATACATTAAGGTTTGCACTAGCTTCACTGTATTGTGTCTAGGACTGTGCTTTGGAAGAGAGCACCTAGAGTAGCTTAGATCTACACAGGCAGTTATGCAAAGTGAGGGTGTATCGATACTCACACACTAGCTTACCGTGTATAACCTTCCCATGTTGATGATCTTTGAGATATTTGAGAAATAAACGAAGTGATGCCAGTGTCAAATCCAGGGGAGTAGGTTAAGACAGAAGGAGGTCATAAAACAGGGAAAAAAATATTTTTAAGAAACATCAGAAATTCTCAACAGCATATAAGGATCCCTAGCATTTTCCATACAGGTCTTTAAAATCTGTTTTCCCTCAAGGCAAAAGGCGGGTAGCATAAAAGGATTTGGATACAAGTTTGCAGAGATCGTACCTGTGCGTGGAACGAGGAAGGAGGAAGATGCAGTACAAACTGATTTGCTCTCTGAAGACTGCTGGAAGGAAAGGGTGAAAAATACCACACTGGCTTTTAGTTTATTCAGCTAAAGTCATTAAGGGATGCTATGCAAGGACCTTGAACAGGGCAATGGTCAGGGTTTGCCTTCACTGGGGAGAGCTCTGGGCTAGGTAAGGACTGCTGGAACAGATACCTTGTCTGCTGCCACCAGCTCAGGATAAAGACTGTGCTGCTGAGCCGGGAGGCTTTCTCCTAGGTTTCTGTTCTGAGACAGTTATTTGTATGATTTCCGGGCTCAGAAGATTGTCTAAAGTGTCAGAAGGCTTGAGGCTCTGCCGCAAGTTTTGCAGTGTCCAGTGCCACGCCAGCCAGCCTGGGTCGCTGCATCGATGGCTCTCTGGAGTTGTTCCCTGGCGTGCGCGCTGCTGGCCTCCTCTGCTGGGGAGCACCTCTTCAGTCGGATTTCCTTATCGAAGCTGAAATAAAATAGCAATAAACCCACTGTGTTTTTGTTGCCGCCTTCAAACATGTTTCAGCACGTTAATAGCAAGGCTGCTGCGGGCAGCGTTACATTTACCGTGCTGGCAGGTGAACGGAGGTACTGGGAGGTCTGGCAGCTCACCAAAGGAAAGAGTGAACCCATGACAGAGTCAAGGACAGGTCTAAAGGAATTAGAACTCTAAAAAATGTTAGTGAACTAATTCATCGTTAACTCTGTTATCTCCACTAGGGTCAGTAAAGCTGAGAGGGCTTACTTGACTTTAAGTTTTCCCTTAGAAGTGCCAAATTGTCCTGATAGTTGCTGTTATAGTTCATCTGATTCAAATTCACAATAGAAGAAAAACACTGATAAGAGAACTCGAGTGTATATCTTTGTCTTTCAGCAGCTGTCTTGTCTCCTGCAGAGCATTTGGTGATGCCTACAATGAACTGTCTTCAGTTAGGCCTTTTGAAATAGTTGCCAGGTATCATGAAATTCCTGTTTGTGTTTGTGGTCTTTCTATCAAGTCTGCTGGTCTGCTGCACAATGTTTTTTCTGTCTGGTTGACACTTTTTCCCAGGGTTCATCAGTTGTGGCTTTTGGTTTCTTGGCTAGATTTTAAAAGGCTAGACGTATGGGCAAAGCTTCCTTAAAGGAAGGAAGGATCCTTTGTCTTTTCCTTTCCTTAAAGGAAAAAGGATATGATCAGTAATGTAACTCCTCTGCATTTTCCTATAGGCATTGTAGTTCTGCCTTTAAAATACACCCATGTAGGACATGGAACTTAGCTTTTTCCTGGAATGATTGTTTTTATATCTCGTTCAAACTGGCAACTATATATATATGTTTTTAATAATGGGTTTTTTCAGATTCTCGTGAACTTCTTTCTTTTTTTTTTTTCAGTGAAAATTAAATAAACAAATGCAGAGATCCTGGTTTTTTTTTTCAAAACCAGACTGGGAAGTCTAGAAAAAAAGAACGTATCAGCAAAAAGCTATGATGAAAAACATTTCTAAAGGCAAATGTTTTAAATAACCTGCACCCTGCATGTGTAAAAACAAATAAGATCCTTTCAGTAGATGTGGTCTAAATCGTACAGGCACCTCCTCTTGTTCTGTTTGCAGGAGCGCTTGCTCCCTGAAAAAGGGGAGTGATTATTCTTCTGAGTGTATTTCAGTTCATGCTAATGTTGCATACTTTAAAAAGAAATCCATTCATTCCTTTGGAGCTAAGCTATACACTCCCAAAAGGTCAGAGGGTGTTCTGCTTAAGGAATTAATTAGGCATTTTTTTACAGTATCGTATAGAATCTTTTTTCCTCCAAAACATTGCACATCTGTGCTCAGCATCCCCCAAAGGAACATGCACAGCCAATTATTTCCATGCTCCAGTGACAAAAGCTTGGAGTGGGAGTATTCTTTGATGGCACTGCAAACTGTAATTGCTGAAAAAAAAGGTTTGAAGCTTCCCTGTACAGTATATCAACACAGAATCTTTTTTTTTTTAATTACGTGAAAGCTTCATGACTGAGCTAGAGAAAACTGAGCTGAAGAGTATAGTGTAAGTCTTTGGAAGAGGTGTTGCAGGGAGGGAGAGAATGGATTAGTGTCTGTGTGACTGTAGGGAACAACTTCCATACGAGACAGAAACAGAATGACTGCTCTTAACAATTTAGTTAGTCTGCCTTTTTGGACAGAGCTTCATGTCATGAAGCCAATAACATGCAAAGGGGATGGAGAAGTTGGATTTTTTTTCCTCATTCTTATTCTTTGTTGTGTGTGAGGGAGTGCTAGGACACAGATGTACATTAAATGCGATAGTCACACATTATTTAAAATAAGTGTAAGAAATGAGGTGGAGCCTTCTCTGTTCTGTGTACCCTCAGCATTAGGTGTTGTGTTTTGCATTACGAATGCCAGGATATTACAGTTGCCATCCTGTGTAGTTTACTGAGAAAAAACCCCAATTGCTGAGTGTGACAAAATGTACTGTGGGGCAGAGCCAAACCTCTGAGCAGCCTTCCCACAACTGTCGTTCTTGTATGTCCAGAGGGAGGATGGCATGCTCTCCAGATGTTCTTGCATCTGTTTTTTTTTTTCTTTTTCAACTAAGATATAAAACAAAGTCTATTGCCAGCTGCATTGTTCTCCTTGAACAACTGGGGAGAGATTGTGCATAAAACCAGCAATGAGATTTGTATCCACAAAAGCAAGAATCAGATAGCTCCTTCTTCCTACTCAGGTAAATCTCTTTCCTGACATGCACCTCACTATTTTCAGAGAGCCAGGAGCCCACATCATCCTATCAGGCAGCCTTAAGGCTTCTGTACTTTGTCTGAGATAGGAGTCCTTTGGTTCAGGTTCAAAAGCATGGAGTCTTAGAAGAGGAGAGGAGATGTGGGCTCTGTCTCAACTTGTCTAACCTTTAGCAAGTCACTCATGTTGGAGCTTTGCGGCTCTAGGTGACCGTGCAGTTCTGGAGAACTGTACCCAAGGGAAACGTGCTCTGCTCACACGTGGAGGAGGGTGCATGGTGTGCTGCCTGCTGCTCCTGGTCATCCCAGCTGGCTGGCGGGGAACAATGGGCACCTTCCTTCAAGTCCCTTTCTACTTCCTTTGGAGAAGCTACTGCTTGCAGAGGACTCACCTTGTGTAACTTTAGCTTAGGATTTTTCATTAAAATAATGAAAAATAATGATCATGCAGATGACTCAGAAGAGAAATCAACCACTGACTGAGTGGCATGGTGTGCCTTAGGGGGCAGGACCATAACACTAGCCCACGATGGCAGAATTTGAATCTGTTGTACTCCTGTAGTATTTTAAATCATACCAAGTGCCTCAAGTCACAGGAAGTTTTCATGATAATCATCAATTCTCTTGTGATATCCAGTTACTTTTCCTGTCTGTTGCTGTTTTATTGGCCATGAAAAAGGGCTCCTGAGGCATGTGCTCAAGGGGGATGCATGCAGTGATAGCTGAGTGAGCTTTAAGGCAGTTTAGGTCAGGCTAAGTCTTGCTCCTTTGAAATCTGACATGAAGCTCTGTTATGAGCATCAGCAGAAGCATATACAGTAGAGCAAAAGCAGCCTTCTAGAAGCCACCCATCTTGTCGTCTCTTCGTCCTCTGAATGAACCCGTGGAAGTATGTGAGAGCAAAGTATGGCAGTCTTAGGGCTCACCAGGTCTGGAGCAGGGCAGATTCGGAATAGTTTGCATCAGCTCAGAGGTTTTACAGGCCCTAGAAATCCTTTTGAAACAGCAGGTTCCCCCCCAGTTTGTTTTTCCTGTTGTTTGTTTTGAAATGTGAATCAAGGTTGTACCTATTTCTCCATCGCTAACCAATCAAGACAGAAAGCCACAAAAACCAGCAGCTAAGCAGATAGTGACCACAGGGAGGGCGTGTTGTTTGCTAACCTTTATCCTGAGTTCTAGTCACAGATATACCTCCTGAAACTGTTAAAACAGGATCTAAACCAAAGCTACTCCGTCATCAATAACATTCTGTTCACTCCAGCACTTTTAATTTCACAATAGTACAAGCTTTCTGTCCCTCAAAGATTTGAGGTTTGAGTGTACCTGTGTCAAAATTTGGTTTTGGGGAGTTTTTTTTCCCCCTTGTATCATTAAAGTCAAGTAGGAGAAAATGTCCTTCATGAGGTCCTGAACTTATGTTTAGAAATTAATAGCTCCCATTAAAGTTTCCCTCTTTCTGTTTTCCTTGTGTACACCCCCTTTACACCAGAATGCGAGGTTGTGAAACTGGAGTTAGGACATTCACATGCATTTACAAAGAATAAAGGTGGCATTCATTCAAGTTGTTCGTGTTGTTTGCTTTCTTACTTCTTTATTAACCTCTCATTTTGAGTCTTTAATCCACATTTCATACTTCTCTTTGGTTGCAGGTTGCTTGGCGTAGATAGGTACAGCTGTAAAAAAAAATAAATTTTCCCCCCGATCATCACCTTGTTTGACTGATTGCAGTAAAATAAAAGTGTTAATTCAGGCTGTAGGGAGATAAAGGTTGAAAATGTCTAGCAAGGGGCAGGAAGAATTAAATACACATGCACTGCGAGACAGCCCTTTTTCTAAAGCTGCTGAACAATGTAGGACCAAATCACAGAATCACAGAATCCCAGAATGTTAGGGATTGGAAGGGACCTCGAAAGATCATCTAGTCCAATCCCCCTGCCGGAGTAGGAACAATCTTCCTTCAGACCTGTACGAATGTCACTTTTCCCGCTTAAAATACCACCTTGTATGCTAAAACTACTCAGCTAAATGAGTCTCGCCAGGCATTCGGCATGGTTACAGGCTCATGTCCTAGGAAGAAGGTTAATTGTAAAACCCCATTGTGCCTGCTTCTAGGTGAGTGGAAAGGGAAGAGGAAGCACAAGTGAGCTGCTGGCGCCGCTGCTCTCACGTGTAGCTCAGTGGAGTCTCACCACCCGCGCCAGGAGAGACAACAGGGGAGGCAGCTGCCTGCAGAGGAAGACAGACTTTGCGTCTCTCCAGGGCAATGCGGCTGAAGTGCTTTTGTAGGACCTTTCTCGCCACTGCAGTGCCCTACATCAAAGGATTTTAGGAAAAAGCCCTCCTGCCCCAATAGCAGCTCACACAGGGGTGAAGTGAAAAGGCTAAATATTTGCTTGCTGAAAATGGCAACAGGCAAGAAATATCTGGTTGTTAATTCTCTTCCCTTTACGTATCTGTGATACACGTGTTCTTCATCCCGCTGGGCTGGAGCTTTGGAAAGTGTGCTGAAGCCATGGGCAACTGGAAATGAGAGACACGGGGGCAGGTGATGTTCTGGCCGAATTCCCCTTTAACCTTTATGTTAAGGTCCATTTTCAGAGCATCATTCACTCTACATTGAGAAAAAAGCATTTAAAGTGTGAATGTTTCTATTCTAAATGTTACTCTTTGGAGGTTTTTTCCCCTTCTACGTTGAAAGCAAGTAAGAGAAGAATTTAATGTTTGAAAGAACCAAACCCGCAGCCTGTAAGTTGGGCTGCGGGACATAAGGATACGGACAAAAGCAAACAGTGAATAGAAACACTGAACTCTGTTTTTTTAAAACTCTGGTTGTTTACATACAACACAATTTTCCACATGACTTTCAAGTTGCTGGACTTACACCAGATAAAACATAGTAAACTTATTAGTATATATTTCATTTTTAAATCCTAATTGCTGTTGGGATTTTTGTTTTGGTCTAAGTTCATAACTAGCCTATGGGTTAAATCTACTCAATAACGTAGAATGGATGCAGCATTTTATACCAGAAAACATATAACCCAGCATAGTGGTCGTGAAATAGAACGGGTAACTTAGGAAGTTTCTTCTGTTGTCTTTATGGCAAATAGTGGTGGGACAGGAGAAACCAAAGTTTTCTTTTTCGTTGCATCCCATTTGCTCTTTTCTTCCCAACTGCTGCATGGAGATAGACTTGAAGGACCCAGGTTACCATTAAGTAACTCAGTAGCGTGTTTTCAATACCCTCACCTTCAGTTGCATGTGGGTTCTTTCTTTTGCTTCAGCTCTTTGTAAGAGATACGTGTGAAAGGAACTGTGCAAAAAGTCAGGTTCAAATTGTAGGAGAGGTGAGGAAGTTTGAATGTAAGATTGCAGTTTTGTGTTGTCTAATTTTCTTGCAAATGAGTTTCCAACTTTCCTGTCCACAGTCAAATACAACTTGAATACAGCTCTGTTATGTAGAGCTTTCCATCTCATGCTTCTCCGAAAAAACTCCTATGACACTTTACTTTGCATGTGCAGAGTTTCAAAAGCTCTTTGAGAACCCGTAGAGCCCAAAGCATTTCTGCATTAAAGAATCTTTTCTAACATATACTACTTCAATATTCCTCCACAAGGAGAGATTTGCCCAGAAAAAAAAAAAAGATGCTGGAAGATGTGGCCATGTGACATTGTTTATTGTAGTACCTATAATTTGAGTTGTCCTATTTGTCTTGGTTTGTTACAGATGCTCATTGGTATACTTTTAAAATATTAACATTACCTTTCATGTCTGTTCTCCTGTTTTAATCTAGTTTAAAAACTAATAACATTTTTTTAACATAACCATTTTGGGGTTTAGGAATGCAAATATTAATCCTGACCAATAGTGACAGTAACTCTTAAGGCTGCTAAAACTTTTCCACTATAACTTTATTTTTAATTGCTTATAGATTTTGTTTTTGAGGGGAAAAAAACCTGATAGATAAATATATATAACTAGATGTGTAACTTCTTAAAATCAAGAATGAGCAAAATCAGCAGCTGTCATTTTTTTGCTTTGATACGAAGAACCACTACATGTTGACCTTCATTGTTATTCATATGATGCCTAGTGAGGAATCTGAAAGTAGAAACTGTAAATCTGCTAATTTAACTTTTCACTGATGATACACACTGAGCCTGTCTCCTGGCAAGTAGTGATTATGTGTTTGTTTTCTTTTTGCATATCTGCATTTGCTAGACCTCCTGGGACTTTTCTTGCTTGTATTTTATGCAAAGAGCGCATGAAAGGCACATATATATTGCTTTATTTGTGTTGGAAAACTGATGTGGTTATGATTCCAAGAGAAAACATAACATTGCGTCAATAATGTTGTAAGTCACAACTAAACTAAAACATAGGGCTTCCAGAATTCTAGGATGTTTCATTTCTTTTGTCATAGGCCCAGGGATGAAGGGTGTTTAAGAAAATTGGGGTAATTTTGTGAGTCTGGTGTTATAGCAGATGTTTAAACTGCCTGGAGAGTCTGAGGAAGGAAATGTGTAGACGGAGATCTTGAGGCATGCTTTCTTTTCCTCCTGTGGAAATCTAATCACTTCAGACTAAACTCGGATCAGAACTACCTTGGCTGAATTCTCAAACTTCGGCAGTGTGGTATGTAATTCGGGTAGCCAGATGGTTTCCCATTCTTCTTAATGGGCTGGGCTAAAGGTCATATTTTGTCTTGTGATGGCAAGAGTGAAGCCTGTGAACATCCTTTATGCAGATGAAAATATATAGACCTGAGGTAACCAGAAACTTTCATTTTAATATCTGAACTGAAATACTTTGTTCTGGGAATATGTTCTGAACTTTCTCCTGCTGGATTTTTCTCAAGCCCTGAATTTTGACTAAGCCCTGGATTAGGAGTAAATAGGCACTCAATTGAGAGATATGGTAAAGTCCCATCTAATAAATTCCTTTGCATTTCGAAAAAGAGATTCTTGCTGAGCTTTATGTACTCCTAATTTTGGTCACTCATAGAGCCAGGTCTTTCCTTCCCGTATACATCTATGCAGCCAAGATAAGGAAATCATCTCTTCCTCTGTAGAAGTGACAGGGGAAAAAAAAAAGACAAACAAAAATCCCAAGACAATTAATTAGTGGGCTGAGGCCTTAAAAAAAAAGTAAACTGTATGTCTCTGTCATTGTATGAGAGGTGACAGCTCAGAAAACAAATGAAACAGAAGATTAAAGAGGCAAGTGAGAGACAAAAAGGAGATGCACTGACCTTGGTTAACTTGGAAAAGCTAATGAATAAAGAGGAAAAACATGGTTCAGGATTCAGTTTGAAGGTGAGCTTTGTTTTAGGTGATGCTTATTAACAGTCTGGGGCATTACTATACAGAATATTAGTCTGAAGAGCTGTTATTTCTAGTAGAAGTAAGTGGGTCTAGACTGTAACATGCCAGTCCAGTGACTCCCTAGAAAACCTCTGAGTAATTTTGTTCTTAGACTCTCTTCTAAGAGAAAAGCTGCTCATTGGGAAGTGGTGGAGGAGCAACCTTTTATATTCCAAGATAAGAACAAAGGGAGTTGAAAAGTCTTTGACATACACAGGAATGAAGTAAGGGACTTCCCCTTTTAGTTAGACAGTATCTATCTTATACAGCCTTAATGACAATAACACTTCTTTCTGTTAAATATAGAACTGGAAACAAGAAGAGATAAAAAACAAGTAGATATTACCAGGGGTATTGAAATGGGTGGCAGAGGTTTATACAGAGGGTGAGGTTGTGCCACAACGTAGTCACTGTGATCAATTTGCTTCTGTAGAATAATTTTACGTCTTTGGGGCATTGACCCAAGTGTAGTACCAGCAGAGCGTGCTAATAGAAACTGTTGGTGAGACAGCTGATACATAGAAGAACGTGATCATGGACTAGGTTCTATTGGCTATATGCGGTTGAAAGAATGGGCTTCTAGTCCAGAAGGTATTTGAAGCACTTTCTTTAAGATAAGCTGCAGTGGCTTTTTGGTTACGCACTTATCTTGTCCCTAGATGGAGAACTTTGATTTCCAGTGCCTTTCCTCTTCAAACGACATAAAACGCAGCATGAACAACTTGTAATAAGACTTACGGGTCACCTAGGGAAGCTGCTTAGGAAGAAGATCTCAGGCCACAGGGCACATTGGCCTTTGGAAAACCATGAAATATGTTGGGTTACTGTTGAAGACAAGTGTGTGCTGGACTTAAAATCTTTCTACACAAGCATCATCTTCCGCTGTTTTAACAGCTGTTTTTTCTTATTTTTACTGTTGGTAAACTCAGTTCACCAGTGGTCTCTTACTATATCAGTGTACCACAAGTGATTGAATTAGACACAATGACCCTTTACAAATTAAACAAAAGGGGACTCTGTAGTCAGCTTCCTTTTCCAGCTAGGACAGATCCTTCCTTTTGTATGAGAAATCCTCCATCTCAGTTACCGTTCAAGAATCCTTTGTGCCTTCTGGCTCATTACAAGATTAGACGTAGCCATATCACCCATAACAGAGAGGAAAGAAAGGATTTAGGAAATGACCAGAGACAGTTTCAATTGTACTTAACACTAAGGAGATTCTCTGAGGCTAGAGTACTTAATATTGCATTCAGTGCACAGTCTGATCCCATGGAATACTGGAATTTAGCTCAACTTTTTTGGTGTCTAATGGAGCCTGTATTGTACAAATGCACATCAGGGAAGAAGTCCAGATAGCCCTCACAAGATAAGTACTATGTGGTCTCTCCACATCTGGACTCCTCGTATCCTGAACAAAAGTGGTCTAGGACACAGGAGAGAGGGGGAGACAGCATTGGAAAATTTTGTTTGTTAGAAAGGTCAGCGGTGCAAGACCCAACAACAGTCAAGCGTAAGGATTACCGTTAAAACTTTTGCACTTTTATAAGGTGTCTTTCTAATGTTCTTCTGGTTCTTCTGGCATTTAGCAGATCATGCTAAAGCAGGTATCAAAAGCAGATTCTGAGCTCTACTTCTTGCCCAAACGTCTGCAAAGATTTTAATGGCAATTAGTGTAAAATCAGGGTGGGATCTATTGGCATCTAGTGTGATGGGGATGTTTAGAGTCCACAGAGGCTGGTAGCTGTAGTCCACAGTAAGACTTCAGGCAGTGCACAGTGGAACAGAATGGTATCACCAGGGTACACCTACAGAGAACTGTGACCCCAGGAATAGTTTTTGCATCTATCTCACACTAATAGAAGTGGAAATACAAACTGGCAAGGAATAATCCTGCTGGGTCTGTCAGGGTTTCCTTCCAGAACGTTGGTGGCTTAAATATGGGGGACACTGGGGTAAAACAAAATCTTCCCTGTACGGATTGTGTTGTAAATGAGGTGTGTTTTCACTTTTACTGCATCCTCTATTGAAAGCAGAGAAAGAAAGTGGCATTATAAATGTATGCGTGCTCATCCTGTAATGAAGTTCTTTAAACTACTTAAGCATTTTAATTGTGCAAAAGCCAGAATTGCCAACAGGAGCAGAAGAGAGCAGGAGCAAAGAAGTCAGAGAAAGATTGTTTCCCCAAAGATAGGGAAATCCATCATAGGCCTCAGCTGTACCCATAGAAAAGAAGCCCAAGCTACTGTTGGATAGCTTCATGCAGGCTTTAGTAATCCCAGAGTACAAAGGTGAACTGTAAAATATTCCCTTTACTCTTAGTTCTGAGAAAATGATAGAAGGAAAATTATATAGAATCATAAAATCATTAAGGTTGGAAAAGACCTCAAGGATCATCAAGTCCAACCATCAACCCAACCCCACCCAACCCACTAACCCATGTCCCGAAGCACCACATCTACACGTTTCTTGAACCCCTCCAGGGATGGTGACTCCACCACTGCCCTGGGCAGCCTGTTCCAATGCCTCATCACTCTTGCAGTGAAGAAATTTTTTCTAATTTCCAGCCTAAACCTCCCCTGGTGCAACTTGAGGCCATTTCCTCTTGTCCCATCACTTGTTCCTTTAGAGCAGAGCCCAGCACCCACCTCACTGCACCCTCCTTTCAGGCAGCTGTAGAGAGTGATGAGGTCTCCCTTCAGCCTCCTCTTCTCCAGACTGAACCCCCCCAGCTCCCTCAGCTGCTCCTTGTCAGCCCTGTGCTCCAGACACTTCCCCAGCTTTGTTGCCCTTCTCTGGACCTGCTCCAGCACCTCAGTATAGCCAACAACCCCTTTAACTTTAGGAAGCCTATTTACTGTTGTAACTGCTTAAATCAATGTTTGATGTCAGTCCATAGGAGTGGTCCTGAGACAAGTGCAAGAAACCTTCTCTGTTAAACCGTTGTGGAGTACTCAAAGAACATAATTTCATCCTTGCTCCTAGTAAAGAGTAATTGGCCTATGCCTTTAAGATGTGGATTTGTCCTTTGTCAATTTTTATCCTGCCAGGTGTAAGAACAGTGAAGGGTATAAAGTTTCCAGGAGTAATGATGGCACATCATTAGCTACCAGAAGGTGGGCTGAGCAGACTGTGTCCACTTTGAGAACAATTTTAGCAACAGGCAAGTCAGATACGAGTGTCTTAACATCTCTAAGGGCTGTAAAGTGCTTGCAATATTTCACATGTCAAATGGGCGAGTGATGGATACCAGCTGTGCTGTTTTACCCTTAAAAATTGGAGTAACATTCTGTTAAATTCTCCCTTCTTTTAGGCTGCGTGCAGATAAACCCTATTTGAATGTGAAAGCAAACCTGAGCTTAACATGTTTGACAAAAATGTGTCTGTGCTAGAAAACTACTGTGTTAACAAAGCAAACCAACTTCCCTTTTAATGAGTTTAAAAGTACAGTGGCTGCTAGTGCGGGTGTGCATTTCACCATCCCGGACAATCTGTAACACGCTTCCTGCAAGCATGCTAACAAGCCAAGTTGTTTTCAGCCTAAGTGATGTGTAAGAGAAGGAAAAGCAATCGTAATAATGTTTTCTTCGTCTTCGTATAGACAATACAGGAAACTGTGTAACAGGCTCTGGTATGAGCCAGTTAGAGTTATTACCATACACAGAGTCTTGCAGGAGGTGGTACAACTAAAGAGAACTTGGGCTCAAGTTCTGCTTGGTACAAATAAGGCCAAAACAGGCAAGAGCAAGAAAATTAACACCTCCATTCTGTCCGGCTTTGGGATGCATGAGCTAACAGGGGATGCATGAGCACAAATTCTTCTGGGGTTTATGTAGATGGAAACTGGGGTGATATTTGCTGAAGCTGCTTGGTCTGAAGCACCTCTTTCAGGCATTGCTAAGAGATTCCTGTGGCTCCCAAGTCTGTTTTCTGGAATTTGGAAATGTGAAAGTAGTCAAAAGCAAGGAAGAATGAGAGAGTAGGAAGGTCATTCTTGGAAGAGGGCTAAAGCTTTGTTTTCTCAGATAAGTTAAGGGCCAGGTTTGGGATGCAGAGGATTGTCGTATCTTAATAGAACACGTCACAGTGAATTCAAATGAACGCATTAGCTAGGGTACTTTTTCTATTACTTGGTGAGCATGATGCAAATATTTGACTACAGAGATAGAGAGGATTGGTCATGGAGAGAGTAAGTTTTTTCGCTTAATGTAGTTCTAATTCAGGAATATTTATTGTATTTCTCTGAGTAGTTTTTGGCTTGTAACTTATTCTCAATGAGTTGCATGTACCCGAAAGGGTGTAGCATGGCCAGACCTTCAACAAGAGGAGGTTAAGGTGCCTTAAGGAAAACTGAGACTTCTGGCTGAGCATGATTTATCCTCATCTAGCACAGGGCTGGTCTGTGCCCCCAACATACTACTTTGCACCCTGGAGAGACCTTACTGGTTCTCAGTATGCATCCCAAAGAGAAATCTAGGAGAGCCTCGGTTTGGGGTTTAAGGCCACCACACCGCCTCTTACTAAAAATCTCACAAGCTGAGGCAAGGACAGGGAGGGGTCACTCACCAGTTATGGCCATGGAGAAGAAGCAGACTTGACTTGGGAAAACACAAAACTAATTTAATTTGTTGACAGTCAAAACCAGAGGAAGATAATGAGAAAGAGAGCTACATCTTACAAAGGCACCTCTCCCCCACCCCTCCCTTCTTCCCGGGCCCAAAGGCTTTGTTCCCCATTTCTCTGCCTTCTCCCCCCAGCAGCACAGGGGGCAGGGATGGGGGTTGGGGTCAGTCCGTCCCGTGCTGTCTCTGCCGCTCCTTCCTCCTCAGGGGAGGGCTCCTCACAGTCTCCCCTGCTCCAGCGTGGGGTCCCTCTCACGGGAGAGTCCTTCACAAACTGCTCCAACCTGAGTCCTTCCCACGGGCCGCAGTTCTCCACAACTGCTCCAGTGTGGGTCCCTCCCACAGAGCCACGGCCTCCTTCGGGCACAGTCACTTCTTCCAGCGCGGGGTCCTCCACGGCTCCATCTCCATGAGCTGCAGGCGAGCTCTGCTCAGGTGCCATGGGCTGCACGGGGACATTGTGCCTCCCCGTGCTCCTCACCACGGGCTGCAGGGGAATCTCTGCTCCGGCACCTCCTCCCTCTCCTTCCTCTTCCCTGCCCTTCGTGTCTGCGCAGTTGTCTCTCCCACAGCCCGCTCCTCTCTCCGCCGCAGGTTCTTTCGCTGGCTCCTGAGGAACTCCTGGCTCTCAGGTGCTGTGTTGGCTGGGCCATGGCGGAGGCTGGGCAGGCAGACGGGTGGGCAGGCAGCGGCTGCCGGATGGACGGGCTGGGCCGGGCCGGGCCCTGCCTGGGGCTGCCCCCCTGCTCCCTGCGCTGTGCCCCCTCTTCACTCTGTCATTCCCAGAGGCGCTGGTGGCTCAGCCCTGGCCAGAGGCGGGTCCAGCCTGCAGCTGGGGAGACTTCCAGCAGCTTCTCACAGGGGCCACCTCGGCAGTGCTCCCCCCTCACTGCCGAAACCTTGGAGCTGGGGAACGTGAGCAGTTACTGCCGGGAGCGTCACTGTGGGCCCTCCCCTGCTACCAAACACACCCACCACTCACACCACAACACTGGGGAATTGCTGGGGTAATGTCACTGGATAGAGGAGCCTGAAGCACTCCAGTGGTCTTCTTTAATGGAGTGTGTTGTTGGCAACCATCCTATGGCCTTTGACTTTTCCATCATTAGCACTAAGCTATTCTAGTATTGTGGATAGTCAAGCTCCATGTTTCTAGAGATGAACAGCTCAAACAGGGAGAAACTGCAAAGAGAGTTAAAATGCAGAGGTCCTATAGTGTCATTCAAAGGCCAAGGGAGGTGGTGGAGTCGCCATCCCTGGAGGGGTTCGAGAAACATGTAGATGTGGTGCTTCGGGACATGGGTTAGTGGGTTGGGTGGTGTTTGGTTGATGTTTGGACTTGATGATCCTTGAGGTCTTTTCCAGCCTCCATGATTCTATAATTTCATACATGAATACAACAGGGTAAGGCTCTGTTTTGTAACTTTGCTCTGCAGTATACTTTCCCATGTATTTGCCTATAGCATGTGTGTTCACCCTTGCTGTTCACAGTTCATGTTTATTTTTAAGAATAGGTGCGGAATGTTTGTATTTTCTCATTTGTCTCATCTAACACTTATGCTTTCTTTTATAAATAATAACTTGCCAAACCTCTGTGAGTCAATAGTTGTGGTAATAATAAATTTGCAAGCACGGCAGTACTGAAATGCACAGAAAATGTTACGGGTATAATAAATCTTTTGCATTAGTCTTTGCCATGATACTGATCAAATTACTAAAACCGAGAGCCACAGGCAAAAATGCAAAGGTCATTAATTATTGTTCTCACTCCCTGTAGTCCTTCTTTACTGCCCGGTTTGTGAAGGCAAAGCCTGTTAGGTAACTTGGACTCCTATGCCACCAGTAAGTGCGGTGGTGTGAGGTGCTGTTCAGTGCCACTCTGTCCAAGCCTCTGCTTCCTTCTGCAAGCCTGCACCAGCTCTCAAAGCACTGTGGGGTGTCAAGGGTGGAGGTGCGGCAAGAAAGATGTAAGGAGCATACTGTCACCATAAAACATGTTTTCCGGCTCCTGTCACTCTAAAAGTGGGCACATCGGACTACCTGGGCAGTTTCAGACCAGTCTTCTTTACTCTGAAACGCAGCCCTTGTGCTGTTCAGGTTCCTAGGAAGAATCATGTCCTCCTGCTCAACTGAGGATGCTTTTTTTTCATTACGTATTTTAACCTCCAGTTGCAGGAGAGTTTAAAGCAGAATAAAGAAGAAGGAGGAAGAATAGGAATAAATCCAAGCTTAAAATAAAGTGAATTGTATTAGAAAATTATTTAATTGTCACCTGTCACCAGAACTGGAAAAAAAAAAGGAGGAAGTCATGAGTGTCTCCAAATTTATATTAATCTGGGCCAAAATTCAAGCTTTGTGCAGTCCTTAGGAAACAGGATTTTTGGTTTAACCCAGTCTGCTTTCTGGCACTGTATATCGATGCATAAGATACTCGTTGTAGGAGAAACACATCGTTTTTACCACCGAACGGTATGCCTGTTCATCTGCAACAGATTTCTACTGTGTAGCAAGAGGGAGAAGAAATCTTTCTCTTTATAGGTGGTGCCATGATTGCCAGGCAAAAACCCTTCTGAAGACTGCTAGAACTTCATACCATGCCAGGAAAGCTGCAAACAGTATTGTTTCCAATGGACTGTGTCCTTACCGCAGCTGGCAGGGAGAGTTCACCACAGCCAACTGAAACAAACTGGACTTTTGCCCCTTGAAAGGTCAAGTGAACCTGTCAAGAAATATAATAAATGTAGTAATTATTGTAAGAGGAGCAATACATTGGTTCTGCCTTGAAACTTCCCAAATGTCATTCTGATACACTCCTAGAAAATTACTTTTCCTGCAGTGCTGGGAAGCCTGCAGCACGGCACAGCTGGAGTTTCTCTGGGGGCAGGTGACAGGGGACAGCAAGGAGTGGGGAACGGCCACCGGCTACTGCGGAGGAAAGGAATGGGAACAGGTGAAGGGGACAGGAGGCAGAGAGGTAAATTAGTCAGAGAAAATGCTGAGGGTGCCTCTTCAAGAAGTTCATCCTTTGGTACCTTATCTGGGGCAAACGTTTTGATTTTGATGAATCTGCTGCTTTCCACCAGCTGAAGGAGCTTGCTCATCACGTTTGGGGATGGCCACTGTGTTCGTGTAAATGGCCTCAAGTACACTTGTGTATTTTGAAACACGCTGTGACTAGTGCCATATGAAGGGTGCAGTGACTGAAATCATATGATCACAGGAAACATTTGCTTGAGTAGTGACCTCTGGCCACTTGCAGAGCAACGGGGTGATATTTGGGCTGTGCCAACAGCCCAAAGAAGAATTAACAGTGGAAGAAACTGAGTTAAGTATTTCAAGAATGGCAAGACTGGCCTGTTTAATTGTGTTACAATAAATACAACCATGAAAGAGTGATCAGGCATTGGAACAGGCTGCCCAGGGAAGCGGTAGAGTCACCATCCCTGGAGGGGTTCAAGAAACGTGTAGATGTGGTGCTTCAGGACATGGGTTAGTAAGTTAAGTGGTGTTGGGTTGGACTTGATGATCCTTGAGGTCTTCTCCAACCTTAATGATTCTAGATTCTTTTGGTTCATTGGTTAGGGACCAGTTCAGTCAACCAGATAAACATCTTTCAGGACATGTGTAAGAGCTGCTGAGTTAACACAGAGCTGTGTCCCAGGAGATCACTATCCATTAGAGTAAAAGACCAGAAGATTGCGTTTTGGTGTGACGTGTGCTCTAAAGTGAGCCTCCAGTTCTGTGTATTTACTCTGGCATTGGCCCAGGGACAGGTCAGTTGACACCGAGGGGAGTCATGCTTCACAGAGTTTTACCAGCCCTTTTCAAACTCACTTAAAGATATCCATTGCTTAGACATGTAGTGGTGTGATCTTTTTCTTTTATTTCTTGGCAACAATTTCCTCTAAAAGTGAATGAGATTTTCCATAGTTCCAACTTTAGGCAAACATTCAAATGACTTTAATAGAAATTTCAGTAAAAACTTAATAAAAGCCTTAGGACTTAGTTCATGGGAGTTCATTATTGAGCTTAGACTTTTTATTCCTTGGACTAAAGCACCCTGCAGTACATCACCATTTTGGTGGAGATGATGTTTACATAAGATGCTTTGGAATTCACCATGGAAAACACAGACATAGTAAATGTGATTGGGGTTAAGATCATTCTATAATTTATGAATTGAGATGTAACTGAGCATAATTCAAGCTAAAACTCTGCAAGCTTTCTCCTTGTACATCATGTTCCACAAAGGTTCCCAATGCCATCTCAGACTCAGTCTCTCCTTAAGCAGTCTGTATGACAAGTCTCACAAGGAAGAATGGGAAAAATAGCTTGTGATGTGTGCTTGTATTTACTTTTTCTAATTTTGTATTGAAGGAGTCTTATAGTTTATGTCTGGATAACACTTGGAATCTACAACCCACAGGCTGATAAATGCCAGGACAATACTTTGGGAAATACTGTGCTACATGGTACATGCTTGTCTTGAAGTAATGTTCTGGATATCTAGATCTGGTTACTGTCAGAGATTTCAAACTACGTTAAATGAGCCCTCTAGTTTGACCTGCTTCAGTTCTCATATTAAAAGCTGTTAGGGTGAGGAGCACAGAATAATTTGGAAAATTAACCTTTTTAGTTTTGCACTAATTTTGAAAAATTCAAATTTCCATGGTTGACTTTGGCCAAGATTAGAAAATCCATTCTAGTTTTCCCAGAAGCTGTGACAGGAGTTGTACCATGGAGAAAACCAGCTGCTGCGGCTCAGAGTAATGCATCCTGCTGTTGTGCCTCACCACTTTTGGAAATAAGGATTTGTCTTCAACACATACGTAGTATCTGTGCTGCTCTGTCTTGAAGTGGAGCATCTCCCTAAGAAGACACCACCAGTCTGACCTGAAGTAGTTCAGCCGAGGTTACCCAAAGTGTTATACTACAGTCAAGTGAACAATGCTAAATAAGCAGCAAAAATACAATGTTTGAGAAAATGTCTTGCTAGGATAGAGACTTATGGAATGCCAAAAATAATCTTGTTCCTGCCAGCACTGAAATTCTCTCAACTCTTTTGCATCTGTAAAATGAGTGTAAGCAGACCTGTGGGAGACAAAGGCAGATCTTTTGACAGAGTGGCGGCGCGTGCCCTGAGGGCATCACATGTGTGTTATATAAGGTAGAGAACATCCCAATCATCTGTCTTGAGGCCGATAACACTAAATACACCCTTCTTTGTGAAAGTTATTTTGTATTTATAAGCTCCCATCTCAATACCGTTGGTTTTCTGGGGGTAGTTTCCCGGCAGTCATCTCTGATATGTTGCTAAGGAGGGAACAATATAAACAGATCACCTGAGCGACTCATCATACAGCTACTGGAATAAATTCCTAGTCCGTGTGGATAGGAAACCTTTCCCTCCTTTCCCCAGAATGTGATCGCAGTGTGCTTACTACTGGTATTCTTTGGCTTTAAAGGTACGGTATGAAAAAAATGCTCCAGAATCCTAATTACAAAGGCACATGAGACAATGAAGAAGATGCTTTACACTAGGTGAAAATTATTGCTGCCTTTTAGGTTTTCCTCTGTAAGAAGCCTTTTTGGTTCCAGCAGATGGCATGTACTCATCAAAGCTTGCTGTGTGTGACCATGAATACTGCTCCGAGGAATATGCTGAGCCGTACAGCTAAAATAATGTGTCACAAGTGATTCCGTTACGCTACACCTCGTTTCTGTAATCTTTTTAACACACTACAGGAAGGTAGTATGTCTTCAAAACTAAGTTTCATCGTCTTTTTCAGGGCCCAGCCCAAGTAATTTTTCTTGAGATTGTTTTCAAGAAACGTGATTGGAGTTTGGCCAAAGCAGCTTTGTCAGAGCAATAATTGTGACTGAGGCAATCTGAATGTCTGACTATAATAAAAGTGTATTGGCATAAGAAGAGAAGCAGGGACTCTGGAAAAAAGGTGACAAAATGAGTATGAGAAAAGACTAGGAGTTTGTTAAACAAAATGTATTTTAAGATAGAATATGCCATATGGTGAGAGAAAAAGCTTAAAATGTCTTTTTTTTTCTTTTTTTTTCCCCAGCTTGTGAGATACCATTGTACTGGTGAACAAATGTAGTCTGTTTATGATGTTATGCTGCAAGTCCTCTGCACTTTCATAGAGTTTTCTGGCACTCAGAGATTGCAATGGTAAATTAGTTTTATCATTGTTTAAAATTTCCTTGTAAATCAGATTTTGGAGAACAGCCAAGAAACACCATTATCTATAGTTGAAGCAGAATTGACATTGGTTAGGGCACGTAGGAGCAAATTGGGACTTCAGGTTTCTGTACACTAGTCCAAATTCTGACATTTTCTGCATAGAAGTTCAATTGTTTTCTTGTAGCGTCCTTAGTAGTTGCTCTTTGTGCAAACAGTTTCTTACTCTACTCACAATACTTTCTTGGAAGAGAAATTTCCACCATAGGAAGCACTCAGAAACGTTTTAGAGCAGAATTAGGGCAGGATTCAATGTTATGTGCTGGCTCATTGACAAACATCCTGTGGAAATGAATGCATTTTTTAGTGAATTGCTTGCTTTTTATTAACAGTATCTGATGTCTGGTTGAACTTGGATCTCTTTGTGCCCTTTGCAGGGTTTAGAGGAAAATACTGAAAATGTGAAGGGTTGGCTACCTCGAGCCTTAGCCACTGTAAGCTGGAAAGGAGCTCTGATTTTTCTTTTCTTTCCCATCTTGATTTTTCTAGTTTTTACAGTTGAATGTACATAGCAAACCTATCACTATCCAGTCACTTCTCAGAAAACATGTACAAACTAAAGGTTTTTTAGCACTAGTTGGAGATATAGTTTCTAGAGCACATTGGAAAATAAAGATGAAGCTTTGGTGGGTTAATGATGAAGCTCTTTGTGGGTTAAAGCAGTATCACCTGTGGTCGGTACTCTCAGATGAAAGATACTTTGGAGCTGTATTTCTTGAAATCACCTGGATGCTTAGACCACTTCATTACAGCACAGGATTAATTAAGACTCCTAATGCATCTGATGGGTACTTCCATGCTGCTATCAAAGCTATAAGGAACTTTCAAAGTGCATACCAAGAATAGTCACTGTGGGAGAAGGAAGGAGAGTTTTCCTCATTTTTTGTATTTTTTCTGCTCATTGACACATATCATACTTTTGTTAATAAATGGTTAATATACAGATTTGATGAGAAAAAAATTAAGCAGTTAAGATTGGGTCTTTTTATCCCTAATGGTGTCTAGATGAATGCTAATAACTCTGATGTACCAATTCAGCCATGGGGCTTTACATGGCCCCTAGAAATTTGTTCTGTGCAAGTGATGTGGTCCAAAATCACGGATGTAGCTGCTTTCAAGTGACAAACCTGTGAGAATTTGCTGCAGGAAGAAGTGTTTCAAGAGCCATCACTCAAGAAATAAGTTCATAGGAGAATTTCCATTTTGTTTGCTACTATCATGACAAAATTCTTGCTGTCTCAATCAGAGGTTCTTGTTCAGTCTGCCTTTCTGTGAACTACTCTGAATTATATAAAAAGCCACCAGAGTTCCACTCCTTGTTTTTGATCTTTTCATATTCTCACTCACTTAATCTTCACTCGGTGCCCTTGAAAACCATGTTAATCCCCAATTATTTCATAGCCTTTTCCTTGTGCTACCTGGCACACCCCGCATAGAAGCAAATGCAAGGTCATGATTTTACTTGTCTCTGAGTTTTTGAGCACGTAAGTAGATAATTTTCGTTGCACAAAGCACATCATTATTATATCATTTGCCATAATAATATGATTAATCCTTAATACTATTACTCTTCATCCCAGACTCAGTACATAATTCTGGGGCAATGAAGCTTGCAAGTTCTGAGATTGTTACACCACTATAAAGCCCTATCAAAAATTTGTTGGTTAAAAAGATATTCCACACGTGAATCACTATGTAAATAAATTATCATCTTTTTGGTAGGTATTCTACTGGATGGTTTAAAACACACTTTCTTGCTTTGGACTCTAGATGATAGGTAGCATACAATCCCTGTAGATAGAAATGCACCTTGTTTTTCCAAACAAGAAACAAACCGGCAGCCTTCCCTTCACAAAGAACTGATGACACTTTAAGGTCTGAAATTTAGAGTAAATCTGAATCTTTACCATGTCATAGTGAGATCTGCTTTTTTAGGTTGACTAATCAACCTAATCAAGCCTAAGCTTGAAATTCAGGATCAGAAAAGCAGGGATAGTAAACAGACAGAGACGGAGCTTTACATAAATATGTCAGTGCCAAATTTAGAGACTTCTTGAAAAAAAGTTCACGTCCAGATCCTCAGCTGGTATGAATCAGAGGACTTGGCAAATAGGAAGAACTATGGAAGCTTTTTCTTTGTCTGCTAAAATGTGAGCTAAATTACAAATTCTGTCTTCCTACAAACAAAAGCTAATCTACCAAGGCAGTGTTATTTCACCCTGAGGATGCTTACAAGGAGAGGAGCATAACATAAATCTTTGGTCGCTCACTCCGCTTTGTAGACTGGTCAGCACGTGCAGACACAAGAAGCACCTCTGGGTCTTTCAGGTATTTCTGCAAGGAGTGGATTTCTGATCACTAAAACCTTTGTTGTAATGCAGTGCTGGGGATCTTCCTTGCCAAGGGCCATGGAAGCCCACAAGACACCTGTCTCCTGTGCCTACCTGACACTCCCAAAGCATTTCTAGGTATACAGTTACACACCTGTTTGTGTAAAATATCTTCCTTCCAACAAAACCAATGTGATTCACTGTGATCTGTTGGTTTCATGTGCAGGGTTCCATGAAAAAAGAACTTTAGTTCACAACTTCACCATAGGGACTCATTTTTTTTCCATAACATATGCCATAAAATGCTATATAAAAACTAAGTTGCAACTTAATAGGAAAAATCTTGCACAGAAATAGGCTTTATCTACACACTGCAGTCTGTCTAAAGAGATGATTTAAAGCCATACACAGGATGTGTAATTGTGAGTAGAAAACAATTCCTTTCTGCCCAGCAGATCCATCATCTTTACTTTTCTTTCTTATTGTTCAGATGTATTACTGTGGCTGAGTTAATACATAAGTCAATAAATTAGTCAATCAGACATAAAGAAAGCCCAGAAAAAAACAAAACAAAACAAAACCAAAAAACAAAACCCAACGCAAAACTAAATCTCTGCTCCATGATGATAATTATTTGTGGAAGACCTGGATAGATACATAAAAAATGACCGTGTGCTTGTAAAAAAATCATGTCACTTTATACTTCGTTTTCCTTTACTCCTGCTTTCAAATGGCCTCTAGACTACCCTTTCTCCACTGTACAATTAAGCTTCCTGAGCCGGACTCAAAAGCTGGAGAAACTGTTAAAGGAAGAATTTAGTGAGCAGAAAGCTCCTGACAATTCTAATAGGGTTTTAAAAATGCAAACAAATGGAGCCTAAGTTCAAAGATTGCAAACTCAGGTAGATAATGAAAAGTTGTTTTCCTAAATGACCTAATGGAACAATATTTTTAAAAAATCAGAAGAAAGACATACATGTAGCTGCTAACTAATTCAGAGACAGGAGTGGGTTCATGCAGACCACTCTTTCCTGCAGGTTCAGTAAGGATGCTGGTAGTCAACTATGTAAATATGGAATCAAAGAATCATTTAGGTTGGAAAAGGCCCTTAAGATCAAGTCTGGCCGTAAACCTACCACTGCCAAGTACACCATAGGCCATGTTCCTAAGCACCATGTCTACACTTAAATACCTCCAGGGGTGGTGACTCAGTCACTTCCCTTGGCAGCCTGTTCCAATGCTTGATAACCCTTTCAGTGAATAAATTTTTCCTAATATCCAATCTAAACCTCCCCTGGTGCAACTTGAGGCCATTTCCTCTTGTCTTATCACTTCCTACTTGGGAGAAGAGACCAACTCCCACCTCCCTACAACAAATACAAGGTATTTGTAGAGAGCCTCTTCTCCAGACTAACCAACTCCAGCTCCCTCAAGGACTTATTCTCTAGACCCTTCACCAGCTTCTTCAGATGCACTCCAGCACCTCAGTGTCTTTCCTGCAGTGAGGGGCCCTAAACTGCACACAGTGTTCGAGGTGCAGCCTCACCAGTGCTGAGTACAGGGGCACAATCCTGCCCCAGTCCTGCTGGCCACACTATTGCTGATGCAGGCCAGGATGCCGTTGGCCTTCTTGGCCACCTGGGCACACTGCTGGCTCATGTTCAGCCGGCTGTCGCCCAGCACCCCCAGGTCCCTCTCTGCTGGGCAGCTTTCCAGCCACTCTGCCCCGAGCCGGGAGCGTTGCAGGGGGTTGTTGTGACCAAAGTGCAGGACCCGGCACTTGGCTTCATTGAACCTCAGACAATAGCCTCAGCCCATCAGTCCAGCCTGTCCAGATCCCTCTGTAACTTGGTATCATCTGAAAATGTACTGAGGGAGCACTCAGTCCCCTCACCCAGATCATTGATAAAGACATTGAACAGAACTGGCCCCAACACCGATCCCTGGGGAACACCGCTTGTGACCGGCCGCCACCTGGATCTAACTCCATTCGCCACAACTCCTTGGGCAAGTTTCTTCCCAGCAAAGAGTATACCCGTCCAAGCCATGAGGAGCTGGTTTCTCCTGGAGAATGCTGTGGGAAACGATGTCAAATGCTTTTACTAAAGTCCAGGTAAACAACATCCACAGCCCTTCCCTCGTCACTAAGTGGGTCGCCTTGTCACAGAAGGAGATCAGGTTAGTCAAGCACGACCTGCCTTTCCTAAACCTGTGCTGACTGAGTCTGATCGCCTGGTTGTCCTGATATGATTCTGATTCAACTCACTCATATGATCATGTTAAACTCACAGAATGTATACTAAATGCTAATTCAGAAGAAACAACATGGTTGTAAAATTGTCCCGGGAGAAAAGTTCTCCTACTACTATAAAAAGGCAAGTCATGCTTCAGGGTGTTACTTGTAATACCAGTCCCTAGGACAAATCAGGCTCCGTGGTAAATTACTGAATCTCCACTCTCAATTCATTAATGTTTAACAAATAACGAAAAAAAACCCCACATAATGCAGTTAAAATTCAATAGAAGGGGTTAGTGGCAGCAAGAGGCTTAAAATGTTACTACAGACTAAAGCTGATGTTATTCTTCTTTGTAGCAGTTTTGTGTGTCTGCTTTTACTTTTTTTTTAATTATATTTTTGTGAAGAGGCTGAAGCCAGACCAGAATATTTTATTGATGTAAAAGACAATATTTAACAACTGGACATCACAGAGCAGGAGTGATGCCAAAGCTAATGCATACGTTCCACAATAAAAGTATTTTAGCTGTTTCTGCTGCACGGCCTGTTATATTGTGGCTGTATATGATGAGCTTTACCAGCTCCGCTGTGGCTTGAAAAATATATCTAATCTAAGAAAATAACCCCCTATGTTACAGCACCTGCCATGGTGCAGTGTAACAATATAGCCCCAGCCTGTCTCCCAAAAGAAGTCAGCAGCTGTTGTCTTGATATAATTTAAGCAGCAGACAACTCAATTTCCACTCAAACTTGAAGTTTCTTGGTAAGCTGATGCTTGAGCCCTAATTTCACAAGAGTTGGGGCAGATAGTCTGGACTCCTCACATCCAGCTAGTGAAATCCCTCTTGTCCTGGTGATGGTCCATAAAAGATGAGCGACTAGCAAAACTTATCTAGCAACCAGTGTAGACCCTTTCCTACATATATCATAGGAGTAAGCTGATCATGTGGGGTAGAGCAGATACATACTCCTTCTGCCTGTCATGAACACAGCAAGTGATCCTGAATCAGTGTTACACTGTCTGTCCCAGGAAAGATGACAAGAGACGACCCTGATCCAAGCCTTGCTGCTAACAAGTACTCATCAGGGCAGATTAATCTCCCCTTTGATCCCATGCAGTTCCACGGATTGCTAGGACGAGCTCTGTCTGTGGGGATTCACCACAATTGCTATACACCTAACTTCACAATACCATTTTTGTCATGACTACATTTGAACCACCTGAGTATTAGGTGATTGGCAAGAAGACATTGGCAGCTTGTTCACTTTTTATTCTGAGGTCAAGAAAGCTAGTTCAACTTTCTACATGCCCCCTGCCCCTTTTTGTTTTCTCTCCTTAAGAAGGAACAACTGAACAAGTACTGACATTTATACCTGCTGTTCACTCATTGCTTCAGAAGAGAGTGGCGTTTGGTTTGACAGCAGACATCTAGCTCAAGAGATGTTCTTAGACTCTAAACTTCAATTTACTCCAGTCTATCCAATGTTGTTTTCTTAAGAATAACTCGTGCTACCTAAATTGAAATAATTGCTATAAAACATAAACTGGTGCATTATTCATGGTATTCTTCCAGGAAGAAAATACTGTTTCTCTAAATCCTTCCTAAATATTTTTTTCTGAAACCCTGTGTCTCTATTAAGTAACCCTTAATAAATCTCCAAGAGCTATTTTGCCAGGTCCTAAAAATAAGATTATCCTCATTCTGCTGTCCTACTCTAAAATAGCCATTTGACATGTTAACAAGAACCTCTCCTCTACAGAGCTCACCATCCCCCAAAAACTAAAGACCAAATTAATCTCCAGGCTTATATACTGAGAATTACCAGCTTGATTAATTAAAACAGCTGAAATATCTTATGCAGATTAAGCACCCTGTCCACAGCATCTGTTTTCACTAGCCTTGTTACGATCTTTGCCACATTTTTCATTTAGATGAAAGATGAGTTTGTTCCTCTTAGTCTCTACTATTGGTTTATGCCAAGCTGGGTAAGTATTTGGGAGATGCAGAGTTCTTTCCCCATAACTGATGAAAAATAAAAGGGCATTGTCACTCAAGCACTGTGTAAATTGTTAACCCTTAACGTTTGTAGGGAGAGAGTTATATTTGGTAACCAAGATAAAGAAGCAGTTTTTCTAAGCTTTTAGACCTAGAAACTTCAGTGGGAATATGAGAAAGAAAGAAAGAAGCAGTTGAAAAGAAATAGAACAGCAGAATTTCCCAGAGGAAGGTAAAATAAAATGTAAGAAAAAAGCTTGGAGGAAATAGGAACAAAAAAATCCCAGGGACCTTGGTGTTTTAATAAATTGTTTTCCTGTATTTTGACACCATTAGGCATAGCAACCAGCAAGAGAAACAGACTACAGCTTAAAAACTGTAGCTAAATAGATTCTGATAGAGCACTGTACATCTCACATGCAAAAGTAACTGTAAATCCTTAGATATTCTAAAAACAAATGCTTATGGACAGATTTTTTTTTTTTTTTGGTACCTTGTACATACTGTGGGAAAGAGGAACAGTGGAAAGAGCAAGTAGCTAACTTCTTGCTTATTCAGGTATGAGGTTGTTTCTTTGCTTAAAAGGGACTAAAATTGCCATTTAATTGTGATACTCATATGCACTTACATATCGCCTTTGCAGAGTAGAATGTATTTGAAGGTGGTGAACATACAGATTTTGTTTAGTTTGAGACATTTCTCTGCTCTCTAAGGTGAATAAAAAGAGAATCTCCTGGGCTTAAAGGAGCTTCTCTCCTTTTCTAAGTGCTAAGGATAAGTGCTGCCTCTAAAGGGAGGAGGATAGATGACACTAGGCTAGGCAGAAGATTGTCATTCAAAAGCCACCACATATGTCTAGCTCTTGGTATGTGCAGTTTCATGTGACTACACATTTTCCAATAGTTGGTCGATATTTTTGTAGGTCTTGTCAATGTTTTCAGGTGCCTGTAGTTGGCAGAAAATATTATCTTCTTTGAAGGTCTCAGTTCTTACAGTTCTCTGTGGATCTTAGCTGTTTGGCTGCTTGTAACTATGACATACGAAAATAATGAGCAAAATGAATTTCTATTATCATGGTCAGTGAAGTTAGACTAAAAGAGATTTTGGTCTGATGGGTTTCAGATGAGCATTCAGAATGCTTCATTTCTTTGAATAGCCATAGAAGCTCAGCACAGTGGAACAATGATTTATTTAACCAAGCTAATCATTTGCATGTTTGAACGATCACAGCTGCTGAAATGCATCCTGCACTGTTTTGTGATACTTACCTACGTACAGAGGTACCATGAACATAGAGATTATATGGGTGGTGTTCGGTTGCACAGGAGGGACTCGTGTTGTTGGTATGCTTCTGGCTTTGCATTTGAGTCCCAGCACTGCTGATGAGTTGGGGTGCAGTCATGCTCCACTCTGTCATGCATTAATTTTTTCCTTCAGCAAGAAAATCTGAAACACAAGAAAGCCTCACACATATTTAAGTCACAAAATCATAAAATCATAGAATGGTTTGGGTTGGAAAGGACCTTAAACATCATCGAGTTCCAACCCCCCTGCCATGGGCAGGGACACCTCCCACTAGCCCAGGTTGCTCAAAGCCTCATCCAGCCTGGCCTTGAACCCCTCCAGGGATGGGGCTGAACAACCCCAACTCTTTCAGCCTGTCCTCATAGGGGAGGTGCTCCAGCCCCTGACCAATTTCATGGCTCTCCTCCTCCAATAGAGAGTCAGTTCCCTGCATGCTCTAACATGGCACTGTGGCCTTCATGGTATGGAGAAAGCTGTGCATGTGAGCCTACACTAATGTTAGTGACAGATGGCGGAAGAGTAGGACAGATCCAGGGACATCTGCCATAATTTTACATCTGTGCATCTTCCATTGAATTCAACAGGAACTTCTTGCAGTTGTGTGATTATGTGTCTGCAGGTACAAAAAGTTCTGTTATTCTGCAGCTAAATATCATTTAAAAGATGCAAAGAGAGGCACAAAAACAACACAAGGAGGATGACCTAGTCCATAAGGCAAAAGTTCATTTCCATGATTCAGATTTTCATCTTCTAGTAATCAGATAGAAAATTTCTGGTGCAAAATGCTGATTTTATCATGTGCTACACAAGAAGCTTCTCTTCTTTGCAGAAGTTTTTTATTTCATTATTGTTTCCCTTCCTCTCCCTACAACAACACGCTCAAAATCCTGGAACAATACTTTGTCTCTGGTCTGGTGATAAAAATCTCATTGCTATGAGCAATGCTAACAGGGCAAATGCTTAGATTATTGTCCTTTGTGGTACAATTTTTTATATGATGATATTCATCTGTCAGTGCTTTTTGTAACAGATCTCCATTGTTAGCATATTTTAGTATTGGGTCTTTTTCTTTAAAAAATCTGTACCAGTCAGCATTTCAGTCCATGCTGAAGGTTCACTTGCAATCTTGAAGAGCTGGAGAGTGTAAGCCTCATATATTGCATTTGAGGGAAACACAAAATATTATATTAAATATCTGAAAATTTAGGAGTGTGCTTAAAGAGATTTGTGTCCTTATTTCCTTCTCTTCTCAGATGGTATTTGGATATGTACATTTTACATGTCTGAACTTTTGAAGAAGATGATTGCTATCATGTGAAAGCTCTAACTCCTGTGTTTTTTGACCATCTCAAGTAGGGCTGGCTTCAGTTCACTTGGGTTCTAATCCTGAAGCAGCCACTGCAGCTGTAGTATGTCGACCATCCTCTCCCTTCATGAACCTTTAGCTGTGTGCTGAGCAGAGTTGGAGTGGAAGGGGGATCTCACCAGCAAACACCATGCTGTCACTTAAAAGCGGATGGGAATAGAAATAAGGCTAGAATACAAGAGGATCCTTCTGCATGGAAGGACTTAGATCAGCGATGGTGTCAGGGGAATGATTTGCTTCCATTTTCTGTGAATTAGGGAAATGGCGCACAGCTGAGGAAGCAGATATTTGTGAGGTGGCTTTCCTTTGGATGATATGAAGCTATAGGCGTGACATCAGGTGGGAAAGGATCCAGGAAACCAGATTAAACCTATCCTAAAGGAAAATCCTAGAATGACATAATGTCATCAAGTGCTTGTTCACTCATCCATTCCAGTTCCACCTAATTATTTGCTACTGGAAGAGCCTCTAAGGTTTTCTTTTGAATTACTTTCAGCTGTCCATATTTCTAAGTTTCAGAGGAATATACAGTCAACCCATAGTGGATAATAGTTCTAAACAACTTATATATTTGTGTTCAGAGTGCAAGTGAAATTAGAAGTAATCCTCAGCTGCAAAGTTTGGATCCCAAATGCCTTGATTTTGTGGAACACTTCCAGCAGTGATTTCATGGCTTTGTGGCCCACATGCATGAAAACTGCAGACACTGTCTCATCTTTCTCGTAATTCCTCAAAATACTGCTATGCACATTGCCCCCTGGCTAATCCTTATGTGTCTCTGATACTTGCATTCAAAAGAAGTTGGCATGCCTTGCATTTAAGCTGTCAGAACGTGCACCAATAGTCTTGTTTCTTATTCCACCATCAGCAGTACATTTTGTTGCGATCACCGTTGTAAAATATTTTAAAAGGTACAAAATAAAAGTTACAACACAATACAAAAAAGAGTATCCTCTAATGCATTTTCTGCTGGTGCTGCTTTTTTAATAACCAAATGTACTGGAAAGCAATGCTGTTCCACTTTGAAAGGGAAAATCGTGGAACTATTTGCATCAAAATGACTGAATTCTTATTACAGGTCTAATCGTAACTTTCTGTTGAAAAACTTTATGAAGACAATAAGGTATACTACATATAGCAAAAAATGTTTTCATTCCCTGGAAATGGTTTAGTACCAAGAACACTGAAACTTTATATATCGTTTCAGACCTGTTCTAGTTCTGTAGACCTCAGTCTACTTTTGTAGAGGAAGATCTGGTTTCTTTTTTCTAAAAATCTTGTCCTGATCTGGCTTAAGACCAGATCTCAAAATAGATATTTTCTTGATAATAGAAAATTTGTTCTTTATAGCCATTTCTCATATTTAATTAAAAAGCCTTAAGTTTTATGGAAACTGTACATTTTATTTGTAGCAGTATTTTTAGTATTTTTTTTCAAGTACATTTTAATATTTTGTATTTAAAATGAGAGTTTATTGCTAATGATTTCTCAGACATTGAGAAAGTTAGAGGCATGGCTTTTGAGGTCCTGCACTCATGTGCATATCACTTGCTCAAATATAAACTAGAGATACTAAAAAAAAATATGTTTCCTCTAAATACTGCCAATTCAATGAAACCAAAGGTTTTCTTAGGGAATGCATAGTTTTCTGACTAATTTTCAGTGGCAGTTGTTCAAGTCTCATATAAAGCCAAGTTGAAAAAGATTCTTTTGACCTCAGCATTCTACTACAATAAAATGTTAATATTGAAATGCAATGTTTTGGAAAGTTTAAGCAAAATATTCTGGAATGCTTTATTTTGCAAATTAATCCTAATTTTAAAATTATTTTCCTGAATTGGAATTAAATATATGAAAATCTGCATTTTCCTGCTAATAAAAACTTTGTTCTTCAGCCATCTCTCCTACTTAGACAGCCGTGATCTTTGGGGAAATTCAATTTTCTAGCTCGAGACCAATAGTTTAGTCCATGAAACAGTTGGGATGATGTGTGCAGTGAAGTAGTTCTGCTTACATCTCCACTGTTTGAGAGACAACTGCAAAAATATCTTAAAAGCTACACCTTTAGAAGGACAAACCGTTGACATTTCAGAGAATTCTTCAGAGCAGTAAAGACACAGTGTTTGTGAAATGTGGGAAGCGATGGAATATGCACCACATTCCCCAGTTAGATAGGATGGAAGTAATCCAGACTTTCATCTCACTTTTCACATTTTGTGCTATACCTTTACTTGATTTTCATTTTTTATTCTAGTGCCAACAACATGCCTAAGCAAGTAGAGGTGCGGATGCATGAAAGTCATTTAAGTCCAGTGGAGCACAGATCCAGGAACGTATGCGTGCAGTTCTGCCAGTTGCTCCACAGGAACCTGCTCCTGACTCTGACTGTGTTCGGTAAGCTGCACCTGCTGGGCTGGGTGTTCTGTGTGTGTCTGTATCTGTTCATGTTCTACCACAGATCCTGTTCATCAGCTCTTCCAGCTGAGCAGCCGGAGAGTAAACAGGACAGCCACAGGTGGTGTTGCTTTTGTTCAGGTGTGCAGGGTGTTACTGACACGACATGGGGCGAACCTGCACCCCTGAGATGCATCCTGTATCTGGTTTTGGATGGAGTGTGATCCAAGTCCCAAGGCCAGGCAGATCATTGTCATTCCGTCTTTTTTTCCTCTTAGTTATTTGAAAAAAAGACAAAAAATCTTCAAAATTTCCTATCCTTCATCTTTTATCTCTCAGTACGCGCTCTGCTGCTTTTAAGGTCTGTCCCCCTCTCTGTAGCTGTAAGCCAGCACTGTGTGAACTCACCCTGAAACTTGTCTCTGGCTTTCACAGCTTCCAAATGTGGAACAGTTTGACATTTTGTCGTGGTTCACCGGCTCTTTGCCTGTTTCATTCTCACTGAAAGCCTAGCAGCCAAAGGCAGGAAATTCGTTGTTGTGGTGTGAGTGGTGGGTGTGTTTGGTCGCAGGGGAGGGCCCACAGTGACACTCCTGGCCATAGTAACTGCTCACGTTCCCCAGCTCCAAGGTTTCGGCAGTGAGGGGGGAGCACTGCCGAGGTGGCCCCTGTGAGAAGCTGCTGGAAGTCTCCCCAGCTGCAGGCTGGACCCGCCTCTGGC
>WKFP01014557.1:372035-424283 GCA_011057875.1 Pterocles orientalis | reverse complement strand
GTGCAGCCCATGGCACCTGAGCAGAGCTCGCCTGCAGCTCATGGAGATGGAGCCGTGGAGGACCCCGCGCTGGAAGAAGTGACTGTGCCCGAAGGAGGCCGTGGCTCTGTGGGAGGGACCCACACTGGAGCAGTTGTGGAGAACTGCGGCCCGTGGGAAGGACTCAGGTTGGAGCAGTTTGTGAAGGACTCTCCCGTGAGAGGGACCCCACGCTGGAGCAGGGGAGACTGTGAGGAGCCCTCCCCTGAGGAGGAAGGAGCGGCAGAGACAGCACGGGATGGACTGACCCCAACCCCCATCCCTGTCCCCTGTGCTGCTGGGGGGAGAAGGCAGAGAAATGGGGAACAAAGCCTTTGGGCCCGGGGAGAAGGGAGGGGTGGGGGAGAGGTGCCTTTGTAAGATGTAGTTCTCTTTCTCATTATCTTGGTTGGATTTTGATTGTTAATGAATTAAATCGTTTTTGTGTTTTCTCAAGTCGTGTCTGTTTCTTGCTTGTGACCATACATAGTGAATAAACCCCCCCTGTCCTTGCCTCAGCCCACGAGGGTTTTTAGCAAGAGGCTGCAGTGGTCCTTAGTTTGCTGGGTGGCCTTAAACCATGACATTCATAGACATACCCTATTTTGTTGTTTTTTTGAAAGACCAGCTGCAAATTTCACATCCATATTTTTCAGCCTTTAAAACCCATACTGCTGAAGCGTTTAGAGAGCATTTGCTTTGAATCATCTTTAGAAGGTGCCTGATGTGGTTCCAGAAATTGTTTTAAATACACATATATTTTCCATTGTATCAAACTGATACTTCAAAGAGTCATAGTTGCTGCAAATCACAACTCAGAGTTTGCTGTTAAGTTTTATTACAATTGAGACTTGGGCTTGGGATCAGAAAAACAAAGGCATCCTGGTGTAAACATAAAATATCTATTCACAAAGACCGTGTTATGAAAGCCTTTTTTTCTCTAGACTGTGCTTGAACAGCCTCAGTCATGAGAGAGGGGTTTAGGTGTTGTTACTGTACAGATCTAAATGCGATGAAGGGATTCCTTGTGATTTCAGAACATTATCACAACAAAAAGAGAAGGATGTAGACCGTCAGAGGGAAGGAGTAATAAATGAGGACTAAGAATCAAGTTTTCCTTGATGATATGTGCAGTATTCCAGATCAGGCACACCCTTCCAAAACCATCCAAATGCAACTTGAATCTGTTTTCCTCACAGGACTTTTCTAGCTTTCCTGCAGAGTTTTTCTTAGGCTGTAAAATAGCTGCTCGTGCTGACCTTGTTTTCGAGTGGTATCATTCTTTTGTTGAGAGCTAGATGTCATGCTCCAAAGATCTGGGTCCTAACCCTGTGTCTTCTGTCAGGTCTGTATGGCCTTATAGAAATCACTTCATCTCTTGGTGCCTCAATTTTGCCAGCTGTGGAACAATGATATGAATTATATTTAACTGTCCCTCAACGTGTTGCAAGGCCTACCCAGTATTAGTAAACCTCAATAACATTGTGGTTTGCAGCAAATTTGTATTTGCAGAAGCAGAACAGTACACTAGGTGTAAGCTTAGCTGGCAGAAGATTCTACATCAGGACCACTTATCTTTAATCATGAGATGCACGGTAGGTGTGTTACAGCTTCATATCAATAAGAGATCTAAGCCTTCCAAAAACTGTCTCTACCAAAAATCAGCTGCCTTGTGTAACCATTTTTCTTCTAGGCTGTACTTCTAGGTAATCAATGCACATTCAGGTGTATTTATGTTACCCACATACTCTCTTTTATTCTTCTTCCAGGTGTCATCCTGGGTGCACTGTGTGGGGGTCTTCTTCGTCTGGCAACGCCTATTGACCCTGACATCATCATGTTAATAGCCTTCCCAGGAGATATACTTATGAGGATGCTAAAGATGCTGATCCTCCCTTTAATTATCTCCAGTTTAATCACAGGTAAGATCTATTAGCCATAAATACTTTAAGATGCTTGCTAAAGATGTCACCTGGTTTGCTTTTTGTAATGTAGGAAGAATAATATTGTGATCCTGTCAGGGATTTTGCAGTTGCGGTGTGTATTTAAGAGTTAATTTCTGATTAACTCCAATGGCTTTAATACATAGATGCTCCAGTTAATTTATTTTCAAACACATGCGCACATACTGCCTTCTTGAACATCAGAAATTTCTTAATATGCTGTTTCATCTAATTCCTCGATTGGACCTTAGAAGTAAGATGGCATAACACTAGTGAGCCTAGCCTTCTTAAAGCTGTGGTGTCAGCCCGACTACGTCTGGTTAGCAGCAATCAAGGGCAAAGGATGGTAAGAGATCTCATCTATTTTTCAATGCCTCCTCTGCAGTTAGATGGAATCTTAAATGGTTCTCTTCAAATTCATAGCAGCAGATATTGTTCACATAAGAACTGGAGGGAGAAGCTTCAGTAATCTATCCAGTGATGAGACTTTCACAGGGACAAAAGTAGCCACCTGTAGGAAGTAATGAACCTTTGCAAACTCTAAAGGATTTTATTTGATGGTTGTTGAATTGGATATTGAGTGTCAATATGTTTGTTTGTTTCTTAAAATAAAACACCTACAGGACTGTCTGGTTTAGATGCTAAAGCAAGTGGCCGATTGGGTACAAGAGCCATGATCTACTACATGTCCACCACTATTATTGCTGCTGTGCTGGGTGTGATTTTGGTTTTAGCCATTCATCCAGGGAATCCGAAACTCAAGAAACAGCTTGGTCAAGGGAAGAAGAATGATGAAGTATCTAGTCTGGATGCTTTCTTGGATTTGATCCGAAACCTGTTCCCTGAAAACCTAGTCCAAGCGTGCTTTCAGCAGGTAAATTCTTCTGCTCTCCTTGGTAATATTTTTTTACATGTTTTACTTACCAGGGATTTCTCTAGAATTAATGTCGTCGTTTAGGTGAATGACAGAAATGATGATGCAAAAAGAAATACAGGCAAATGCAAAAGCATTCTTTATAGCTGCTTTGTTTTATGTTGTAGTTACTATTTAAATTCATAGTTTTTAAAAAAGAAGAAATTATTTTTAGTTTGTTATTAAGTAAACTTAATTTTTTCCCTACTTTTTATATGCTATATATGGTCATGAATGCTGGCTTGGGGCTGAACAGCTGATAAATTATGGGATTTTTCCCCCAAGTTGAATTTGATCTTGGTTGTTAGGTACAGAGCTGATGGTTCTGCAATGCCTTCTTTGTTATATATGGATGATCTTCATTCCAGCTGATTGCCAGTGGAAATGTACCCCAAAACCCAGCCTCTTATAACTTTTATTGCTGTGTTAAGAGTCCGGACTAGATGAGGATAACAGAGTCAAGCGGTTGACCCACCTGCAGGTGGCTCCATCAGGCCAGGTTTGAAGCATGCTGGAAAAGAAGAATGCTTGCACCCTGTGTTGTTTGCTCTGTAGGTAGATAATTTTCCCTGAAAGCTTTTCACCAATGCCTAATCAAAACAGCTTCACTTCAAAGGGTAGAATAAAGAAAAAATGCATGCTACCTAATTTCTGCTTAAGGATATTTCTTCTATGTAGGTTGCTTTTTCCTACAACTAAATTGTTTGGCCATAACGCAGATGGTGGGTTGTTTTTTTTTTTTTTCAGATGGAACACATTTTGCTGCCAAACCTGTTCTTAAGTGTTCCTGTGTGAAGTGGCATGATAGCTAGAGCTGTGGTTATGGCCAAAGAATAAAGTGAAGAGAGGGAAGGGAGAAGAGGCCTTGGGGAGTGGAAGAACAGAGGGCAGCTTAGCCAAAAGGGCTTGGATTGCTTCACTTCTTCCATGGCCTTCAACATAAAAACACATAGTCCTTGGGAGTTTAAAGAAAGAATATTCTCAATATTTCCAAATCATCACGTAATGCCAGTTATGTGGTCAAACTGTGGGTGGCTAAACATCACATGTAATGTGAAATGTATTTTTGAAAAATTGAGATGAGAGCAGGGTGCTTATGGTTTTTTTTTTCCTTTCCATTGTTTAAACTGTGGAAGAGAGGAGAATTAAATTTCTGGTCAGTTGAAAATGGTCAGTTATCTCAACAAAAGGACAAAAAGCAGAAGAAAGAATTAAGTTATCCATGTCAGATGGTTTTCTTGGAACCTTAATATTGCTTTTTCAGTGTGTGTAATATCAATGTTCAGGTCAATTCACTAGTTATGGATCACCAGTTCCACTGATTGTTTTTTAAGTGAGCTTTTTGGCTTTCCAGTGTTTATCAGATTCCAAAGTAATTGCCAGTGAAACCCTCTTCCACAAAGCCACCTTTCATTTGCAAAGTAAGTCACTGCTCCTTTCCAGATGGATCTTGTGCCTTCTATGAGCCCTTAACTCCTCAGTAAGGAGTTAGACTTTACTTGCCTCTCTATTTAGGAGGAAAATTAACTGCTTTTAATAGTGTCAGCATATATTTTCTCTTCCCACATTTATACAGACTCTCTCCATGAGCATTCAGTGTTGCCAGGTTGCCTTAGGAGGCAGCAATTGTTTTGCAGCAATCCTGCGAAGAACGATTTTGAAGGGTGCACAGCAGTGGTACTGTGCAGCCGTGGTCTGTAGGGGAGTTTTACATGCCTTCCCTTACGACCAGGCAGAAAGCAATGAAGAGGTTCACTTACAATTTTGAGGCAGTTTATTTGCAAACTGAACTCTGACCCATCATGGGATTTCAGTATATCTTGAATTTTCATGTAGTCCAGAAAAAAAAATAAAAATCTTAATTTATAATGAAAACTGCTATTCCAGCAGAGACTTAAGATCTTATGTGCCATGAGAGAGAACGGGGCTATCATCTGTAAATATGATTGTTACATTTAAATAGTTTTCTGGCCTCAGACGTTGTTGTCAGAATCTAAACTTGATGTTAGGCTCTGCATTTTTAGTGAGTGTGGTATTGTGCAGAGAAGGGCTGAGGACCTTTGACTTAAGTGACTGCAGTGGAATTTGTGAGTGTGTAGAGTCTAATGTTTTATGTCTGTGACTCTGCTCTTACATTCTGGATACCTCATATAAAAAATATTGTGTTGACAACATCCCTCAGGTAAAATTTAATTCTGAAAAAATGTAAATGTGCAGGAATGTTGGAGTTGTTTCAGGACAACTGAGGAGTTTCTCGTACAAAGCTATGTAGGCTTTCTGTCTACATCCCCTTCTCTAGATTTAGGCAGCAGGTTTTGAAAGGAGAGACGTCGGGTATTTTAAAACCATTAGGTCAAATATGTGGATAGGATCTGGATCAGCATCCGTAGTACTGCAATGTCCATCTCAACAGGAAAGGTGCACATGTTAGTTGAAAGGCTAATGCACCATTTCTGATGCCTTGATCAAACATGTTTCTAGTAACAAAGAAAGAAGGGAGCAGATGGGAAACCATGTCAAACTGGTCATAGCTTCCTAACCATTCTGCATGTCCCAGAGCCATGAAGAGGCAGAAAAGGCTCAAGGTGTGAAGTGGGAGGAAAACATCCCTTCTAAAATCAGCAAGTCACAGAGCTCTTTTTCAACTCCCTCCTCCCTTTTTTCCTAGCTGTAAACTCAAGCCCATTTCTCCCCCGACCATTCCTTCACAGCTTTCCCTTGACCCCGCCCTTCGTGTGCCAGGAGGGGTCCAGATCCATTCAGATGCTGCTGCCTTCTTTTTTGAGGTGGTCAGATGTAATTTAATAGGTAATCTGGTAGCTTTGATAATTTTTCTGTTATCTGTCACTCGCAATATTTTAACTAGAGAGCACAGGGGAATGTGTGTATTCCATTTTGACCTCTTGCAGTCTCCAAGCGAAGTGTTGGAAATGTCCAAAATTTTTTATTCAAGTTAGCCATCAAACTAACTATATGATAACTTGAGCTGTGTAACAAGCCTTACTGCAGAGATGTGGCTGATCTTAGAGGTGCTGAATATGGTATCAACATGTAACATACAATCTGTGAAGCACTGTTTGTGAACCATCTAGACAAAGGGACTGACTATAAAATAATGTTACATCCTAGTGGTAAGGAAAGAGTATTTGCCATACTTTTCACACTAGAGTCATAAGGAAGACTCCCAGGACTTCGTGACACTTGGAACTATTGAAAAACAAACTTATTTTCGGAAGAGACGGTAAGGTTGTGGAATGCATGCCTAATAATTTAAAACATAGTTCTATGGAATTTCAAGTGAAGACTCTGTGATTATTTCCTGATCTCCCATATGGATTGCATTCAGTCTGTTTCCACTCTCATCCTCCCTTTTTATTGCCTTCAGATCCAAACTGTCACCAAGAAGGTGTTGGTGCCACCACCCATTGAAGAACCACCTAATGTCACTGACTCTGCTTTTGCTATGATGAATGAGACAGTGCGCGAGGCACCACCAGAAGCCCAGCTGGTCATTAAGAAGGGACTTGAATTTAAGGATGGCATGAACGTCCTGGGTAGGAAAGGTTTTTGCCTGTCAAATATGTGCATTGGATGTATGACACAATTTTTGGCTGTACCTGGTCAGCCAGTACTGTCTGATCTGCTCTTCAGTGCAAGTTTAGTCTCCCCAAATAATCATCAAATGTTATCACCTACTGGCTGCCCTTTGGTCTCTGAGATGAAACTCTAATGGTCTTCCTAGAAATAACGACTGTATCACAAAAACAATCAAATGAATTATTCTGGATTGGCAACTTTGCAGATATAATTAGAGTACAGTGGGGAAGCCTGTAGGAGGTACCCAGAATAGCCTTTCACCCTAGAAGTAGCCTACTTAAACTAAGACTAACCCATATAGTCAAAACAGTTTTGGGGGAGAGCTTCAAGAGCCAGTTGGTGCTTTACTCACTCCCTGGTGACTTTGAGCTCAGCTGTTTCCAGTAGGTGTCTTGGGCACACTGAACTAGGATTTGGCTTGAGGCAGAGCCTGAAGTGGGAGGCGGGGTGTGAACCGCACCACCCAAGAAAAATCCCAGACAGGCTTGACACATCTCTGAGTCACAACTGCCTCCTTCTTTCATCTTGGCTGCTGACCTTTACCAGCTGCAAATTATGAAAAACTACTGTTGTGCCATCTTGTCTGGACAAGCCAGCAGGTGGGAGTGGTACAAAGGCTTTGCCTATCTCCCACCCCTTCCTGAAGCACCTGTGTGGACTGGGGTGGGGGTGCGGGGGAGTGAAGAGCCGCCACACCACTTCTGTTTTCTCTTCTGTGCCTGGACTCACCATTTTGTCAGCCCAAAGAGCAATGCTCCTCCTTCACCTTCTTACTTTCTGGATGTGGGTGAAGTCTGTGACAAATTAGCCCTCGATTTGTCGCCTCCTCAGCACGCCTATACTTGAAGATACTCATGTTCGGTGGCAGCATGTCCACCTGTGTTTATAGGTGTCAGCCTCAAAGTGGGACAGTATGTGGCAGTACCTGAATTACTGCTTTATCTCACCACTAGGCTAGGGGCAAATGGTCCCTTTCAGACTCCTTACAGCTGCTCCTGCTGACACAGTGGCTGCTGTGCCTGCAGAGCTTCTCCAGGGTTGCTTGCAGTGGCTGCTTTGCTTAGATGTAGGGGACGTAGCATCAGGAAACTGAGCAGAGATTATTTGTTTCTCTGGAAAGCAGCCTTCTCCACCAGAGCCAGGAGCCACTATATTCTGCCTCCCTCCCAGGCTCCTCTTTCCGTTCAGCATCTGTGGGCAGAGGAGCTGCTTTCTTTTAAAGCTGCGATTTGGCAATCTGCACCCCGTGTGAGGCAGCAGCTCATTGCTCATGCTGTTACTCTTACCTGCTATTTTCTCTTCTGGAGCTCTGCTTATGCATTGAAACGAAACAATATTTCTAGTGTGAGACATGCACTGCAGTCAGTGCTGGACTTGTTCTGTGCAGGCTCTGTCATGAATAAGAAAAGATCTAGAAGGCTGAAAACAATTCCTACAGAAAGGAAATACACAGTTTAGACGGGGCATTTGCTGTAGTATTTTGACCAATGACTCTCAAATATGTTTGTTTTTTTTTTTTGGTTTGGTGTGGTTTGGTTTTGAATGAAGAAGCGAAAATGTTGGGGAATTGCCATCCAGCTTGCATAAACTGTACAAGCCAGGCAAATTCCTGCAAATATGAACCAGCTTGACTCGTATGACTAACGTAACAGCTTGTTTGGAGCTATTGAACAAAACCACCTACTAACATTTTCTGATGCAGAGTGTGGATTCCAGGAAGCTACTTGGTCTTTGACTGAAAAGCTTTTCATCATTTCTCTATGCTCTGTAGCACACAAACATACACTTCACTTCCCTGTTCAAGTGACTCAACAAAGACAGCTTGGTGCTAAAGAATTGCTTTATATCCAGGAGGCTGGATTAAAAAAAAAAAAAAAAAAGAAAAAATTCTGATTGTTAAACCCAGTGTGAGGATGTGGGACTGCCTGTCTTTTCCCAGAGTACTGGTAACTGAAGTTCCCTTCTCTTGAATTCTTTTGCTTCCTGATGGGTTTTTCCTTAGGAATTTCCCAGCTGAGTTCCCGTATTTGTTAAATACTGAACTTGTATAATGACTGAAAGTTTGTCCTCAAATTCAAACCATCTATCAGTTAATAACTCTGAAACTGAACATTGGACACTGAAAATTGCTGGATGGTAAAGGTTAACATTGGAGACACAGCTCCAAAGGGATACATGACAGATGTACTTGGATGGTTTTTCACACTGATAGTTCAATACTCCAGCTTCACATTTAAATTGAGGAGCCAAATGTTACTTGTATGGAATTCTATGATTGTATATCCACTGATAGCCCATTTCAGTGGGGTTAATCTGTTTAATGAGAGTTCTGTGGTTTAGTGTAGAGTGCAATACCCTTCTTCCCCTCCCACCCCAGCTTCTTCATTTAACTGGAATACTCCTGGCCTGCGAAAGTTATGTTCTGGGGCTGTTTTTGCCTCTCCCTGTGATCCAGGACTGACTAGTCTGTAGGTTGTATCTGTGAAGGGGCTTTTGTAAAGCTTGAGAAAAACTCTCTTGTGGTCTCTAGTGACTGTTTTAGCAACAAAAAAGTCTCATGATATGGCGTTGTCTTGCCTCTCCCATTTGCCAGGGGCTATGAGGTTTCTAACAGTTGCATGGTACTGAGAAGATTATGGTATGGGTATTTTTCTGATGATCAAATCAGTTCAATAAAAAAGAAAAAAACATAGCTAGGCTGTAAAATTGGAATTTAGTAAAATATGGATGAATAAAAGATGTTCTGAATGTGATCATGAAAGCTGAAAGGGAGTCCACGTTAAAAAGTCCCAAGAGGTGTGTAATACACTATAGTTCTGAAAACTGGATTAGGAGGTAGTATCAAAACATTGACTAGTTGCAAAAACTTCCTAAAAAAACATGGGTTGACTTGCTTTTTTTTTTGTCTTGCAATTTTTTACCAATAGGTCTGATAGGATTCTTTATTGCCTTTGGCATTGCTATGGGGAAAATGGGAGAACAGGCCAAGATAATGGTGGATTTCTTCAACATCCTGAATGAGATTGTAATGAAGTTAGTAACTATGATCATGTGGTAAGTTTGTAGTTCTAACTTCTAGAACAAGAAAAGTTTTTAAAAAACCTCATAAAACCCTAACATAGCATGTAGTGACCACAGTTTATTATTGTAATTAAATTGTTCATTTTGTAAAGCCTTGACAGGTATGTTAGAACCACCGCAGCATTATTTCTGTTCACTGAGGATTATTTGGGACCCAATTTGAAATATTTCTGAAGGTATTCTGTTCTTTGCTTACTGATATTCAAGACATGTAGGTACCAGTAAAGGCCTTCAGATGCCAAATTGATTATGGAAGTTCATTACATAGGACACCTAAGCAAGCAGGAATGCCCCACATGAGAACATCTTTCTTTTTTTTTTTTTTTTTTTTTTTTTTTTTGAGATGTTTCTTCTGAGTGCTTCCCCAGAGCTATTTGTACACAGTGCCGTGTGGCTATATCACCCAAACCCAGTTTTTCAAAACGTAAAAATGCATTGCTATGTTTCAGATTGTGCTACTGTCTTTCCTAGATCTTTGAGAGTAGAAATAGCCCCTCCAACACGACACACATATCGTGGCTCATTGCTCCCCGTGACTCCCTGGTGTCCCTGGAAGTGGTTTCCTGAGTTACAAGCCTCTTCTCTGAGACTCTAGATGGACACAGTTTACAGAAAAGGGATCAGGGTGCCTGAAGTGCGAGTCTTCAGCACTTACCAGTGTTTCAAAGGAAGACCGTCCTGCAAGAGTGATGCACATGGCAACAGCGATGTGGAAATGTGTAGAACAAAAGCCAGAACTTGAAGCAATGACTTCACATTCCTGTTATGCTTCCGCTTTTCTGTAGATGAACTGGCTGCATAAAACCACAGTTGTTTTTATTCACAAAGCCCTACTTTCTTTCAATAGTTCTTGCAACCTGCTGCTCTTGACTCTATAGGGAGATGGTGGCTATACTCTCATAACACTCCAAGAGCTGGAACTTACTCTTACTTCACGTAGCACCAGTTGGTACACCCAAGACATTATACCTTGCCTACAGTATAAATTTTCTCCAGTAGTTGGTTTTGCAATGGCAGGAAATCATTCAAGTTTCAAATAATTCACTGTGTATTTTTTTTTGATGTGCTTTTTATTTCTCTTTTAGTGAGAAAGGAGATTGATGTTGGGAATTCCACTTGTTCATCTCTGTCTAGAGCTTTTAAAGAATTGTTGTGGCCAGAAGCAGGGATTTTTCTGTGTGTTTATAAAGACAAATGCACTTCTTTATGCAGAGTAACATTTTGTTTAGTTTATGATTTCTCTGCACAGAGAACTGTAACTCCCATGGCAGCTCCAGACTCTCAGGAGCATGGCATTGCTATGCAAACATAAAACAAATCAGACATCTGCCTCTGATACCGAGTGACTCTCTATAAGAAATATGCTTTGGCAAGTTCGTTGAAATATGGCTTTTTATGATAACTGCTGTAACAGCTGGCCTTGCATTTCAAGTGACTGAGGGTTTTCCAGGCTTGGGGCACGTTGCTTGAGAGACAGTGAGATGTTTCTTAGAAAAAACACGAAGCACTTTTATCCTGAAAATCAGTTTCCTTTGTAATGTCTATACATTACCATTTATTTTTAGAGAGGCATTTTGTTTACTTTTTCTGTACATGTTACACACGTTACTTTCTCCCAGCCTAAGTTTTATAAAACAAAAAGAGAAAGTGAGTGTCACTTAATCTTATATAATATTCTAACCCTTACCAGTGCAGATATAAATATTATCTTCTGTCTATGCATTTCCAGGCATTTTTCAGTATAGTTGATTATCAATTTTGTAAAATAATAATTAATTTCAATTTTTTTTGTTACCAAACTGTACTACCATTATCATCCTGGTTAAAAGTTCCATTTATGCCATTGGGGAATCACATGACTGAGGTGACAAAACCCCTGCCCTAAGTAAGAAAAGCACATAATTAATGAAGAATCCATAAACTAAAGAGCATTTGTCCAGATTGTTGAAAGAACGTAAGGGAAGCATTTGCAGCCTTCAAGATAAAGGCAATTAATTACAACAAATAGTTTAACTTGAGCAAATAATGCAACTCCCTGAAACCGGATAAACAATGGGTTGTGAAAGGTATGTATTAAGGACAAATATGACACCACTCTTCATAATGTTCCAAGCCTGTGTAACATTGTGGTATTCTTGTACGATGTTATTCCAGGATCAAACATTATTCAGGAAAAGCATATTCCATTTGATGGGATGGAATAAAATGATGTATATGGGGAATTTGCTTGCAATGGCCATTATTTTTTAAGAAGATGTGAAAGCTATCCATTGAATTTCCGTGAAATCCTGATCTGCATCTCTGTGTTGAGCCGGACAGCACCCTACTCTTTCTCCAGTCTATGATCTGTTGAGCACAATTTTTATGACTATGCTGCAAAGACTAGTTCTGTCTGTGCTTCTTCTGTTTCTCCAGGTATTCCCCTTTGGGCATTGCTTGCCTGATCTGTGGAAAAATCATTGCAATCAAGGACTTAGAAGTAGTTGCTAGACAACTTGGCATGTACATGGTCACTGTGATTGTGGGTCTTGTCATCCATGGAGGGATCTTCCTGCCTCTGCTCTACTTTGTGATAACGAGGAAAAGCCCATTTTCATTCCTTGCTGGGATTTTCCAGGCGTGGATCACAGCACTAGGCACAGCTTCCAGGTACACTTGAGAAATAACAGTTTGCTTTATTTTTTAGCAGATTATTAACTGCTTTTTTAGAGATAATACATCTGCTGTTCTGACCTTCACTGCAAAATAATTTTATCCCATTGAATAAAAACTATTTTTAATCCAGACATGTTGAAATACATAAAAATAGCCACATACCTTTGGGATTTTTTAGAGAGGTTATACAGCCAACTGCAGAGAGTTGGGAGACCCACTTTTTGTTTTCTTTTCTGGCATTAGCCAAATGACTTGTGCAAATTGTCTTACCTCTGTACTTGTTTCCTCAACTAGGAAACAGTGATAATTTTATTTATTCTAAAAGCATGTTAAGACCAGTTTCATTGCTTTGGGGAAAAACAAATAAACAGTTACAGGTTTCAAGAAAGAAATGAAAAAAATCTCATTTTTTTCTTTCATCCATTTTGGCAGAGTAAGGAGACTTCATTGAAGAGCTGGGCATTTTGGACTGTTTGCTAATGCACAGAACACACTCAACAAAGTGTGTAGGCAACTCACTGATGAATTGGTGTTTTGCACTGGGGCAGTCAGTAGATCTTGTGTTGAAAATATTTTTCCAGTTAACTACCATATTTTGAAGTGTTTTTCTTCAATAAATGTTTTCTTTCTGAAGAAAATTTAATCTTCCATTTCAATTAAAAATGTGAAAATAAAAAGCCTGGTTGAAAACTGACCATCAGAAAACTGAGCAGTTTTGATTTCAGGAATACCTTGAAAGAACTGTGATTCATCTGCCTCTTCAAGTCAACCCAAACCACTCTGCTGAACAACTTCTCCCCTGATGAGCAAGAGGCTCTGAGGGGGACCTTACTGATGTGCATAAATACCTGATGGGACACTGTAGAGAAGATGAAGCGAGACTCTTCTCGGTGGTGCCCAGTGACAGGACGAGAGGCAGTGGGGACAAATTAAAACACAATAAATTCCATCTGAACACAAGAAAAATCTTTTTACTGTGATTTCCTGTGACAGTGGTTGAATGCCGGCACAGTTTTGCCCAGAGGAGTTGTGGAGTTTCCTTCCGTAGAAATACACAAAAATCTGTCTGGGCATGGTCCTGGGCAACCTACCCTAGCTGCCGCTGCCTTGAGTAAGGTGGTTGGAATAGGTGACCTCCAGAGGTGCCTTCCAACCTCAACAATTCTGTGGCTCTGTGATAAACAATGCAGGATTATAGGAGATATCGTCTACTCAGGAGTTTCACTAAACCACACTTTCCCTAAGGTTTTTGTTCATTGAAGTGTTTGAGTTTCCACTTTGATTTTTTATACAGAAATTTACAGTGTCCATACACAACATTTGTGGGGTTTTTTTGAGCATGAAGTAATGTTTTGCTGCTGGAATACCAAAGTGGAAAAATGTAGGGGATTCCAAGTGATTCCAGCATATGGATTTACTTGAATACTAGCTTTACCACCTAACTGATATCCAGATCTGCATTACTGGCTAAGCAGAAGTGGACCAGTTTGTAACACCACAAGTGAGTGACCACGTAACAACAGCCACCATCATATGATCTAACCTGGTACCTCTGGAAGTGGCCTGCCCACCTGTCCTTCCTCATGGCGGCAGAAGTGGAGGAGGAAGATATTTGCATAGTCACAGAATCACAGAATGTTAGAGATTGGAAGGGACCTTGAAAGATCATCTAGTCCAATCCCCCTGCCGGAGCAGGAACACCTAGATCAGATCACACAGGAACGCATCCAGGCGGGCTTTGAATGTCTCCAGAGAACGAGACTCCACAGCCTCTCTGGGCAGCCTGTTCCAGTGCTCTGTCACCCTCACTGGAAAGAAGTTTTTTCTCATATTCCAGTGGAACCTCCTATGTTCCAGCTTGAGCCCATTGCCCCTTGTCCTGTCACTGGATGTCACAGAGAAGAGCCTGGCTCCATCTTCCTGACACTCACCCTTCACATGTTTATAAACGTTAATAAGGTCACCCCTCAGTCTCCTCTTTTCCAAGCTAAAGAGACCCAGCTCCCTCAGCCATTCCTCAGCAGGGAGATGCTCCATTCCCTTCATCATCTTCGTGGCTCTGTGCTGGACTCTCTCCAGCAGTTCCCTGTCCCTCTTGAACTGAGGGGCCCAGAACTGGACACAATATTCCAGATGCGGTCTCACCAGGGCAGAGTAGAGGGCGAGGAGAACCTCTCTCGACCTACTGACCACCCCCCTTCTGATACACCCCAGGATGCCATTGGCCTTCTTGGCCACGAGGGCACAGTGCTGGCTCATGGTCATCCTGCTGTCCACCAGGACCCCCAGGTCCCTCTCCCCTACACTACTCTCCAACAGGTCAGTACCCAACTTATACTGGTGCCTGGAGTTGTTCTTGCCCAGATGCAAGACTCTACACTTGCTCTTGTTAAACTGCATTAGATTTTTCCCCGCCCAAATCTCCAGCCTGTCTAGGTCTCGCTGGATGGAAGCACAGCCTTCTGGCGTGTCAGCCACTCCTCCCAGTTTCGTATCATCAGCAAACTTGCTGAGGGTGCACTCTACTCCCTCATCCAAGTTGTTGATGAATATATTGTGCCTGCGGAGCCTGACAGGGCTCACTGCATGAATGGGAGGTCATGGCTGGTACACACCTTGTGCTGATGATCTGATTTGTAACAGTAAAGGTAAGCTGGGACTGGTATTTCTGAAGAAAGGAACCTTATCTGACTGAGTTTGTGTCAGTGAACTACATTTTCTATTCTATTTTTCTTTTAATAAGATATGGGAATATCTTTGCTGTAGAAGGCAAAGTGATCCTGGAACTGACTTGGAAACTGACTAGTAGTTATTAGTCAGTGACGTCTGCTTTTTGTTATCTGCTATAAATATAGCTACTAGAGTAACTTAGGAGAGAATATACTACATTGTTTTTAGAAATTATGAATTCTCTCTGATTTGGCTAAACCCACAGAATATTAAGCATTTGATTGCCTTTGGTTAAAAACAAAATAAATAGATCATAATTACAAATATATTTGTAAAGATGCTGGAACACAAATGATTGGTACTGTGTATCTGGCCTAGTGACATATGTTAAAAAAATCACCTCTGTAAACAAAGAATAGTCCAGTCATTTGAGCACAAGGTGGGGATCTAGAAGCTCATATCTTCTAATTCATGTTTCCATAGATGTGGGACAAGAGGAGTCATTTAGGAAGAGACTCAGGCACCTGCCAATGCAGAAGGGTTTGAGTTTTCCATAGATCCCGTGCTAGATAGGTCAACCTCATGTGCTTGTTAGGATGTTTCTTGTGACACCACATTTTTATAGTTAGATATCTCAATCATTCCTTAATGTGCCTTTTACAGAGTTTAATTATCTGTAAAATTGAAAGATTACATTTTTTGTACCCATTAGCATCTCTATGGTAGTGGATGAGTGAAGGAGTTGGAAAGACTGTGGAAGTTGCAAGGCACTAGCAACAATATGTTGCAAGTATTTATCTGAGAAAATTTGGTGGTTCTAGTCCTTCTGTGAGCAAAGCAGTATTTTTGTAGGGGCAAGGACACCAGAATTAGTGGGATACAATATTGAAGACCTTAAAAAAATTCTATCAACTCAGCCAAAAAAAAGCAAATAAACCACAACAGATGTGCTCCGGCTGCTGCTGTATGAAACAGCCATTAAAAGGAATTTCCCCAGGTCACCTTTCTTTTCGGAGCAGCTTGTCAGGCAACAACCAACTTCATTTAGTGGTGAACTTCATCTCAGAGATAACACAGAAAAGTAAGGAAACAAAACATGTTCCTGTGTTGGGTTTCATGCTTGTTGCAGCAAGTCCTTTGCCTGCCTGAGGCAGGCAGACCCGCAAGGGAAGGGAAGAAGATATTTGCGTCTGCAGGAAAGAAGAGTATGTTCTGTTTTCAGCAGTATTTTTTGATGAAGGTGTTTTATTTTGAGCAAGTGAAGAGCCTGAACTATTTCCACAAAGGCAAGGCACTGTGGATCTGTGCAAGGAGCTGTTCCCCTCTTCCAGCCATCTTTTGCATCTTGTCGTATCCTCCAGCTGTGTTTCGTGTCCTTTCCTGTCCTCTAGCGTCTGGAAACTCCATGGGTTGAATCTTTTTGCCTGGCTTTTTCATTGCTTAATGCAACTGATTTCTCCATTCAGACCAAATTCATAATCAAAGAAGTTTAGGAATTGTCGCTATATTCATAGTTCTGTCCAACAGAAAACATCTGAAACTTGTATTTTTTTAAGAAAATGCAATAATTCATCTACACTCTCTCAAGCTCTCATCCCTACTTCAAGTCACGTTCATGTCTTGGCCTCAGCCCCACTTCCAGCTAATTGCAGGTTTAATTTAAAAATTGGCTAAAAAAAGACTTGAATCACACCAGAAAGTGGAAGTAGGAAAATGTAAACAATGAGAGAATAATTTCTGACTTTTCTCCTGTATGTGTATATATTATATTGTAATTATGTCTTCTTTACTTTTTTGCTTTCTATCCTTCAGTGCTGGAACATTACCTGTCACGTTCCGGTGTCTTGAAGAAAATCTAGGCATTGATAAGCGTGTGACAAGGTTTGTTCTTCCTGTTGGAGCAACTATTAACATGGATGGAACTGCTCTTTATGAAGCTGTGGCTGCCATCTTCATAGCACAGATGAATGGAATTGAGCTGGACGGAGGCCAGATAGTTACTGTGAGGTTAGTTCAAAATATTTGTAGCCTTCTCTTCTACAGACTGTAAAATGTGAAGCTTTGGGTTGAATGTCTTCTCAGTAGCTGTGGGATTAATGTTATAGAACGTATCTGTTTAGATACATCGGGAGAATACTGTACCTAAAAAACGTATTAATGTATTTATGTTTACTTGTACTTACTTGTCACTTCAGTGAACAGCAAACAAAATGGACTGAGAATAGCCTAGCCTGAGGGTGAGATTGCCTGCAGCTGGTCTGGATGCTGACAGACTTTTTAGCTCTAACCCAGCAAATATTAGCTCTAGTCTTTTCATATCAAATTGTCAAGTCTAGGACTAAGCTGAATATCTGGAAGGAAAAAGGAAAGTAACTGTGGTTAAATGTGATTGAAGGCTGTTTACTGTAATGCAGCTTTAAGACCTGTTAGGCAGGGTGACTAGAAGAAACAACGGCAAAGTTATGACTGCTGAAGCTAAAGCTAATTTACAATGGAAAACATGATGAATATAACATTTTGAATAGTTAAAATGGAAACCCCACTTGAAGGCTGACAAGTTTGCCTTTTTCATGTAGTTTTCACCCAGACACCTTTCTTTTATTAAACCTTTTTAACAGTAGAGAAGCTTCTGCAAAGGTATGTCTAATTCTATGATGCAATATATTAAACTAAATTGAGACCAGGGAAATTCAACTCAGAAATCAGCTGTTGTCCAGGAGATTTGGTAGGCTTGAACCTGAGTTACACCTCTTCTCATCTGAGGGACTGACCCATGAGCTCTTCCTGATCTCACCATTTTGGGGCTGGTGTAGCCAGCCTTGTGACTCAACATTTGCTAAGCAGGTGGCAACTTTGGGCTATCTGCAAGAAAACCATTGATTCTCCCCTTCATGCAGTATAGCAATTTTGCTACAATAATATGAAAAGGACTATCTCTTAAGGTGGCAATACAAATGAATAAAAAGGTTATTAGGTTTTGTCCATCAAATCCAGCTTGTGATACTGAGGATATTCAAACAACCCAGACATAAAATCATGGAGACTTAATTAGCCTTTCACCAGCCCTAGTTACTTCATATTGATCATGTAGATCCTCTGATTTCCTGTCTTCTGTGGGAGAGGGTGATGTTGGAAATGACTCTGTTCAGAGCTGAACAGCTTCATTCTCCTCCAGCCCTGTAAGTGCTGCTGTGGGAAGGCTGGCAGGAGCATTTCTTCACAGAGCTTGGAAACAATCCCTTACCAGTTCAGGCTGGAAGTGCCTGAGGAGCTGGCACCGCATGCAGAGCCTGGTGGCAGAGCAGAGCATCCTGCCTGCATACCTGCTGGACCTATCTGGCTGTTTAGAAGGCTGAGTTGCACTGCAAACCAGACATCTGGCAAACACACTGAACCTGGATGTCTGGGTCAGACTCAGCCGTCTATCTACTCTAAATCTGGCTAAAATCCTCACAGATAGGTTCTATGGCTAGCAGCCGAGGATTTCCCCCACAGAGACCTTTTTACCCTGCTTCTGTGTTGGAAGCGCTGGCACATTTGTTGGGTACACCAGCAGAAGTACAACCATGTTACTCACCTCTGTGTTTAAAAACACAGAGATAACTTTTTCTTTCCTTTTTCATTTTTCTTTTCCCTCCTTCTCCCTCTCCTCCCCTTCTCTCTTTTTCACCCCTTGGCTTGTTCTCTCACAAATTTGTTTTCCATTCTTCATAGGGTTGACCAATGATGTAGATAATTTTTATGGTCTGTGTTGTATTTTTACGAACATTTGGAGAACAGACATTCACTATACTGGTCTTCATCAAAAATAAGAGAGGCAAAAACAAAGACAGGTTTGGATTTATGAAACAATCAGATTAATTTTAATTTTTCATCTAGGGTGATTTGTATCTAGGCTTGGTACACTACTGGCTTGTAATGTGGGAGTTTTGGATACCAAGATTTTACTCTTCTGTACTTGGTAACCACTTTCTCTCAGCCATTACCTCACAATTCAGTCTTCAAGTACCATAAATAAACAGAAATTACCCACCCTGAAAACTCAACCTGTAGTCACCAAACTTCAGCAAATCTGGATGATCAAAACTCAGGATTCAACACCCTGAATGTGTTGGTAGAGCTCAGAAAAAACACCAAGCCAAAGATTTGAATGTCATAACCAACGGACAGAACTTAAAACTCTAAGACAGCTCTCTTACAACTTTCAGAAAAAATTGCATAGGTCTGGCCTCCCCTAATAAATATTTTTGGAGAAGCACAAGTGTGAAAACTACAACCTGAGCTTACCATGATTTATCATATAGTCGTCAGTTTCTGGGAAGAACTCATTAAAAATCAGACCTTCCTAATGATCACATGAGCATGCAATGAAAATGTATGTTTCTCTTCCTGCTACCGCCATTTGATTTTTGTTTTTGCAGTTTGACCGCCACCCTTGCAAGTGTTGGAGCTGCCAGTATTCCCAGCGCAGGACTTGTCACTATGCTTCTGATCCTTACTGCAGTGGGTCTGCCTACCCAGGACATCAGTTTGCTTGTTGCTGTTGACTGGCTTTTGTAAGTTGTGCTGACTCCATTGCTCAGTGCAGAAAAAGTAGTGAAGGAATGCTTGTCCGTAGTGCTTTTCAGCCATTGATCTTAAAGAATCATAGAATCATAGAATGGTTTGGGTTGGAAGGGACATTAAAGACCATCGAGTTCTAACCCCTTGGCAAAGACACCTCCCACTAGCCCAGGTTGCCCAAAGCCTCATCCAGCCTGGCCTTGAACCCCTCCAGGGATGGGGCATCCACAGCTTCTCTGGGAAACCTGGGCCACTGCCTCACCCCCTGCACAGGAAAACATTTCTTCCTGATATGTAATCTAATTCTACCCTAAATCTTCATCTTGAAGCCAATACCCCTCATCCTATCACCATGCTCCCTGATAAACAGGCCCTCCCCATCTTTCCTGTAGGCTTTCCTGTTAACTCTGTCTCAGCTGAAACCGGGGCAGCCCTTTCAGCACTGGAAGCTGCTCTAAGGTCTCCCTGGAGCCTTCTCTTCTCCAGGCTGAACAGCCCCAACTCTCTCAGCCTGTCCTCACAGGGGAGGTGCTCCAGCCCTCTGACCATCTTCGTGGCCTCCTCTGGACTCACTCCAACAGGTCCATGTCCTTCCTGTGCTGAGCACTCCAGCACTATAAATAACTATAAAGAACTTATAAGACTCTCCTCTACAGATGAAGCAAAGGACAAAATAGTCAATTTGATGAAGTAGGAGACACTGAAAGCAGCTTCTCAGTTAGTACAAATTGTTATAGAACTTCTGAATTCAATTTTTATGAGCCAAGGATCTTCTTGTAAGACCTCTGGGCTCACACTCATATATTTTCTTCTTCCTAATGGTGCCTCTCCATCACAGATATAGCTCAGGAGCAGTTTTCTGATTTTTGCTTTCATATTTCTGTTTCTTATAGTTCTGGTCTAAAATGAAGGACAAATGCTGAAAATGCAGGTTCTGCCAGGATATTGACAGCAAGTTACAGGGTGATTTGGGCATCTGCACTAAAATACTTCTAAGAAAGAAACTGTTCTAGAGCAGGATATAAACCAAAGACAAATAAGAAAGCAAACTGAAGGAGAGGCAGTCTTTCCCCATTTCTTTTTTACTGGCAGATGCCTCAAGCTGGAAGAAACTGCTTTCATTTTCAAGGACTTGAGATCAAAAGTCCTTTAGTGCCATTGCAGGTCCTCTGATAAGAAACAGCTAACTCACAGATAGTTTTCCAAGGCTTTTGTTCTTCAACGTTTGAATGCAGAAGCTGTAAATATAGACAGAGCGCGTGATAAGCCACATTCTTTCTCAAGTTGTTGTTTGACAATGTGGATGTCTTTCTGTCACCTGCACAGAGCTGACTCAGTAGTCCTCTAGTTGTACTGGCCTCTAGAGGCTTTTATATTGTTCTGTATTGCTGCAGCGTAGTATATTCTCATCAGCAGCCATCTCTCCCCTAACATTTTTTTTACCTAGTAAAGATGTGTTTCTGTTGTGCCAGCCGTGGTGCCCAGGAGGGGAGATGTAAGTACCACTCTGTGGCATTTGTGCATTTCCTCCTACGCTAGCAGCCTCAGCTGCCTGCTTGTAGCTTTCGGTCCCAGATACACTGCTAAAATTATGCAAGAAGGAATAGCAGAGTTGAGAATGTGAAGATAAAATAGAAAAATCATTTTCTGTCATTATCTTTTGGCTTATTGAGAAGAATTTAAGAACTTGGTCAATCCTTTGACATGTATTTTGCATCTACTGCTATACTCTGTTATAACCTATGTTGTCACTAAAAGTTGTAAAGAATAACGTGCATTTCCAACTTCTGCTTCAGGGGAAAATGAAAGAGGAATTTACACCTTGGGAAGACAGAGGGAAAAGATGACTTACATATTCTAGATATAACAGAATATCACAATATCATGACTCAGAATGATGAAATGAGGCAGGGTTTAGCAGTCGGAGTACAGCTGGCATAGGGAAAAATGTGATGTTTTGTGGGTTTATTATATTTATGAGGTCATAGCTGAAAACAGGAAAGCAGCATAGGAATCTGCATCTGGGAGGAGGACAGCAAAAGGGAGGTGCATACTCATTTTAAATACATGTTTTTGCTGGCTTTCAAAGTAGGGCAAATAGGTAGGTTTCTGCAGCTGGTAGGAGGATGTGCAAAAGGAGTCTGTGGTTTCTTTGGGGTTTTTTAGGGAAAAGTTATTTTAAAATATTCCTGTGGACTGAGAAGCTCTGCCCACACTAGCAAACTTCAGAGCTGTAAGTTTACCAGCAGTTCTGGTCCACTAGTAGGTGTTGCATTTCAAGCTGGGCTTCAGAATCATTGTTACCACTGGCTCATCCAACCCCTCTTAGGAAAGAAAAATGTCTATATGTGGTAGATGGATGTAAGTATAGGAAGGATAGTACTTCTGAAAGAAATTCAAGATATCTTTCCAAAGTAAATGCCAAGCAAAAGAACCTTTCAGCACAGATGGTTGAGTTTGCAACCTTCTGGCCTAACGATCAGCAGTGCAATTGCAGCATGATTCAGAATTAAAAGGTAGAGGCAAAAGGGAAAAGAGATAAGAAAGGAGATTAAAAGCTCTGTGTCATGCCACTAGTGCTGTGAAATTAAGACAAAGTTTGTTGGTGGAAGTGTTGTGCTAATTAACATCTATCAACAGCTATTAGCTTCATTTTCCATCTTCCAGCGGTTGTACTGTGGTAGCCACGATCATCTAATGAGATATGGAAAATGCTGCTGCTGACATTGCTGATGTTAAGAAAAGGAACACAAGCCAACTTTTGAGCAAGGCTTTGGGGACACAAACCAGACCTAAAGAATATCTGAAATCAAAGGTCATAAAAAGATACCTTATTTAATTACAAACCTTGTCTTCCATTTCTTCAGATCATCCAATAGTGTTACAGCAGTATTTCTAACAGAATGTAGAAGAGAAAATTAGGAAGGTATTTAGGACCCAATTCCAGCCGCTTCTCTGAAACCAGTGTGTAAATGCAAGCAGCCATGTGTAAATATTTGGAATAGCTCTTTTCTAAACCTTAAATCCCAAACCATGAAAGCTTTTAAAAAATGCCCTACTCTATGAGTTTTTCAGTACTTCTGGTGAAAGAAAATATCAGAACATCAATTGATTTTATAGTACTACCATCATCTGAAACTGTGGTCTTACAAAAACCAGTTTTGCATGATTTGGTCATAGTGTAACACAAAGCTGACTTTTGATTGTCCTTAAACTTGGCACTCTCTCATTCAAATTGGAGCCAAAAGGTTTCTGTATTGATTTCTTCTCAATATCTGGAGATTAGGTTGCTCAACCTTTCCCCCTCCCACACATACATACACAGTGTAAGCTCTTTCACCAGGCAAGTTTCCCAAGATTTCACAACTCTCCTAGTTTCTCAATGTAAAACTAAGCACAACACAGCAGTGACATTTAATAGGACAGTAATTATATGCCAACAGCTGGAATAAAACCAGCTTCTTTTGCTCTAGCCAGAAGCTGGCTTCTGTTCAGATGTGAGACTGACAAGCTTAGCAAATATCCTAGCACAACAACAAATACAGTGGTATTTTGCAGTGAAGACAGAGGAATTAGAGGAAATGGGCTTGGACAGCTAATCCGGTATTTAAACCTTAATTCAGTAACTCAGAAAAAGATTGCTTGAGTTCTGACTCTGTTCCTTTGCTTAGATCTAAATTCAGAATATTTGGACCCATTTGACGACTGGATGTGATGAACAGGGCCTTACATAAATGGAATTAAAACTATAGAAAACAGGAGCTCTTTCCTATAATTGCAAAGAGGTAAGGCAAGTTAAACGTATCACCTGGTCTTTGACTTCACAGGTGTGCTAAGATTTTAATCTCCTTTCTAAAATCTAGGTCAGGTTGATATACTGGGTTTTCAAGCTTTCAGGGAACAGGAGTAACTTTTTTGCACACCAGCATGCTGTAGAGGTACTATGAAATTAATAACAAGGAGGCTTGATTCAGTTCTTCTAATTTCTGTTCCTTTCATCTACATTGTTGAGCTTCCAGTTCTTCTGATTTATGCCAGGTTAGGCATTAACCCTTATCAGGATTTGAAGAACTACTTCCCAGTTATTCCAAAGCCTGTTCTTACCAGATGTTGACTTGGCTTTTGAGAGACAACTTTGACTTTCAGTCCCATTATTCCTCTCAGAAGCTGTTATGGAAAATGCAGAATTAACTGTGTTGGGGCAAGTCATTTACTAGACTGTGGCTTTCCTACATTGATTTTGTTTTCATTGTTCCAGCGTAGCTGGAATTAATTGGTTGGTTGTTTTTGGCAAAAGAGTTAAGTACAGTCATCTTTGTTCTTCTTAGGGTGTTCTTTGGCCCAAAAGTGGTCAGTGACCCTTTGCTGTTGATTCTTGACAGCTGAGACACTGTCCTTTCTGCTGTAAGGCACATTCACACAGTATATTCTGCTGCAGCGTGCGGGTTGTATCACTGGATCTCTTGGCTAGCAGTATATGCATATGGGCTGGAGCATCTCAAATAACCCTTTCAGAATTTGAATTGTGCTTCAATTATATTTATGTATTCTCTCCACCTTGTTTTTATGGCATTATATTATACCTCCGTCATCTGGCATCAGTGAATCCTTTCAAAAGTTAATACCACTTATACAAAAAAATTAAGCAGGCATTCTCTTTGTGGAGCTATATTGCCGGGTTCAGTATATTTGATGGTCTTAATTAGATATTCCAGTGGGAAAGTAATATTTTCCTATTCTGCCACTCTGACCAGGTTTAAAACACTCTTCACAGGTAGAGGGTGAGAATATAAAACATTTAATTTGTGTGAAGCAAAACTGGAAGGAGGTTTTCCTCCTGTGGGTTGTTGGTTAGTTTATTTGGGGGGGGAGGATTATTGGGGGATTCCTTCTGGGCATTCTTTTGGTGACAAAAAAATAAAAATTAACTGCTTCAACTATGACATTACACCATTAACTCCAAATATGTAAGCATGATGATGCAGAGAAGCAGAGGAGAAACTTGAAAGGGAATACAGTTCCACAGCTGGGAGAGGCAGATTTAAAGATATTTAGAGCAAAGGTGTTAAAAAAGGCTCAAAAGTTTGTATGGCCGTGAATAGTCATGTGTAGTGAATGTTTATCGGTTTGGAGCTCATATGTGTATATATATATATTTATTTTTTTTTAGGGTTTGTTGTTGGTTGTTTTTTTTTTTTTTTCTTCTCAGTGTTCTACTGGTAAAGATGTCAAACAAGTCTAGTACAAGAAATACAAGAAAGAGTATTTTCAGATTAATCGCTGTAATGGGAAATGAGGTCTCACATGCTGGCTTTTCTTTCACTTGGCAAATGTTCACGCTGTTCAGCCTACCCATTTTGTGTAAACGAGTGTTTGTGGATATCCCTCTGAGGATTAGTGCTATCACTGCTCTCACCTGTTTGACAAAGCTAGACTCAGTCGCTGCAGTAGTTTTACAATTGCAGCCCTCAGTCAGAAGGTTTTTAGGAGTCATGTTTAGTTCGGATATGAAGGGGCAAATTAGATTGTAAATGATTTCAACATGCATAATACAGCTTGCCTGCAGTAGGAGAGGTAGCAGGAGCCCATAGTCCTACAGTCTGTACGACCATCCCCCATTTTTGCAGAATTTTGGGCAGGTTTGGGGCAGAGTTCTGAAACCAGGGAAAATCCACAACCGCAAGTTCACTGCTGGCAGATAGAACCACACTCTAAAAACAAGACAGGAGAAAGGTTGCTTGTCTGTGCAGTGGCATCCTGTCCAGGAAGTGCCAACAAACGCGTTTCTGTGTAATGAAGCGTGTGAGCCTCTGTTGGCACCCTGCTACAACTAGAGGCACTCGTTACTGAAATGCTGTCACAGGCTCGTCGTCTTGTAGGTCATGACCTATACTGGGTTGGCTCATACAGCAGGCTCTGCATCCAGCAGTGTGAGTGGGCATGCTGCCATGCTAACAGATGACCTGTAAAGATGGTGCCAGGAGAGGAGCTTCGATGCCTGAGCCTTACAGAGATATTTCAGACTCTTTTTTCCCCACAGTTTGCTCACTGAGAATAAAGGGAGAGGCGATTTGTTAACCCATCCCAGAAATGAGAACACTTAATCAGATCCAAAATCCTTCTCTATGGCTGCATTAAGTTCAGTGCTCTGATAAATTCAGATTAAAAAAAAGGGGCAATGATGCCGGCATGGCACCCTGACATTGAAACTTTTCTGAAATAAATATGACATTAATAGTGCTGCCATGCCCTACTATTTCTTCCTCTCGTGCCATTCAGCCTCTGACTTCTGTTGGGTTTTTTTTTTTGCAGGGACCGGATGAGAACGTCAGTCAATGTAGTGGGAGATTCTTTTGGTGCTGGCATTGTCTACCACCTTTCCAAGGCAGAACTTGACACCATTGATTCCCATCATAAAGGGCACGAAGACATCGAAATGACCAAGACTCAGTCAATCTATGACGATATGAAAAATCACAGGGAAAACAACTCAAACCAATGTGTTTTTGCAGCTCACAACTCAGTCATAGTAGATGAGTGCAAGGTACCTTTCACATTTATGGATATTGAGACATGTATATAGCAATGCATGCTTTATTTTATCTTATTTTTTAACCTGCATGTATTTTTCAAATTGTTCTGCAAATAACAAAGTGACAACAACGTCCATGAACCCCAGACATTTTGAAAGAGTTTTGAGCAGTTCAAAAGATGTTTTTTTGCACTCTTCTTAAAAGTTGACATTTAAGGGGAAAAAATCATGTACATTGTTTACATATCAAAAGACAAGCTGCAGCGTATTATGGAATATGCCAAGACACAGGGAATATGACATCACCTTCTATGGACATTTACTTAATTTACTATGGCACCAGAGAACTTAACTGCCAACCCAAATGAAGGATAGCTGCAATTCAGATACAGGTGTTGTCATTTGCTGACTGCCTTCCATGATATGCTGTTCAGAGATGGACATGTTGAATGCACTTTAGCATCGGAATGCTCCTGCACTCATACAGCATGCTTACGCTTTGCTTCTGTCATCGTTCCTGAGTCATTAAGACACATTGTGTTGTCTCGCTAATTGTTGCTGTAACTAACATGGATTATTAATAGTAATAATAATGTCTTGATCAGAGCAAAGTGAGCTTGAGAAACCCCACCAGCTGAATGAGCAAACAGCTGGGGAGGTTAGTGGTTAAAGGTTTACTGAGCACCCACCTCTGGGACAGGGCAGTTTAAAATCAAGAGAGAATTTCTGAGAAGGAGGGGAAAGAGAGTGAAACAAGCTGTAACTTTTCATTTCATAGTCTTTTTTTTATTTATTAATACTCCCGTCTGATCCTGTACGCTGTCTTTGACACAGTGAAGTTGCCAGAGAGTCGACCTGAGCCATTTATCCCAACAGATTCTCTTGCATCTTCAGTCACCCCAACTGAGCCAGTGTCTAACCGTGAATTCCTACACTAAGTCTGTTAGCAGATCACCATATATATTGGAAATATAAGTCCTGTTCTGTCACTTTCACCTGTCTCCAAACTGGAAATGTTCTTTAGAATATATTTTTTTCTTATGCTTACTTCTAGATAATGTCAGGCCAAACCTGAATTTCCAGGGGAAAAAGTAATGCTGAAAGCAGGAAAAAAAACCCTTTCATCTTAGCCTCAGTTTTCCCCTGAATCTTCCAATTTTTTAATAAAATGCTTTTTTAAAAAGAAAAAAATAATTGTTCTGATATGGCTCTCCGCTTCCTCTTCTGATCCACTCTTTTTCCATGACAAAAATTAAAGCAAAAAATTCTGAAATGGAAGGAGAATACATGCTTACACAAAATTAAACATTAATTTATATTTCTCAAAAAATGGAAAGGGCACAGAAGCGATAACAATTTGAAGGAAAAAGGAACTTCCTGGAAAGAAAGATCTCATCTGAGAAAAGATTTTTTTCATTAAGAATAAGCATGCACACACACACACTTTTTTGGTTAACTTCTTTCAGAACTTTTGGAAAGACTTTTCAGTGAAATAGACGATGCTAATTTCAGTGAATTTAAGGTAAATTCAGCTACCATATATCAGTCAGAATCAGGTTCATAGAACTGAACACTGATAATTTTGTCTCCTTCCAGTCTCTCAGATTTGCACAGAGATCCAAGTCAAGCTAGAAAGTAGTAACCCATTGATGCAATACTTGACGCACTTTCTTTTCTCCTTGAGTTCCTCTTATCATTTCCCTCAGTTGGGGCACTAGCTTACCTCAAAAACATGGGTTAATGGTGCAGTGTGTCATCCTAAGCACACCCTGTAATTAAAAGTTGGGACCAGTGACTTATGAGCTAAAAGTGTTTGTCCTTTTGCATTGTTTTAGGTTTGCTCTGCTTGCGATCTCATTTTGCACTTTTAAACTCACGGAAAGCGCCAGAGTTTACTGGGTTGAGCACAAGACTGACTTTGAACAGGTCACTTGACTTGTCCGTGAGTCTGTCTGCAAGCTGCCAAAATGATGTGATGTTACTTTATAAGCTGTGAATATATGCTGACAATTGCAAAGCATTTGAATGACGTTGAAGTGGTCTACAGCTCCCAAGTGTGAGAGCAGCAAAAGCAACAGAGTGTAGGATTTGGGGCTTCAAAACAGCCAGCTGTTAAATCTGGAGAGAGAGACATCCTGTCAAATGCACGGGTGGGTTGAAAAAGCTCACTGCAACTCTGGTCACAATTTGGAAAAGCTAATCTACTAGCATGTCCTTCCTATTTACTTTCTGTAATATATTCCATGGATAACTCTGGTAGTTTATCATTTTGCATGGTCAATGTACATTTTTAGTAGCTAGTTTACCTTTATACGAGGGTAGAGTGGTTGTTATTGCACAATATTTTTGTATTTTTTTTATTCATATTTCACATGATTCTGTGTGATTTTCATTTCTGAATAAGCTGTTCATTCCTGTATTTGCATGTTTCCCCATTTCAATTGTTTAAGAAAAAGCTTGACTTTGTTTCAAAAATTAGTGCATTTTGTTATGTTTCCATGTCCCAATGCTTCCATGCATCCAGTTTATCCAGCATGGGGAATTTCAGCTCTGTCTTTAAGTTTTCATTTGAAGCTGAGGATGGTAATTTACAAGGTAAGTTAGGAAAGGGTGAGCCGTCAATTTAGAATTGTAAAGATCTGGATCACTTTTGTAAAGTTAAAGTGACATTTTACCTTTTTAAAATTTTTTAAGTCATTAGGCTGGAGCTATCTTTCTTGAAGATAGCTTTCTTCACTTTATTTATAGTGATTTCTGGGATGCGATGCACTGACCAGTGTTTACTGTGAGTTGGGAGATCACTATAGGTCTTCTACCATACTTTAAAAAGTAAAAATTTTAGCACGTAACTTTACAGGCAAGCATGATGTTTTGCTGTACTTCGTGGGAGACAAACGTAGCATTACTATGATTTTTTGGTGTGACTGTAGTCAAAATCTTTCACTATATTGTTAGAAATAGTGGTACGATGACCACTATTTCCTCCATTTCTTTAAAGGTGGTGTAATTGTAGGTGAGTTTGTGTAGCTACACATCTATGATTATGCTGGTGTTGCATATTTTTCATGTCCTTGCATCAGCTAGCCTGCTTTGCTGAGGAATTCCACTGAAAAAAATGTGACTTTCTACATTAAAAAAAGAGTAATCTGGTTTTGAAATAATCCAGAGAAATCTATAGGAGCTAGAAAGGAGTAGAATCTAAAATGTTTATTAAAAAGAAACTATAGCAAAGGCTAAGATAATATGGAACATTTTTTCTAATGTTTTCTAGTCAGTATAATACATGAACAGGAGTCTCACTATTTGGGAGTGTTGTGAATTTTGAATAAATTTATTTTACATATATAATAAGACATGGTGTATGTAATTCCTGTAAATATGATCTTCCATATAAAACTCATGACTTTTCTTGTCCGAGTGCCTTGGCTTTTAAGTCAGTTGATGATAATTACTTGCAGGTAACACTGGCAACCAATGGCAAATCTGCAGACTTCGGTGTTGTTGAAGAAGAGCCTTGGAAACATGAAAACTAAGAGATTCCTAGCTCCATCTTTAATAAGCCCTGAAGCTATCTTCTGGCAAAAATATCAGGATTAAAGAAGATTTCTCTTTTTTTTTTATTTAACATCTACAGCTTCTTCTTTTTTAATTTCTTAACTGAAACTTAGCAAAGATCTCATCAAGTCATTGTAGTGTCTTTGCCAAGCAATGATCCATAACCATCTGTCTCCCTTGCATTACTTTTTGGATGATGCAGCTGGAGGATGCTCCATGCAGTGCGATGTGCTCTCACCCGCCTCCCCTTTCATTCATGACACAGAGAATGTAAATGCTGCAAAATGGGAAGATTAAAGTGCCAGTTCGGTTCACTCCAGGGACTCAGGGTCACAAATACAAAAGAAACATAACACCATGTAAACCTTAAGTGTTTTGGTGACTTGTGGCATACCTGATCTCTTTAGCACTGTATGGCTAAAATATCTTTTGAAAATGTCGGTAAAGATTTCCATTTGTTTTAATAATGACAAGCACTGTATTTTTGTGCCTAGTTGTACTTTAAACTGAACTTAGATCCAGGGGCAAGATTCATTTATAGAAGTCAATAAATTATCCCAGACATTTTGTTTGATCAGTATAACAAATATTTAGGACCAAGACAAGACCTTAGATTCGTATGTGCGTGTAATGTGTTTTTGTCAGCTGTCCCAGGGCAGGTGCAGCCTTTCTTTTATGATGGGGTTGTGCTGCTTTGTGACCACAATGCATCGTATCATACAAGGCAGTGTTATTGCAGGGGTGCTAGTTCCTTCACTAAATCTATGCCTGATGTACAAAATACAGAATACCATGGGCTCAGTTACGCCATTCTTACTCAAAGTTCATAGCACCTTACTATTCACCCTGCTCCACTGAGGTCAGAGAGCTTCCTCACGTGGATGGGACTACTCAAGTAAGGTCCTACCGAGACTGATCGTAGATCTCGTGATTGGGTCCTTGATAATGAGCTATAAACAAATTCTGAATCCATGGAAATTGTGAGTTTTTGAATGTGATCATCAGTAGTATGTGGTATGAAGTAAAAGCCATCATTCAAGTATATTTCATATCCCAGAGAACGGCTAAAGCCTGAATTCACTGCTAAACCAAATTCCTTATAAAGTTAATAGAATTTGGCCAGGGTTAGGACTGTATGAAGAATAAAACAGAATTTCAGGATTTAGACCAGTGCATTGAGTATACATCTCTCTTGCAGAGTGACAATTCATGTAACTCTCTAATGTCACAGAAATATTTCTTAGAGCACATGGCATCTGAATTAACAAGATGGTGTTTTTAGTATAGCTGAGTCATCCTGTCAGAAGAAATCACAGTCACAATAATCACCCTGTGAAGTGTTTTTAAAGGTGCTTATTAATACTCATCAATTTTAAGACACTGGTGAATGCCATTATACTATTAGCAATGTTCTATAGCAAAGCTGAGCCGTGTGGTCTTGGGAGGCTCTAACCACAGAACAAGCGTTGTGCAATTTTCGGGGGAGCTCTCAGAAGTTAGGAATTCATTCATTCTCTGAATGAATCAGAATAAGAGCATGCAGTGAACTTAAAAATAGCAGAAAACAGAGTTGAAACATTTCTGGAAATAGGCCATTCAGTGTCTGTGCTCAGGCTTGTCATGGGCTTGAACAGGAATAATATGTTTAACTGCAGAGTGGTGTTTGGCTCTGTAGAAGCTATTAAAATACAAATATAATCTGCTTGTGCTCATCTGCATTCATATAAATATCTCCAAGATGCATATGTACCTGAGCCAGCCAAGGCTACTTGCGTGATTAATGATGTGCACGATCAAGTCCATTGCCAGCGTATCCCTCATTGAAGCATTCCTTGTCATGGAACATTTTTGTTGTCATTGCATTTTTTTGTCTCCACTTGCATGCCATGGCTAGAACCCTGGGCACAATGGCCTATACAATTCAGCAAACATTGAGCCGTTGTGAATTCCCTGGGCCTCTGATGTGTATTAGAGGTGGAGACCTTTCCCAGAGGCCTCCTGAAGCATCTTCCGGAATTTTTTTTGTGAGGGATGGAATTGGGGGATATTCAGAGAAGTGGTAGGCAGGTCGTCTTCTCTTCAGTCACTGGTATTAGCATGTCCAGAGTTAACCCCTAGCTAGCTGCTGCTTCTCCCAATTTGCATTCAGAGGCGTTTTTACCACTGAGTTATGTGCCAGAAATGTGCCTGGGATGGGCTGTAGGTGCTCTAAAATGTTCCCTACACTGAGGGCGCTGGCTCACATCAACTGAAATTTGCTGTGACTTGGGTAGTGGTTCTAACCATGAATAACAGTGTTGACCCCGGTTTGTATCCAGCATTCTCAAGCTGTTTCATGACACAGCTCGCCCATTAACTGCTCACTGGAGCAGTTTCTTAGGAGCAGCCATCACCTGCTTGCCTTTAGCTTTAGAAAACTGGTCTGTACATTTTTAGTGGTCATTTGAAACTGTTTAGCAGTTGGAAACAAATAGGAATGCCAGCAACATGTGACTAGGCAGCTTCACAAAATGACATATTGAGAAACACTTCTTATAACATGCTTAGACTTATCCACTTGGGACGTATTGTCCTTTGAAGAGTGCTTCTTTGGCTGGAGACTAGGGGAGGAAGGAATTAAACGCTAGCGAAACCCCACCCACATAAGGGAGAATAAATTTGGGTCTTTTGATAGGACTAGAATAGCAGACTGTGATTTTAAAATAGTAATTCTGTAGATACAGTAACTCAGGGATGTTTCAAAAGATAATTACAATGGTACTTCTCTATTTAGATGTGGATGTGGGAGAAGGAGAAATGTTGGGTTTGGTATACTGCTCTGCTTTTAGCCTGATGGCATATTTCATATAGTGTTACTCCAGCACAGCACGGTATTTAACCATCGAAAAGCTTTCCGTTGCTCTGGGAAAATGTAACTCACTCTTGGCTTTCATTTCTCGATTTGCTCATTCCACAGGAGGCTGGGTTGCTACTTAACTAAATAAATAGAAAATAACCCAGGGACTGGCCACTTCAGCTAATACAAGGTTCACGTTTCAGCAGGCAGCGCTGGTTACTGGCCAGTCTCTTTCTAGTTTCACTAGGAGTGTTGATGCGTTAATTCGCACCTGGCAAATCTTGTGTGTTTGTTCACTGTGCTGGGGTGGCAAAGTTAAAGGAAAAGCACAGTGGAAAACAAATTAACATTTCTTTCTACATTCACCTCATTTGCTGCTCTGTCAGTTCGCCCCACCCTTGTCTGGGCAACTGTGATATCCTTTGCCCGTTGGATTGTCCCAGCACACTGGCACATGGAAAACTCTCGACCAGGCAAAGACACAGTTAATTGCATGCTTAATTAAGTGCAATGGCAGCCCCATTTGCTTTATGCATTTACTGCTGAAGCTAGGTCTGCATTCTCTTAGTATCTGTTCATTGAAACTAAAGCACACTGCGCGTTAAATAACCACAGAAGAGGTGGAGCACTTTGCTGCTGGATTTGTTTCCTCATTGCTTCCGTTAGAAGACAAAGGCTGCACCAGCACTGTAAGAAACATGCATGGGTCTTACACATGAAGGTGCTTGAAATAAGTAGGGGATGAGCCATTTGAGCCATGTTATGGGATGTGCTTCTTCCATTTGAATCAGAGAGAAGCTCAGTATATCTCTGAAAAACTGTGTTTGCTGTAGTAAAGCCTGTGCCTGCAATTCTCTGACTACATGAAAGCCTGACTGAAATCTATGGGAGTCATGGGCTTCCAAGAAAGGTCAAGTACCTTCCTGTCTCTGTTAAGTCATAAGACATTTCACAGTCCCATCCTGGGAAATAGTCTTTGTCTGCTATTTATAATGACATTGATTTTCACATCCAAAAGTTTTCTGCCAAGATGCTTCTTTCTTTGCCTGGTTGTTTCTATGCTACAAGTAGAGCAATGAATTTAAAACTCCGCACAAAAACAAGGATCACTATTATTACCTTTTTTTCCATTTCTTCCCCAAGATACAGCTGATTTCCATTTATTTCTCAAAGTACATAGAATTCCAAACTTTGTGCCACTTTAAACCATACAAGTAATATAGATTTGTTTTCCATCACTCCCAGGGTCATTAGTTTTCTGGCAGTAGATTCTCAGAGGAGCAGACTGTTTATCTGAGAAGCTGCAGCAACAGTGTTTGAACAAATTTGTTCTGGTAACTGCCTGGATTTTCATTGTGTCCTTGCCTTCACTTGTGTTGTTGCAGCCTTGTTGTAGCAACACAGCAGCGATCGCACAAATACCCAAAACCATAGGCAGTATTAAACCTCATCTCTGACATTCGCTTTTGTAATTATTTTTAAAAAGCCTCTGAGCTTTAGTACTGGGCTCAGGAGAATCTTTTTGTGGACATGTAAAGGTATAATAACTGTTTCTAATTAAATTAAGTTCCATACATCTATTTTTATTGCTATATTGAATTAATTTACAGAAGAATAAGTAAGGACACTTTATAAAAATGTCCTGTAATATTATTCTGTTATGAGTCAGAAAAGTATCCTTGCTTTTATTAGTGTGACTTCTAAGGCCACAATTAAGGTATTTTTCATATGAGTTATTATGATAGGTGTATAGTCCATTGGGACAGTTCACCTTGCCTATATTTCACCATATAAGACTATGTAGAAGCTCCTGTTCCCTGCAGAAAGTACTCTCGGGAAGATGGATTTTCTTCTCTCCAGTCATATTGATAACCTTGAAGGAAAAGCTTCAACTGCTGAAAAAAACCCCAACCAAACAAAAAAACAAAAAAACAAACAAAAACTTCCTTGGTGAAGTAAGGAGAGGTGCCAGCAGACTTTAGGCTGTTTAGGATGCTGGTTGGGAGAGTCCCTTGGGAGGCTGTGTCGGGAGCCACTCTCCATCATTCATCAACCATCCTTGCTAACAGGGGAGGTCCCAGAAGACTGGAAACTTGCCAGTGTGACACCCATCTACAAGAAGGGCTGTAAGGAGGACCCGGGGAACTACAGGCCTGTCAGCCTGACCTCGGTACTGGGGAAGATTATGGAACAGCTCATCTTGAGTGTGCTCACACGGCATGTACAGGACACCCAGGGGATCAAGCCCAGCCAGCATGGGTTCTTGAAAGGAAGGTCATTCTTGACCAATCTGATCTTCTTCTATGACCAGGTGACCTGCCTAGTGGATGAGGGAAAGGCCGTGGATGTCATCTGCTTGGACTTTAGCAAGGCCTTCAACACCGTGTCCCACAGCATTCTCCTATAAAAGCTGGTGGCTCATGGCTTAGACAGGAACACCCTTTGCTGGATAAAAAACTGGCTGGATGGCCAAGCCCAGAGAGTTGTGGTGAACGGAGTTAAGTCCAGGTGGTGGCCGGTCACCAGTGCTGTTCCCCATGGATCGGTTTTGGGGCCTGTCCTGTTTAACATCTTTATCGATGACCTGGATGAGGGGATGGAGTGCTCCCTCAGTCAGTTTGCTGATGACACCAAACTGAGCAGGTGTGTTGATCTCCTTGAGGGCAGGGAGGCTTTGCAAAGGGATCTGGACAGGCTGGACCAATGGGCTGAGGCCAATCATATGAGGTTCAATAAAGCCAAGTGCTGGGTCCTGCACTTTGGTCACAACAACCCCCTGCAACGCTACAGGCTCGGGGCAGAGTGGCTGGAAAGCTGCCCAGCAGAGAGGGACCTGGGGGTGCTGGGCGACAGCCGGCTGAACATGAGCCAGCAGTGTGCCCAGGTGGCCAAGAAGGCCATTGGCATCCTGGCCTGCATCAGCAATAGTGTGGCCAGCAGGACTGGGGCAGGGATTGTGCCCCTGGACTCGGCACTGGTGAGGCCGCACCTTGAATCCTGGGGTCAGTTTTGGGCCCCTCACCACAAGAAGGACATTGAGGGGCTGGAGCAGGTCCAGAGAAGGGCAATGGAGCTGGGGAAGGGTCTGGAGCACAGGTCTGACGAGGAGCGGCTGAGGGAGCTGGGGGGGTTCAGTCTGGAGAAGAGGAGGCTGAGAGGAGATCTCATCACTCTCTACAGCTGCCTGAAAGGAGGGTGCAGTGAGGTGGGTGCTGGGCTCTGCTGTACAGCAACAAGTGATGGGACAAGAGGAAATGGCCTCAAGTTGTTCCAGGGGAGGTTTAGAAAAAATGTCTTCACTGCAAGAGTGATCAGGCATTGGAACAGGCTGCCCAGGGCAGTGGTGGAGTCACCATCCCTGGAGGGGTTCAAAAAACTTGTAGATGTGGTGCTTCGGGACATGGTTTAGTAAGTTAAGTGGTGTTGGGTTGGACTTGATGATCCTTGAAGTCTTTTCCAACCTTAATGATTCTATGGTTCTATTATTCTAAAAAGCCACCCAAAAAACCAAATAAATTGCAATACCGAAGTGTCAAAGAAGGCAGTCCAACTGTGAACAAACTGTTCAGCTTCACCATGTTATTTTTGAAAGTGTTATGTTCTTGCTCACAATTTACTTCAAACAGTATTTAGTGCATGTTCCTTCCAAAGTCATTGATCTTTCTTCCCACATAAACACCAATGCTCATTGACACCGGACCTCTCTCTGTGGTCCTCAGACAAAGCACAGACTCTGCAGTTCTGCACACTAAAGGCAGGAGTCCCAGCTAAGACCCCAGGAACAGTGCCTGGGTACAGACTGTACAGTGGGTGCCTCCCTATTTTTTTTTGTCCTGATCATGTTGGATGCATAAGTGAAATCTGCTGCTCTGAATGAGTCGAACTGCTGGTGATGCCCAGGTGCTGGTAATTCTTTTATTTCTTGTATGCGTGGGCTCCCTGACACAAGGCTCAGAGGAAGCATCCCTTGCATGTGGCCACCGTCCCAGAGACATCTTCCCCTGCTTGTGGAAAACCTGTTGAATTTTCACTACCTGATTGATAGAAATCCTAATGGATAAGGTGGTCATGCAGTTGCAATTATGAGTATTGGGGAAAACCCGAGCTCCAAACGTTGAAACGTTCACCCCATGCAATGCTACAGGCTTGGGGAAGAGTGGCTGGAAAAGGACGTGGGAGTATCGGCTGACAGACGGCTGATTGGTGGTGTGCCCAGGTGGCCAAGAAGGCCAACGGCATCCTGGCCTGTATAAGAAATAATGTGTCCAGCGGGACTGGGAAGTGATTGTCCCCTGTACTTGGCACTGGTGAGGCTGCACCTCGAACACTGTGTGCAGTTTAGGGCCCCTCACTGCAGGAAAGACACTGAGGTGCTGGAGTGCATCCATAGAAGAGCAACGAAGCTGGTGAAGGGTCTAGAGAACAAGTTTTAAGAGGAGTGGCTGAGGGAACTGGGGTTGGTTAGTCTGGAGAAAGGAGGCTGAGGGGAGACGTTATTGCTCTCTACAAGTACCTGAAAGAAGGTTGTAGCGCGGTGGGTGTTAGTCTCTTCTCCCAGGTAACAAGTGATAGGATGAGTGAAAACAGCCTCAAGTTGTGCTGTATTAGGAAAAATTTAGATTGCATATTAAGAAAAAATTATTCACTGAAAAGGTTATCAAGCATTGGAACAGGCTGCCCAGGGAATTGGTGGAGTCACCATCCCTGGAGGTATTTAGAAGTGGAGGTGTGACACTTAGGGACATGTTTTCATGGTGGACTTGGCAGTGTTAGGTTTACAGTTGGACTTGATGAACTTCAGGGTCTTTTGCAACCTAAACTATTCTATGATCCTATGAAAAAACCTAGAGCATTTGACTGAGCCACCGAGTAGGTCTCTGCTAGCCCAGGATGGAAATAACCAACAGGCTAATTCAGTGAAGCAAGAAGACTTGTGAGATTTCTTACTTCACCCAACCTTTGATTCCCTTTCATTTCTAACTGCATTCTGCTGCAGAGGCAATGCTGATTGATGTCAGAGTGTCCAATTCTTCTAGTTTGATTTTTTTCAAAATTCAGGAGTCCTGCAATTTTTAATGATGCTCTGTGGCACACCATTGCACAAAGGGAAACTGTGCATCACACAACCTGGGTTGCCTGGTACCTGTATATTGCTTTGTACATAAATAGGATAGTTTGCAGGGAGTTTTGTATCATCCTTTTCTATTTTTTTCTACAGTTTTTCAAAGACTGTATGCAAACTGTGTTTACAAATTGATTTTGCAGTCAGTATTGTAGACTATAGTATTTCCATTTTGGTGTTTTGTATGGGCTTGTGAGTTCTTGTGTACTACAGGTTGTCCTTCCTTCTTAAAGACAATTGCATTCACTTCCATCCAACACATCCTGCTCCTTTCTTAAATATATCCCATTACCTGTGATCGGATGTGAACTCTAGCTTGTAGAATGCATGAAGAAAAGCTGAATATGTATTTATATAGTGAAATATTATATGCTCAATACTGATTCTGTTATTAATACTGGTTTAAGGGGTTTGTACTTGTTCTCTGGAAACTACAGTGTAGACTGAACTAAATTACCTAGTATCTGTAATTTACAGACATGCCAATATTTTCTTATAATGTTTTCTATATGTATGTATAAGGTAGGGGGGTATAAGGTGGTCTGTACCTTTGAACAAAAACAGTTTTCTTACAACATTTAGGATTGATGAAATATTTTTGTGTTATGTTTAGTGACAAATTATAAACTAAGCACAAAATGCAAGAAGCAAATAGGAATTTCAAGATGTCCTTAAATGCTGCAGTTCATTATGGAACAACGTTATAATAATCTGAACAATCTTCTAGATTGACTGTCTTGGGTAATTGACCCTCATTTTCGTCATTTTTCCAGGTGTTACCTTTGCCAAATCCTACAGTTCTATTTTAGGATCTGATTATGTATAATTGACTGACTCAGAATACAGTTTATAGAGAACTAGAGACCTGGGTAGGCAAAAAATAGGCAAAAAATATGTTATCAGATACCCAGTCCATCTTATTACAATACAGCGTATATGAGTTCAGCCTGTGGTTCGTGATTTGGCCACTTACCTTTGCCTTCTTGAAAAGGGACCAACAGAACCACCATGGGACCAATCTATTTGGGTAGCATCTGTACAAATACCTCCTGCTTTCTTATGTATTTTAAAGAGAACCAACCACTATATTTTTTGACGAGGACAAGTAAGAGTTGCTTCTCTATTATGGTCATTTGTTCCCATTAGGCAAATACCTGTTGGCATTAAGGCCGTGGCTATAATAATTTCTATTTAATTAATAAGGAACTGTTTTTAGAGGAATAAAAATAAATTAATATAAATATTCATAACATCCATATCACAAAAAATGTTTTATGGCCTACTAGCTCTTTGTCTGTGATTCAAAACAAAGAAAACGTTGAATATGGAGAAAATGCTGAGAACATTGAGCACTGTTCTCCCAGTGTGACTGATACTGGGTATCTTTTCAACTATTCAGAAATCTATGAGGCCATGTTATTCTGCTGAGGTTTTGGAGACTAAATTTCAAGTAGATATACATGTAGGAAGTGTGTTGATATCCCTTGTATTTTAATCTCTTTCTTGTATTTTAAATCAGATGTGCCAGCTATTATCTTGATAGGAACCACAGGTAGAATAGTGCTGTGTTACTAATAGCTGTAAAACCTTATTGATACCGGTTTTGACATTTTGTTGAAGCGTGATGTCCAGTGCCTCTCTGCACTTAGTGTAGATAATGTAGCTATCAACATGTAATTTCAGTGAAATGGTGTATACAGTATGTGTAGCAGTGCTTTAATTTAATTTTATTGGTTTCTGTGTATTGAGCCATAGTAGAAAATTAGACTCTCTCTTAAAATTCTGTTCTACTTTCTGTTTTTCATTTGTATCTAGATTTCTTTCCTTTTGTTCATTCAACTGATTAGGTTCCCCATCTTAGTAGCTGCTTTGTCTGTTATGATCCTGTTCCGATAACATTCAAAATCATGTATATAGCCAACTTATTGTAAATATGTTGTTCTTAGTTTTCAGCTATCTAACCAGTGTGGTATGTGTTAGTGCCTGCATGGGTGTAGCTCCCTGGCAGTGAGTGAAAATGATCCCAGCATAGATTTGCTGCCTTGTGAATACAATTGTTATGACGTTAAGAATTAATATTCACCCAGAATTATTAGTTTCTGGTTTGTTTTCTTCTTGTTTGCTTGAAATGTTGGGACTCTTTATCACCAGAAGTTAAGTCGCTGTTTAAATCGGCGGAATGATGAGAGGAAACTGGCACTGGAATGCACTGCCCAGGGAGGTGGTGGAGTCATCGACCATGGGGGTGTTCAAGAAACGTCTGGATGTTGTGTTGAGGGATATGATTTAGTTGGGAAGTATTGGATATGGTTGGACTGGATGATCTTCTAGGTCTTTTCCAACCTTATAATTCTGTGATTCTGTGAAACCCATCTGTCTGCATTCCCGCCGGGCACCCTGGTGGCTTTTGGCTCTTTGTGCACTGTGCATCCTTCAGCCCTGAGGCACCTCACGCTGTTGCAGGATCCCTCTGAGTCACTTCCAGTTCCTCCGCGAGCACAGACACCACCAAAGCACGTGCAGTCCCGTGGTGGTGACTCAGCCAGGCTGCAGGCAGCGAGGGGCTGCTGGGCATCTCCAGGGTGCCCGAGAAGTCCAAGGAGGAACCTCTGCTTCATCCCTTTGGCAGGAACAGTCTCTGCGAAAGATGACACTCATGGTCAAAGATGCACCGTTTCTTTCATTGGTAAAAAAATATATTAATAGTTATTGGCAATTCAATGCAAATTAAATGTTTCTCGACTTACTGTGGTTGTTGTACAGGCCTGTTGTCTACAAAAAGTACGTCTGGTCATAAAACAGATATATGAACTATAGAGCCAGTGGCAAAAATCTTCTGAAATCAGGGCTGCGGTTCAGATCTGTGAGACAATAAGACCTTACTGGGGCAAAACCTGAAGGTGGTTTGGAAAGAGCTTGGGACAACAAGAAGCAGCTGGTTCATTCCTAGATACCTTGGGCCTGGATCTCATCATTATAATCAAAATAAGGCCCCAAAATGCAGGAAGTATCCTGCTTGGTGGGTCACATTGTGATACTTTAGTACGAATTGCACACTACAGTACTGTGTGCTGCCTGCTCATCGTCACTTGCTGCTCCTTAAAAGTGACCAGGGAAGAGCTGGACTGTTTTGAGATGCTGCATGTGAAATATCCTTTTCACATCCTTCTTTTCACAAAGGAAGAGGGTTAAGGTCGGTCTTTTCCTTGCACTTAAAAAGTTCCCCAGCTTTTGAAATGACAGACTGTGCAGTGACTATAGCACAGTTCTAAACAAACTGTGAATGAAAAACAAATTAATGGAGGTGATAAAATTTCTCCCAACTCTGGGCTCTGTTCTTGTATATTGTAGTTGGAGTGCCTCGTAGACTGAGTCTATTTTTGTAGTTCAGATCCTTTCCTCCTTACAATGAGCCGTAATCATTTGCTTTTAATGCTTTCTTAAGGTGTGAACTGATTTCTGTAACTTTCATGTATAAAACAAACTAAATATTCTTTCTATACTGGAAATAGTTGTGAATATAATATTTCACTAAGTGTTGTACCTCTTCTGTACATATCATCAATAAATGTTGATTCATAGTTTTCGTGGCTTATATCTCTGAATTTTAATGTCAGCCTAGGCTCAATGTGGGAATGCTTTGGGTAGGAGTTTAGATAAAGCAGCCTGGTGTGAGAGGCTGCCTGTTCTGAGAACTGCAGGCAGGGTAGAAGATGGACTTGCCTTTGCCAAAGTGTTAGAAACCTCACCCCTCACTGTGTCCTCCAAATATTCCAGGGTACCAGCTGCAGCTGAGTTTGTTTGCCGCAAAGGCCAGGACACCCTAGCTGCAGTTTTTGGCAATGAAGTCTACAGAATTGGGAAGATACGTTAATGGAGCAGGAGGATAAAATGCAATGGTTGCAGTTGGTTTAGAAACCTGCTTCCTTCCCCTGGCTGCTAAAAAATAAATCTCTTCCTTGCAGCCTTTCTAAAAAAGTAATAAATAAAGCCTGTAGCTGAACCCCTGGAGCACTTTGTAAGGAAATCTTACTCTATGTAAGACATGAATTAAGAATGCTCATGGAGTGAGCCATGGCCCAGAGGACTGGCAGTTGGTAAGTCTGGAGAGGAAGCTGTGACAGTTGTGTTCAGAGCAGCACACATATGGAAATAGTGTAACTACCTTTGTGTGATCAAGAGGCATAACCGAAACCTAGGCTGTGAGTTTTAACGATCTGCACGGCCCTGGGCTTACTTCTTACTAATCTAACTGAGGTCAGCATCCACTTGAGAAGTTTCCAAAGAAAATCCAGGCACGGCAGGAAGTGGCTTTGGCAGTGCTTCAGCTGGTGATCTGCCCTCTGAGTCAGTAACGAAACGAGTCCTAATGCAGTACTAGGAAGATCTTTGGGCAAAAGGTAAATCTGAGACCCTGGCCATCTGCTGCCATTTCTGTACCACATTGCTTCTTTCTCCCAGAGTCAGCAATGCCCTGATCTGGCCTCATCAACAAGCGTTGTTAATAGACGCATGCAGTTGACGTAAAATTCCCCCCTGAAGTTTGTTGCACTCAGCATTCCCCATCACTCACCTATTTTATGTGCACGGTGTACATTCAAATTCCTTCCACAAAAGGTAGTTATTCTTTTTGTTACACATCATGCCAAAAGTTTGAAATGAAAAGCTCGAGACTGTGCCCTATGTTTGTTGCTTTTTACCAAGCAATGTTTCAGCGAGAATGACCTTAAAAAAACCAACCCATGCAGGAGCGAATTCTGCAATTATATGAAGTTGTCACTTTTGAAAATACATACACCAAAGGCTGATTTTCTAAGCCCTTGCAAAGCCCCCTGTATGCTCCTCTTTCTTCGTGTCCTCAGCCCTAAGAGAAAAAGATTATTTCAGGAGTGTCTCTGTGTCTGGAGTCTCTCTACAGGAAAGCATCTGCTGTAAGGTGCTATAAAAGGCAGTGAGTCATGAATCACTGACCCGTTTTAAGAGATATTTCTGTATCCCCTCTCAGGCACGAAAGAAAACCTGAGAGAACACTTCAGGGCTGCTAACCTCAAACAGTCTTCTTCTTTGTGTTAGTGAATGCAAACAGGACAAGGACATGAAAGAAACAGGTGTCCCCAACTTACAGTGCTTTAGGAGGGAAACAACATTAAAAATTACACTCAGTTGTGCTAGCAAGAGTTGTTTGCAGCAAGCACTTATACTGCAAGAATGAACCAACACCCTGGCAGGGTTTGGTGCTGCTGAAGCTCCCGGAGCCCTGCAGAGCCCTGTGCAAGCACGCCAAGCCAAGGCAGGCGGCTGTCTGCTGTCTCACGTGGACAGCATGCGCTGAAAGCGCCGTTCTGCTGCAGCGGGCGCAGGAAGGAAACGAGATTTCATGCAAGATCAGGTCTTGCGGTCGTGGCGGCGTTACCATGGCAGGCAGGTTCTGCAGTGATAAGCAAAATGTCTGCGTAGACAGATAAATTACAAAGCCGACTGAAACCCGCAGGGATGGGATCTGGAGGCGTGAGGCCTCGCGCTGTTTGTGACACTTCTGTAGTACAAGGACGAGTATTTAGAAAAGCAGCCTAGGGGTCTGTCTTTAATAATATTGTGCTATTCATCCTCACTCATGACTGAGCTGAAAATATGTTTGCCTTCCCTGTAGTTGTTTCTAAGACCGATCTACCTCCATTTGGCTGTTTTCTTACTGGGGTACCCAAAGGTGCTCTGTCGAGTCCTATGGCCCATGGAAATGCTTGAGAAATGCTTCTGTGGAGATGTGCAAGTGAGGAAAAACAGCTGGCTCACAGCCCTGTGAAGGGGAAACAACAGGGACCGGGCTAGGAAATCCTCTCAAAATTCATTCCACTGTTTCATGTGGGTTACAAATTTACTACCTAAATTGCCATGATCAAATAAACTTTGTTAGGTTGCTGTTGAGCGATGATTTTTGAAGGCAGTACTCCATAGGAATGAAGGTTGCTCTAAAAAAAAGAAGGAAGGCTCGCATCTTTGCAGTCAATCATCAGCAGGCTGATGGTCTGAGCTGTCTCTGAACCCAGTTTCTCCCATTTTTGACTGGCATGTAACTGACAGGTAGGCTTTATACCTGTCTTCCCCACAGGGTGAGAGAAGTCACCCTTCTTGAACAAAGGGTAAGTTTGGTTTTTAAGTCACTGGCTGAACAAGCGGCTGTCCTTACCTAGAATTCATTTCAGACTTTCTCATGATGAATGAAAGAAACCTATTAACTAGAAAATGAACCACGAAAGAACTGCAGGGAAGTACCTGATAACAATAAACCTGTCTCCACTGGAGAACCTGATGACCTATTGCTGTAAAACAAAACATGCTTAATCGAGTGGATGATTGTAGAACAGTTCTATGGTCAAACAAACCCCAGGTACTTGCACGCTAGGGTACAGATAGCAGGCAGCATTTAGACAGAAGTTGCCAGTGCTTGAACAAATCCGAAACAGTGAATCATTTGTAGATCTGAAAAATAAAATGAACGCAACATACTTTTTCTAGAGGTTTGCTGTGAGGCTTGTATCATTGTTGGTTATAGTCCAGAGCACTTGCAGGAAGACTTTTCCCTCCCCTGTTGTGCTGCTGTCAGCTGAGATCCCTGTGTCTTGGATACAGGGCTCATCTATGACGGGCGCATCTTCGAAATTCTCATCCTACAGGCTCAGGCTGAAAGATGCTGACATCTGTCTCTCTGAGCTAGCTACAGTAAGGGTGTTGCTACAGCAACAGCCCTGAACCAGATGCTTGTTACTAAAAAGAACAGGCTGATAAAAAGTGGTGAATATAAACTCATACTTAGCATCCAGTCATGAGGCAAAGTATACCCAGTTTATTACCGTTTGCGCTGGGTAAAATGAAAGTGTGGAGTCTCAATTCATGTGAGGAAAATGTGGCTTTCAGATTAAGCCAAAAAAAAGAAAAAAAAAAAAAAGCCTTTTTGAGTATGTAGTGCCAGAAGCTAGATGTATACCGATGACCACAAGTAAGTTTAGATTTACAGCTAAAACTCTGCCGTAACCAAACCATTTGTACACTGCAACGTGGGACTAGCACATGGGCGTTAAAGCCAGCCCCACCTTAACATGATTGCCTGAGGCAAGGCTTTCAGGTACCAGGTATAAAAATTAGAGCCTCTGGAGAAGAGATGGAAAAGGTCTTATCACATCCTCCTCTGTCTGGGGTTGCTTTGGGAAAGACTTCAGGACTAACTCAGCAGATTTGGAACCTGTCTGATGAACAGAGCCTCCACTGCGTAGGCTGATTGCCCACTGCCAGCCTACACACCCCTAAATTCAGCTGTGCACTTGGCATTGGTTACCGTGCAGCCTCTTGCCTCAACTTCAGCACCAGAAGTAAGCTGCTGTTGAGCTAAAGTCTGAGTTAGGTTGGTGCTTCAGAGTGAGACTTTTCCCTAAGGATTCAGAAAAACCCTTGAGGGTTTCCTGATGGATGCACTTAAACTTATGTCTATTTGATTCGACAAATCATATTTTACTGTAAATGTACACACTTTTTTTCCAATGAGAGATAAATTACTTGTAAGAATTTCATTTAGTACAAATGGAAATCTATACTATGCATTAGGCATGGCAAGTCTTCAAAAAAAAAAAGGTTGCGCAGCTAGATCTTCTGTCTGGGATATTAAAACTAGCTAAAACTAATGTCTGTTTCTGATAAAAAAAATAGTCATATGCTCATTTGACAGTCTTTATGGACTTGCTTTGATCCAACACATCATAATTTTAGTTGTTTTCTTTTTTTTCTGAAAGAAAGCACAAAACTAATGACATTCACATCAGTGTTCAACGCACAGATTTGTGTGGCACAGAATTTATGACAAGGGGTTTCATCTATTAATTTAATCTGTTAATTTAATCTATTAATGCAAAATCCCTTTGCCTGTGGAGTAGGAAGTTTTAATTAAAAGTTTGATACTCCTTGAAGCTGTCGCTCAGTCAAAACCTTTCTAATGCTTGGTGGAACCATCCAGACAAAATTCAAAGAAGGTTGTATTTAACGCATACGTGAAGCTGTCACTGCCTCTGCTTTACTTGCACTTTAACAATAATAAGCTCCTTTGAGGTTAGGAGGGCCTCTGATGATAGGCTTCTTCTTCAGTTTCAACTTTTCCAAAAGCTGTGCAGCAGCACATTTGACTTGTATGAAGATCCGTGTAAGTCTGGTACTTTAAAAACAGGAAGATGAGCAAGAAGAGAAATGATCTCAGAATTGTCCCATTGCTAACCTTACTCCAAAGGGGTGCGACAGGACAGACAAAAAATACAGTCTCTACTGTACAAAAGACACTGTTGTTACTCATCTTTGCTAAATTTGCTCTTTGCCTCTCGTTTCTCACCGTCACAGCTGCTTATGCTCAGCATGGTGTTGGCAGATCCCACATGCAGCACCAGAAATAAGCTGCCAGGGGAAAATTATTCAAAATCAGTTTGCAAATGAGGTGGTGAATGTAGAGAGTGACTTGGAGGTGGGGAGTTCACAGTAAAAAGGCCGATTCTTTTTTCCTTGTCAGAGCTGTAAAACATTCAAGTGCCCAAGTTCTGGGGGTGTTGAAGGGACTTTCCGCGTAGCAGAACAGAAATTTCACTCTCCCTTTCCTTCCCCTCCCAGCGACTGCATCCTCACTCTATCACTAATCCCCTAGAGCTCTCATCCCCCAAACACGTCTTGCCTCCTGTAAAGAATGAGAGTTTTGCCCCCCACCCCCACATGCCTGGAACCGCACCTCTAGGAACAGCCCAGCGCCGTGCTTCTCCTGACACCTTCTCACCCTTTTCCCCTCCACGGAGGAAAACTAAGTCAGTACTTGGGGCTAACCAAACGGTTTGGATTTGACTAATCACATCTCTTGCAACCAGAGAAGTCAGGACCACAAATTGTTTAATAAGACTAAGAAATAATTATTGGCTAATGGCCTAATATAGCATAAAATAAACCCATTTGCTGCTGGCTTACAAAATATCCTTGTGTCTGTGCACACTGAGGCAGAACACAGTTGTCAGAGGACTTAATTTCTTTCCTTCATCTACAGAAAGAGTAATTAGGACCAGCCCTAACCAGGGTGGTACACTGACCTCTGTCTCTGCCCAGCATTGTTTCCATGTGCTAGAGACACGTGATAAGGTCTCCTAATAATATTCCAGGCAACAGGCTTCAAACTACTTAGTACAGAGGCTTTGTTGTTGACAAAGTACACACAAAAGACATCTCTATCACATGAAAACCATTGTGCAAAAATACAATTTCAGAACTGTTGTTGTGGAAAGGGTCTCATCCATGCAGTAGACATGATGGCCACGTATCCTTTCTCTGCTTTAATCAAACATTCCTTGTAAGATCTTCAAGAAAATACAGGTAAAACAACCACCCTAGACAGTTTGATGAAAATATTACATTCTCATAAAACATACAAGCCCTCTCTTAAGTACGCTTACTGTTTTAGACAGTGTTTCCATGAGAGAGGTGGACTGGATTACATTTGTTTGAAACTGTTCAAGCCAATGGAATAACACAAGCTGATCACGGGGTCTGTTCTAGGTCCAACCTGGGCTCCTCAGCCTTTTCAGGAGAGATCCTCATTCTTCCCAGCTGCCAAGGGCAGACCAACTTGTCTGTCAGCACCCTGAGGAAAGGGCTGGATATTGCTGGGCACTGCACTCTCCCAAATGCCGTTGGTTCAGTGAGCCAGGAATAGTCGTTGAGATCTTACTGGGTTGACCTTAAATTGGACCAAAGTGTCTGCTTCTAGGGGGAAGCTGAGTTAATCCCTAACTCCCAGAGCACCTGGGGAGCCTATGGGAGGCTGGCAGATGTCACACAGGATTCAGCTGAGCCTGTCTTAGAATTTGCAAGCAGAAAAATTGATCCCTGGCTCACTAGTACCAAACGCAACTATCTCACTGAGTAAGTCTCTCCCACTAATAATGGTGGTCTTACTTTTTATCCTCAATGTGGAATCAAGTTTATTTTTGGAAGCTTATTTTACATTTCAATGTGGTTTTAGCAACACTATATCTAGTTACAATTTAGATATATTTTCTTTCATTCTGATTAATTTGTTAAATAAATATGCAAATATATCAAATGCTCTCTATAAAAAATACATACACACAACAAACAACCCCTCAATAATAAAATCAAGATTCATAAAAATATGTACTATATTACACATATGAAATGGCCATCTAGTTTTGAAACTATAATGAAACTCAATTACACAAATCACATGTGAAAATCTAAAAAGAATCAGCATATATAAAATAATGGCATTGCCTCTGTAAAGAGAACTTGAGCATCTCCCTATTTAAAAACATAAAAAGAAGCCAACCAGTGTTGTCTGTGCATTTACAGCTACTGAACATTAGATAAATTAGGAAGGAGTTTGTGGATTTCTCCATTAAACATCTGAATAGGGAGATGAATAATATGCCACAGCCTTTTTACTTTTTTTTTAAAGAAAAATCTAGCATTCAAGACGATGAAATATCTCCTTTTGACTGAGACCTACACTGAATTAGGATGTAAAGAGAGGAATAACTCTTAATCTGGATCTCCACACTTAGTGAAAAGAGTACATGACACCAGTTTAAACACAGCCTCCAACACATCAATTTGATTTATAATGACAATAGAAAAGTTTGCTTAAAAACATAACAGGAATTAAACAAAAATCAATGCAGAGAGTCAACAGACTTCCCGCTACACAGTTCTGTATTAAAACACATGAAAGAACTGAGAAGTTTGACAGTGGACCACAAGCACTAAAAGTGTAAATCACCTTGACCCCATCAGCTTCAGCTTGTCTGAACACCTTTGGACCACGAGCTGTGTGACTGTTCACAGATGAAACATGCTGACCTACATAATGTCAGAAAACATCCCACGTGTACTTTCAAGTCACCCTTCTTGGGACCTTTTGCCCATGAGGACATCTGCCTGCAGATACGAGGGCAATGAGCGTTTCGATGAAACGCATGGGAAACTGCTGGAAGACTGTGACAGAAATATCATCAAAAGTCTTGTGCTTTGTGTTCCAGTAAAGGTCAGTGCTAGCTGATGCTAGTATTTAGCCAGCTGAATACTCGTCCTCCAAATTGCTTCAGACGGAGAGCACAAAATAACACGCTTTAGTGGAACAGTTTCAAAGAAAGGTGCTATGGTTGGCGAACAGGAAGACCTGAATAATCCTGCTGCAGGACCTTCCCCATCCTACAACTGACACAGACCACTGGTTGCAATTACCTTAGATTAGTTTTACTTGCTTTTTTTTTTTTGAGGCAGCCCAATTAGAAGTTATCATTCTCCCTCCATTCCAAGATGCTTTCATAAAAATGGCACAGGCCACTGGTAGTAAATAACTTTCTGACAATTCATATCAATATAATGCACAGCATTATAGCTTAATACAAATACTTTACATAACAGACACATAAGGACAAAACAAAAGGATATAACAATGCAGCTGCAGCTACTTTACTATATTTCATGGCTGAGAGAGTTTCCTTTAATTTTCTTTGATGTTTTCTGCAGAATTTGAACTTCTGATACCGATGCTAGCAACGTTTCTTTTGGTATTTTTAAAAAGCAGAGGGAAAAATGTGGATGAAATAAAGTTCAGAGGAAGTCAGTGAGATCATAGAATGGCAACTTTTAAAATATCAGCAAACTGATGTAACATAATAGTTACAGGGGAGACAAGTTTTTACTCCTAAGTAAAATGGAGCAGAAAACAATAGAGACCTATTCTTCATGAGTAAAAGACTGTCATCTTCCCTAATGGTCTCCAATTGCTTGATTTGTGCATGCATGACAGAGCTGGGGTCATATCATTTTGTTCATGATCCTAACTAATAGACTCATTACGAACATGCACAAACTGTGACCAGTGAAAGAGGGAGGGGGAAGAGGAATGAACACCTCAAAAACTCAAGCATGACTGTACAGATTGTTAGGATAATAAAGCACAGAAGTTTATTACATATCAGCTCATATTTTCATCTCTTTATTTCCCCTCCCAAAAATACTTGTTGCATGGTCATAGACATTTCAAAATAGAGATAAATAAATTTTGTCCTTCTGGGTTTCCCTCATTGCAGCCCAAGCCATAAATCATTATAAAATTTCACTTTTTGTTTATACTGGCAGGCTCTGAATGCACCTACTGCTCTTCCCGTCTAGAAGGCATTTCTGAAGGTTTCTGGTGTTTTAGACATTGCATAGGAGGCCTTTTTGGGTTAAACTTGATTTTTGCGCTTGACTTTTTTCCTTACTTACTCTTGTACCATGGCAAGTTTAGTACCTTAAACGCCTGTAAGATAGAGCGACTGGATACTTGTGAAGACCCTCTGTCTGGGCAACAATGATGTCAACTGGAATCCTTCCTCTGTGTAGGAACTGGGAACTGCAAACTTTATGCAACTCTTGGGGGCTTATTTCAGAAAGAAAATGTCAATTTTCTAACTCAGACATCATTTCATAGTGATCAAAAAATGAATAACACTTATGTATAATTATGTTCAAAAGACATCAGTAGCACAGTGCATCTGTGAATTCCGGTTCAAGTTCCATGTGGTTTTGATTACCCCCAGCTCTGATCTACTTGACAACTTGATACCATTACACTCCACTCTTCATGTCAAGCTCCTGATGATTTTCTGTTTCATTAATGGTCAGGAATTCGTCACATGCTCCTGTTTGGTCATTTGACTGTTCTTTATGAACCAAGTGCACCATTTCTTGTGATTTGCTGGCATCTCCATTTAATCCACTTGTCTTCCTGTCCTCCACTGCCCCTTTGCCATTGTTAATCACTAGCTTTTTCTTCTGTCCACATCTAGAAAGAAATAAAAACAAAATAAATACTATAAATGGAGACTAACAGAAATAAGAAAAAACCTGAAAGTCAATATTTAAGAAAAGGTGCTTGGAAATGAAACTTGTGTCTACCAGTGCAGAGGAAATTAAACATGTGTCTGCCAGTGCAGATTTATACAATGCAAAGTATAAAGTTTCTTCATATTGCATATTTTATTTTTGAAAGCATCCACCATTATATGCATAAAATTTGGCAGGAGCTCCCTTATTCAATTTGTATCTATGATTACTACAGATAGGAATAACACTCATTACTGAAAGCTAGAAAAGATTTTCTAAGATTTGTATACATCCACATTTATGAACTTTGTATATATCCCACTATAAGGACAGGGTCATTCTACATCCAGGCTTGGGACCAGACTTTGAAAATGCTCAAGTTCTTGCGATAGCAGAAAATTTGGATCAAGCTCTCACCTCACTATACAAGACAAAAGTCACCAGTCCAAAACTGATGCATCCTGGTCAATGTGGGCTGCGTATTCTTCAGCGTAATAAAAAAGTACTAGTCCCACAGCTGTCAGATTTGCCCAAGATTGTTAAAATGGCTCCCTGGCTACACGGTGCCTTGTTCTCCAATAGTCTTGTGTAAGCTGAATGCACAAAGCACAGCTCTTTCAAGGACTATGTTTCTATGAAGTTGTACTTTAAAGTGCTTTCTTCTTAAATGAAACATATTTTGCCTCAGTGACTAATTCGGCTGTTCAATTATACTTCCAAAATATTACTTTTTCATGCTTACTGACAGATAGATGAGGGTTATTTTATCCAAAGGACCTCAGTTCACTGTGCTAACGGGAATGATTCCTGCTCTGCAGCCATGAAATGCTGAAAGAGGCCAGCAAGGAGGTGTGGAACCGCACAGCCTCTGGAGAAAGTCAGGCTGGGCAGCACCTCTGCTGGACCCTGGAAGGAGAGCCTAACGCTTTTTACAACAGGCACCAAACAGGCAGTCTTCCTTGCAACAAGAAGAATAACTAACTAACTAACTAGGACCACACTGAACCGTGTCCATTTTTTCTTTTTGTATTAAGATAACTTATGACAACACTGATTTAAAAAAGAAAAAAAAAAGGAAGCACTATAGACAAGCAATTTGCTATTTACTGAGAAGCTCAGTTGCTTGTTTGAAATCTGGAGATGCTGCAGTTAGCATTCGTTTAAAAAATGGTGTAACTGACAGCATTAAATAAACAAAAACACAGATCATTCTCACTTTTTAAATAAATTAATGCTAGAGACATTCTCAACTTTCTGCTCAGCTAACACCGAAATGCTCAATCTTTCTTTCTCAGCTATCCACTTTTCTCATAGCACTGCTGCAGCGTTAGTTTTGGATTAGTTGGCATTCGCATGCAGTATGCTGACCGCACAGCAACTACATCTTTATGAATTTTCATCTTATTAGCACTTATCAGAATAGATGAAGAAAGGATTCTTAACTTGGATCCTGCTAAAGTGAAAGAAAAATTCCACTTGTTTCAAGCATACCCCGCTTCAAAAAGTTTTCCTCACGGGGATTCACACATATTCCTAGGGTTTTGTCAATGCATTTGTACACATACTTGCACCCACATGCACCTTCTCTCTTTTGGGTGACATGGGTCCTCACACCCCCAGTCACAGAGCTTTGTGGAGGAAGCTCTCTCCTTTGTTATGCTACTCTGCCCTTGCACAAAGCTTTGAAGCCTCTCGATGGAGCAAATAGCAAGTTTTGGAAAAGCAGAAGGGTGACCTTACCTTCTCCGACTGTTGACAGCGACACACACTGCAAGAATCAACGCCAGTGCCACAAGAGCGGCAACTACAATCAGCCATTCTGTGGGGAGAGTGGAGGGGGGGGGGGGGGGGCGCTCG
>WKFP01014557.1:279877-368364 GCA_011057875.1 Pterocles orientalis | reverse complement strand
TATTAGATCTTCAATCTAGTCTCGAGTATTTACTATGCCGGCTATACCACCTGAACTTTTATGCAATTATATTTCTGGACTGCGCTGTTGCCATATGGGTATCCCAAGTCTAAAATTATCAGCAGACTACAAATATAGTAGTTTCATCTGGGACTGCTACTTCATTATCACTACAAAAAGAAGATATCGCAGATCTCCACCTCTCTGAATTCTTCCAGACTCTAAGAGAACAAATTAAGCACTTCCTCTAATCAGCTGTAGAGTTCTCTGTCTCTAACAGCCATTGCAAGTCATTTCTAGCCAGCATTTCTGACCTCATTTCCTAATAGCAGCTGGCAAACACAAAACTGAGAAGCATGTTTTTTCCCTCTGCTAAGATTAGCCAGCAAGCAACTCATGAACCTTCCAGATGTTTTATTTATTTTTGTTAACACGAAACTTGCTGCCTGGTGAGCTGTTTTGCGCCATCTCACCAGAAAGGACAGAGCACTAATCCAGCAACTAAGGGTCCTGATCTAGACTCGAAGAAAGCTGACCCAGAGGAACATGCTCAGTTGCCCACCCCCACACCTCAGCAGAATTTTTTTTTCAAGTGCTTTATATCATACTTGAGAAATGGCAGAGCTTTTCCACCACAAAGCCCCTTAGAAAGGCAGGCAGACAATTATTAAAATTCCTGCCCTTGGAGAACTGCTACATCTGCCCATCCCCTCCCCTGGGCACTGAGAAGAAGCGGGATTCAGCCACAGCCCCTGCTGCTCTGGCTCTTGAGAGGTGCTTGCAAGTGGCAGGGACGTATCCTCAAAAGCTCTCTACCTTTCATTTTGATGACATACTAGATTTTTTTTTTCTTTTTGACAGTTACTTTTTGGGTTCCTTCAGACTAGTTTGATATTGTGTGGACACTTGGACAACAGATCAGTCATTACTGTGATGTCAGACCACAGCTTAAACATTGCTGTGGAGAAAAAGCAAGTGAAAGAAAGTAGCATGGTACATTAAACCATTCATCTGTTCAGAGAAAGCCTTCAACTACTGTCTGTCAATACATTCATTAATCTTTTCCATTCCATTACAGGTATATGGGGCAATGTTACAAATGAATGAACCCTTCAATAAACCAATTTTTTCTATCATTACAGTAGTGTCCTAGTAATTCCCTTGTATTGTGGTTTTTAAAAGCACCAAGAGAAGAGAGATGAAAAAAGGAAGAGATTTGGAACATTTGCCAGGGTCACTGGCACTTTCCACTCACAATGGAAAGATTCGACACAGACGTTCACATTGAAAGTGATGTTCAAACCAGTTCTTACAGGTTTTAAGTGCTCAAAACAGGAAGATAGCAAACATTTTTTCATAGTGTGCAATGTCTACACATAAAATTAAGGAGGCGGCTTGGATTAATTAATTGAATAGGGCAGTTAAAGTCAAGAAATTAGTTTGTTGTAGTAGGAAACCATTATTAAAGTAGATTCATTTTTATGATAAAATGCTATCAAATCTGTATGCCTATGTCAAAATGCTGCAACTCAGGCAGTTTTGATAGGGTTTATTTTCCTGGGTTTATCTAAAATTCTGAAAAGAAAAAAGGAGGCCCAATTCTACCTGACAGTGTAAGAATTTACATTAATTAATTAATCAATAACAGAATTATCTTTAAAGTGTTTGCTCTATAACGCTATAAAAATATAGGTATACAATCTTGCTTATGTATAAAGAATGTCCACACACCATTATCCAAAATCCACTCTGGGATGGTTCCACTAACTTCCAACAAAGTACATGAAAACAGCTATTTGGATTGGTGTGTATGAGAAGTAGCATCTGGAAAAAGACCCACTGTTAGGATGATTACTTGTATGTATGGAAGCTGCGTTTGGGAATAAGGAGGAGTCCCTTCCTTTCCCATACTATTAGCATATGACCACACACACATAAAAGAAAGGCTTCATGTAGTGTAATAAACACTGTTACTGTTAACTGCACTAACTCTATCAGAAGAATAACCTTTAAAAAAACCAGTTGTTCACAAATGAATTTTCAATTACAGCTCGGTAACATAGCTAATTAAACTACTGGCAAGATGCCAACAGCAGATACGGCTAGCAAAAAGTTTCTCAGAGAATTGCCTTTCTTTTGATACATACTCAACTACTGTAGAGGGAATACTGATGGGGGGAAAAGTGACAGACAGTTAAGTTTTACATAGCTATCATTCGTACCCAGCAAAAAAGAAATACAAAATGCTATCTGGAAATGTATGGGCATGAGGACAAAGTTTACACTTGTTCACTTTAACAGTTGTGTTACCCATATAGATAGCAGAATATGAGAAAAGATTATTTACAAATTACTATTTTCAGCCTTTAGCAAATGTCCTGTGCTTTGCACCGGAACATATTGCCTCTAATGACATCTTATAAGCAGGTTAGAAACAATAATAAAAACCAAAAGGAAATCATAATATGATAATAATTTACAATTATGGTTAGTACACATGTTTTTGGAAGATCGGCACTGCCCCAAATAACTGATGGATAAATAAAAATGCTTGTAATTTGTAGTTCTTACTAGTAGGAAGAGGGGTGTGCAATCGGTTAAGATGATCCTCAACGTCTGGAAAAACCACAGGTATCCAATTGACATGGGAACCATCTGTGGTGTTTGCTTGTTCACTTTCACTTCCAGGCAGAGTGCCAGGTGCCTGTGGCTCCTTGGTTGCTTTCTCTTGGTTACCATCATCCACGGACTCTGTGACTGCCATGTGATGACGGCATGATCAGCTTTAAAAGTCAGCGCTCACAAAACCACCACCTACATTATTTCCCTCTTTCCTGTATCACAGCAAGCCAGCAAGCATGCCCATCTTCCTCATTCCAAGCACAGAAGGAGAGAAGGCATGAAGGCCTCCCCTTCTTCTCCCACACTGTCACTGGCTTCTGAGAGACCCCTGAGCACCACATACACGTTCACCACATTGGAGGGAGCCGTTGGCTACATATACAGATCCCAGTGACAGATGGAGAGGGAAAACCTTCAGAAGAGACCACAGCAGCAATAACTTGACCCTGTAACTCAGGAGCGAGCAGCCATACCGCAGCTAGTGTTGTGGCAATCCTGCCTGCCAATTTGCCGGTGAGAAGGAGAAGGGAATTGAAGGCAGAATTTATACGACATAATTCTTCTATGGTTGCCCTGCCTTCACCACCAGGACAGCACTCCCTGGTGATGGTGCTGCTGCTGAGTCACAGGAGCAAGCCATCTGGTTAACCCAGCAGAGCACCTCCACCACACCAATCACAATGCCCAAGCGTATCAAGCCTGATCCCACTGATGCACAAACAAGTAAGATTTAGAATCACCAAAGTGCATGTCTTGAAGAACAGTCAGGAGGCCACCCAGAAACATGCTTCAGCAAAGGACGAAAACCATCAAGTGTGTCAGCAAGGACTCCCTTATGCCTTGTCCAGAAGGTAGGTCCATCAGCAGCACAGATCCCACCCTAGATTTTTGCTCTGCAAGTCAACACCAAGTATGCAGACCCCCAGGATGAGAAAGATAGGGAAAGCAGTCAATTTCAGAAAAAACAATGTCTCTTTTTGCACCGGGCGTGAAAAATGGGTATGATCCATTATTCTTACTGGTACCCGTCAGAGGAGAGTCATCACCAGCCTTGCTCATACTGGTTGTGGTCCTGTAGAGGACCTCATCTCCAGGGGCGTCTGTGGGACGTGTGATACCTTCAGTGCCCTTTCCTGGTTCGTTATCTGAAGGCAGAGGTGGCTGAGTTGGGTCTTCATGGGGGGCACCGTCAAGAGAGGCAACAGCTGTTACAATGATTTAATCAGCTGTGAATTCCATGTGTGTGCTGCATGCCCTTCCCATTCCCACCACGTTCCAGTCTCCCCTTCACTTTATACCACTGCTACCCTTTTTTCACCACAAAAAGGGAAGAGAAGGGGAGACCTTCTGTCCTCCTGTACATCATCGCTGTTCTCTCAATGGATTTATCAGATTTTTTCATTTGCTATTCTCATCCACTTTTTCATTTAATCCAAGAGATTCCCAAGGCCAGTGGGCACAGGGAAAGGACATAGAGACCACAGTCAGGAGAATTCCCTGACCTGTGCTCAGGCTGACCACAGATCCATAGCTCCAGGGACATTGTCAAGTGCTGCTATGGTGTGTTTTATATTACAGGTATCAGTACTGACAGTGAAGAACTCTTTCTACAGGCAATGATTCTCCTTTGTTGCTCAAGACTCTGTGAGCGTTGACAAGTTACAGAAAATGCTTGTTATTTATTGTTCTGTTCATGGTGGTCATAAAAGCAAGTTTCCTCCTATAATCAGCTTCAAATTCTGGCACTGCTGATGTATTCTACCTATTAGAATTACTTTGTGGTGTGGTGTTTACTGAACCCACCACCCACACTGTTCTCTTCCTTATATACAGCATAGCCTTTATATTTTTTATTGTAATTGTGTCAGAAAGAATAAAAGGAAACAGGCTTTTCTATTTATTTTCATTGTCATCAGCTTTCTAGCTTCATAAGCTAAGCTGTCCTGCTTTTTCAGAATACCCGTCTAGTGCTGTATAATGGCAGGAGCAATGGGACAGAAGAGATACCATCAGAGGAACACACACAACCACAAGAAAAATTTAACTAGTTGTCACAAAATCAAAAATAGGTTCTGAACATTGCTTGTTTAAGAAAGGACTAAAGTTATATTTCCTCTTATTTCAGTAATAGGTCTTGTGTTTCTCACATTGTGTTTTTAGAGCTTTATTCTGATGGTGCGAATAGTACATGTTATACGTGACTGCATCACGATGATGTGTCATGCCAGTTTTGTAAATTCCTTTCTCTCATCATTCTAAGAACCAGCAGGACAAAATATTTCTACAAAATCTATGAAAAGAACACTCTTTCCCCAGATGAATATTCACAAATTAAAAGCATTCACCTGTCGATGTACCAATATACATAAGTATGAATTCAAGCTCAGGCTAAGGACAGCTTGGCAATACCAAATAATATAACTTATGTAATGAGCCAGACACAATTCCACAGTCATGCATCACTAAGGACCAGGAAGCAATAAAAGTGGTGTTGGTAAGTAAAAAATAAATGTTTTATACAGAGCTAAAATTGAAAACTTCTATCTCACCACCATCTAGGCAGAGCATGGAAAAATTAATCACTCTATAATTTATATCATTGTCATAAAGAGAACAGTAAGTTACTCCTCTCTGTAAGTTCCTGCAATGTCTTTCCATGACAGGCTATGTGAGACACAGAACTGATGAAATATACGTTAATTGACATTACTACTAGTACCTGTAGTGGAAGATGCTTTTTCATGATTATTCTCTCTAGAAGGAATAATTCTATCCGTTATAGCAGGTTGTGTGGCATAATCCTCTCCCTCGTCCCAACCTGGATACACCAATGGGTCTTGCGCTGAGTCGTTCTGTTTGGCCCCGTGGCTGGAGGCCATAGCTGTTATGATGATGGTGAAGCAATTATGAACTCAGTATATAAAGATCCATTTCTCATATTATTCTCCTCTTCGGTTCTTGTCTCTATGACAGGCCTTGCTCACATGTCTACTACATTTAATGGCAAAGAGAAGTAAAGCAGATTTGCTTCTCATTCTGATTTACGTTTAGAAAGGCTGCCTACTGTCACCAATAGGACAGATGCCTTCCTCAGACTGAGCATATGCTTTTCAAAATCAAGATATCTCATTGTTTTCCAAAAGTATTTCCCCAAATCATGCTGTTGGCTTTGTGTTGGTTGAACATCAAGCTAATATCCACTGATGGAGAATTAAGAGCAGTAAAGGCAGACATAACTGCAAGAATATGACCCATCAGTAAGATTTTAATCACAGAATTTGAGTGGATTGACTACATCCACGTTTTTCCCCTCAAAATGTCACTGTTTTATACGTTGCAGCATCTCCAGGAAAATAGACAAGGAAGTCTGACAGAGGGGAAAGCTAGCACATGCTTCAGATTTGTGAATGGTGCACACAATAAATAAGACAGCATCCAGTTATTTAGAAAAATAGGATATTGTCCATATCAAGCAATCTCTAGCTTTAATAAACCAGTCACAGCACAAGAGCACTCAAATCTTGTAAGTAGCATAACCCTTCTTAGCTCCCTCAATCACAAAAAAACAAGAAAATTGCCCCAGCGTGTTAAAATTTTAATAACAACTAGGCCAAATTTTATTGCTATAGTAGTACAGTATAGTATTTATATATATCAGTAATATATTATACTGCATTGCCAGATTTTTAAAGGATGTTGATGAAACACCTGGGGTTGATATCTTAGAGGAACGTGGGCTTCGAGACTGCTGAGGCAGTGAGCTACACAAAACTTTTGCTAATAAGATTACATTTAGATGAAGGAATATATACACATTATACAGTATCACAAATAATGTTTTAAGATATGCTTGTCTTTAGTGGCCTGTGTTTGGTAATCTACAAGAGCAGACAATGACTGCGTTAACTTCACTGTTGGCAGTGCTTAGTACAGAACATCAGTCATTAACCAGTAAACTTAATACACTCTCATGAACAGATACTAATATATGTCAATTTTCAGTTACTAACTTTATAGTATAATTTGGTCTTTTATATTTCAATTGCTTTGACCAAAGGAAAACATTAGCCTCTCTTTTATTCTACTCTATGCCTTGTTTTTTTCCCTTCATCACCAGCATCATTTTGCCATAGTTCAAAAGCGGGGCAAGTAGATATGTTAGATTAAAAATTTTAAATATAATTACCATATTAACAAAAACTGAAAAAAATCCCCAGTCCAATAACAACTTGCTATAGGGGAGTGAACACAGCTTCCAAACGTGAAAAATACAACAGAAATTACTATTTTTCCATGGAAACATTCCCTGTTTCCTATAGATATAACCCTGGCAGGTAGCCTGTTAAAACCTTGCATCTGCATGACACAGAACACAAAACAGTTAAGGAATTAATCTACTATAAGTCTTGACGCACAGTCTAAATAAGAGAGGAAAAAAAACCTCCAGGAGCAGATCTGAAGAATAGAATAATTTTTTAAAAACCTGTAATATAACATCAGAATCACTCAGGTTTACTCACATAACCTCTGTTATGGCCTCAGAATGCAAAATTATTACTAAAAACATCCTAAAACTGAACCTTTAGTAAACCCTAATAATTTAGTAAAATGTGACCTGTAATATTACCTGTATAAGAAGATTCCTTTTCAGTATCATTTTCACCTGCAACAGTAAATTCATGTTGCTCAGTACTCCCAGTGGTATCTCGAGGATTTTGTTCTTGACTGATCCATCCAGAATGAACACTGTGTAATAGTGGATGTTGGGTTGGTCCTTGGCGCTTTTCATTTTCACTTGTAACTAGTGCTGATAAGATGATGATTGAATCAATAATGATCAAAATACCCAACACCAGTCACATTATTCTCATCTTCATGGTCTACACAACAAGGGTGCTTAGCTTTTGTGTTTTGGTTTTTGTCTTTTCATTGTTGCATTTGATGTGAAATGAAAGAAAAGTCCTCTGGAAACCCTATCACACTAAACCATCACCAGGATCAGAAGAGGATTTAAGTGTGCTAGAAAGTATCCCAATGACCAACAGCAGAGAAAAGCTAAACAAGAAGCAGTGGAAGAACACATAGAAACAACAGCTTGCATCTCTAGTTCATATTTATTAATACTAACTTAGCTGTTGAGTCTGTGTATTCTGAATTTTTAAAAATGAAAAAGATGATGAACTTTCTCTTTTGAGATAATATCTCAATTACACTATTACAAGGCTGGCTCCAAGGAAATTGTCATTTCTTCTGGGACTGGCTGAATGAAATAAGTAGGTTCATATATCTGAAGTTGGAAAGCATGCTTGTTTTGAACTCAGTAATAATTAAAGTTCTCACTAAAAAAACAAATTAATTGCTCAGTTTTTAATTTGCTGTTGTTTACATAGCAGAAGATTAAACCAGAAATCACCTGAAGTACCACTACCATTAGAGAGTTTCTAATGAACATAGATTATCTTGTAAAAAAAAGTTAAAATTGACTGATGTATGAATACAACTCATGTAACAATACTTCAGAACCAAAAGAAAGTTATCACAAATGTTATTTCTGGGTGAATACATCACCTGTTCTGATGCCAATTATATCAACTTTCACTGTTCAAAACAATCTCAGAACCGGAAAGACAAGTGTCTAGCTATTGGAAGCAGATCATATATAATCCAAAGAACTACCACAGGATGTAGAAAATGCTTATTTTTACAGAGGGATAAGGTGGCTTTCCACAAGTCCCAGTGAAATGTATTTCTTTTCAGTACCATCTGATTTTAGGCAGCTACAATGCTGGCCCCAGTCCAGCTGTATATAGCTATGCCTCCAGCTGTTCAGTTTTGCACCTCACCTCAAGAGGGTAAAGCTGTCCATTGCAGCCAAACCATCCTAAAAACGAAGCTCATATCCAGATATGCTTTTAAAAAAATTCTAACTTTTCAGGTACACAATAAAAACAGCTGGAGAATGCACTCTGCAAGCCTTTGCCTACAGAGGTTTTTAGACTTGAAGAACATGAGTACACTTTCAGTATCTCTAGTTGGCTACTGGCACTAACACTGGTAGCAAAATGTTCACAGTCATCTGGAGGTAGTATATTGTCCTTTGTAGCACAGTTTCATGTATTTGGATCACCAGCTGCATTTTTTGGTCTTTTGTCTTCAGATTTTACAACAGAAATTTTGAAGTGGAAGAAAGGGAATTTTTCTTCTCACCAAGGTGGTTCACCAGGTGTCACAACCTGCTCAGTTTTATTACACTACTGGCAGTGCAGATTTAAAAATCCCAGAGACGTGAGGAAAAGTGGCAAGTAGTGAAGATTACATGCAAAAGATAGACTTGGAGTGACAGATGAGTGTTATAGATACCACCTCTGAGGACTCTAGTACAAGTAATATAAAGGCATTATACTGAACTGAGACTAATGGTATGGAAATTACAACCAGCTGCACCGTAACAGTGTTACACTTCACTGAATTATGTCACAGAACTTAATATTATCTGAAATGCTTAATTGCTTTACCCCTGCCAGCAGAGCTAGGATACTGCTCCTCTTCATCTGTATAGGCCGAGTTCCAATGATCTTGTGTGGAGATTTCCAGAAGTGTTTCGTGTTGCGAGTCCACAGCTGTCAGGACAATGGAGGATTCAACGCTGACCATGCTCTACACCTACCCCTATTACTCTACCGTTAGTGTGTGCCACGAAGGTGATGGAAAATGGAAATTCATGCATAGTTTAACTGTAGTCTCTTTATTCTTCTTATCAAATCCCTTTACAGTCATTCTTTTCTTTGCATTGGACACATGCAAAGTTTCCCAAGAAGAATGGGGAAAACAAGCAGCGGAAGAATAATGTATAGGAGAAGTAGTGCAAAACCATTGCAGCCGTTATAGACATTTAAACTTGAGTTTGAAGAATAATGCTGGGCCTAAAGAATACGGCAGATGTCTGAATACATGTGAAGCATACTTGCTAAGTACTCAAGAAGTAATCAGATTCATGCAGAATATTCACCACTGAGCTCAAATGCTATGGGGTCAGCAAAAAACCAATAGAACCTTGACAGCCACCAGTAAGCCAATGTTAGTCAAGAAAGTTATAACACAACTGAACAGCTAAAATAAAACTTCCACAAGAGTCTATGATCAGAGATTGTATAAATTTTCACCCATGGAGCATGCAGATAGCACTAGGCCATAGAAGGTAGTTGAAATGCATGTGGAATAAGTCACCAATGCAGAGTCTCAAAGATACACCAGAACTACCCAAAGAACACCAGAAACACCCAAAACTTAGGCAAAAGAATAAAAAATCCCAAAGCAAGATGACCTGTTCATTTTGTATTTTCTTATAAAGATCACTGCTGAAAAAAAAAAAATACTCCACTATCTTCAGAAAAAAACCCCAAAACATAAAATGCTTATAGAGAGTGATTTATAAACACAACTGAGTAATGCACAGACAAAAGACAGATTAAGATGTGCTCAAATTAAATTAAATTAATTTACATAAAAGGAACAGATCATTATCTTCATACAAATAAGAGCATTAAGTTATAGTCATAATGGAAACATCTATACTGAAGAAAAAAAAAACAGGGCTGGGACCATTCCCTGGTCATAAGACCAAGTATCAGACAGTGTGCTTCAGTGACACACAGCATTTGGTTTTGATCCTCATATGTGGTGGTTTTCTAGTTTTGACATAAAATGTTTTTAGGTATGGATGATTTTTTTTAGTTAAAAAAGTTATCAGACTATCACTGTGGGACTATGCTTATCATACATTAAAATATCTGAGTTGTGGTATTGGATCGTGCCTAAACAGCTGAGGTCACAAACCAAATGAGATGACGTTAGAAGCGTGCATGGCAAGAGTGTAGAAGGTAGCAAACATGTCAGCAAAAGCTGACATTTCTAAATGAAAAGGGCACTTGGGGTTTGGCCTCCCCAAACTGTGCCTGAACATCTTCTTCCACAGACAGGAATCTACTGTTTTATAGACGAACTGGAATTCCATTAACACTGTCTTCCCCCAAAAAAGGGAAAAAAAATAGAAAAAATATAAACTTATTTTTCCTTGGAAAATCATGAGAGAATGCACACATTCACATAATCATAAAACCGAGAAGTTAGTTTTAAAGTAGTGATATGGACCTCATATGATTTTTCCAATTGCAAAACAGACATTTCTGAAGGAACAGCTGATGAGAAGAGCATCCAATTTTCACACAATATATGTGTGGCAAAGAAGGAGGAACATCAGATAGGACAGGAAAAAGAAAAAAGAAACCATCCAAATAGAAAGGAAGTTCCTTACTAGTACTTGGAGCATACTTGTCCTTGGCCACACTCCTGTCCCAGCCTGGAAACACTGTTGGGTAAATCGTCTCCTCTGAAGAGTCCTCGTCATCTGAACCATTGCCACTTGAAGTTACATCTGCTGTGATGATGTTAAATCTGCTATGAAGACCTAGCCCACAAGGTCTTCTGCTGACATCAGTTATGCTTTCCTGTCTCCCCTACATGCAGTCTTACAATCACAGAGGAAAATGTACGGCACCGTGCTTCCCACGGTCCATAGCTCCTCCTGGTTCTTCCACCCACAAGGGATTCATCACTCTGCCATGGCCCTGCTGAATGCCCCAACATGGCTCTTAGCTACATTTCAGTGCCTTACGCATGCTCACAGCACTAACCATAGTCTGTCCTCTTCTAGCAGAGTGAGCGTAGTGTACTGGCTTGAAGACATTTTCTTCCTTTCTCCCGCAAGTCCTCATTGGAATAGTCTACTTCTAAATTGCTTCCGAACAGGAAAAAAGAAAAACCCAAGTACATCCTTTATAAAATGACTCACATACTCATCCCTTTCAGACACACAGAATAGCTCCACAGGACATGAACAATGTGGACAACTGTGCTATCACTACCAAACGTACAGTCAGTGAGAGATAGCCCAGTACTTTGCTTGTTCCACTTCAAGCACACGGTAACGAAAAGCCGTGACATATACCACACATCCAACCCCTCTCCACTTAATGCTTCTGAAGCTTGCTGCCCTGGTGCTCTGGTTCTTCAGCCCCTAATCAAAGTGCCCTCTTAGCATGACATTCTTTACCCTTGGTTGCTTGTGTGGATTCTTGAGTCTTCTCTCCAGGATTTGACAGCCACCAGTGGTTTGAGAACGGATTCCACTGAGCTTGGGTGGTGGCTTTCTCCAGGTTGTCATGATGAGGCCCTGGAGCTGTTAGGACACAGTTCATTTAACCAAGATCTTGTTATTATTTATTGAGAAGCACTTTTCCTCCGGCAAAGTCAAGTCCACCTGCACCAGCACCAGCACCCTGAGCATGCTCATGCCACTGAGATGGATGTGAGTGCAAGACAAATGTATGAACCCATGGTTTCATTACATTCCTTCAACAGCAAAAACACCCAATGCTTTTAGTATAAGTGAAGATATGAACATTCTACTAAGGCACAAGATTGTGTTACCAGCTCTGAAAGTCCAGTAAAGTCGATGAATTCTGCATAGCATTTTTAGGTGTGACAGATCAAAATATGTACTGTATGCAAAATACGCTCCAATATTTTGACAAAAAGCATTCAAAGCTCATAGAAGAATGCACACCATAGAAAATGAAACCCCTCAAGCAAGCCAGTTGATATTTCAACCTTTCCCTCTACTGTGAAAGTCATTCATCAATAAAGTGAGAAGCAGAGTTTGCAAGAAGAGCTGCACTTCAAGTCATACGCATATTTGGTAAAAGAAAGTAAAATCTACTTCAAAATGTTTCTCTGGAAATATTTTTATTCTGGTAATTCCTCACAAGCAACATTTTTATCAGCATTTAGACCATCTTACTTCTGTATCTTGAAGATGAAGAAAAGAATATCATGTACTCTTTTTCATTCAGAAAAAAAATCTTTAAATAATAAATTTAGAAAAATACTTTGAAGACTAACATCAAAGACACAAGTTTTGATCAATTTTTATGCAATATATGAAAGCATTGGAAAATATAAGACCTAGCAAGTTCTGATAATCCAACAGGATAAACTGATGTACTTCTGTCTGTAGTAGTTATGTTTTACTTACCTGTAAACTGCAAAGTGACAAAGTGTATGGACTTAAACTCAGAACTGCAGTTTTTCAAAGTATAGCTTTTGCCTTTCTGAAAAGCTGTCCTTGTCTGAATGAATATTGTCTCTTCTCACAGTCACTAATTGTTCCCTAAACTTAATACTACTAGTACTACTCTGACACTGGTATCAGAAAATGGGAAACCTGGACATTCAAAATCTGACCTCTGAGCAACAGAGCATCAAACCCCAGGTGGTCTCAGAATTGGAGCTTTGGGATGGAACTGTGAACAAAATGATAATGCCAAAAAAATTGGTTAAAAAGAAAATAACTGAATAACTAAATAATTGCCATCTGACTTGCTGTAATCACAGCAAAGTTCTCACCGCTACCTGCTTTCCACAACAAGACTTAGGAGCTCATTTTCTTACGTGATTAATATATTAACGGCTTCCTTCCACATGCAAAATACCAATACAGATGCCTTCCTGTCAGATCAGCCAAAGTATGGACACAAGCCTTTTTTAATTTGTGAGTTTTTTTTCAGGAAATGCTCCAAACCAAATAAAAGGAAAATCCACCAAAACATAAAAACTTCTATTATATATGGATTAACAACATTAGTCACAGTTACTGTTTGAGTAACTAGCTCTGATAATTTAAGGACGTAGCTCATTGATGAGCAAGAGAATTTTGTGACATGTGATCCATGACACATCTACAGATGAATCATAACTTGGTAATAACCAAGAGAAAAACTTGTCTCAGCCAGGAAAGAAAGTCAATGGCAAAGTGCTGGCAGTGTATTTAATCTGGACCATGAACTTTATGGAGAACATCACTAATAATGTCCAAAGCCAGAGCAATAATGAAAGGGGGTCATCTGAAGAACAAGGACCTGTGGCAATTGCTCACTTTAAATCCATAGCAAAGAATTGCTTTGATCAAACTAGACACTTTTTCATCTAACCTGAAGTCTACAAATGCTGTGCAGTATAGACGGAGAGCCAGCTGTTTTGTTTCTCAATTTCATACACTCTCATATTCATGCCAAATAGTTTTCTTTACTTATTTCTTAATTTTCTACTTTCCTGTCTATGGGATTTTTCCTCCGGGAAACTAAATTGTGGTCAGGATACGCCAATGTGCCTGCACTGTTGCACAACGTAGATAGCAGACTTTTGGGGCATGGCTTTATCTTCCTTTTTGTTTGTTCTCCATGTAACTTTCTCCTGTGCTACTGAATATTTGATAACTTCTCATGGAGATGCACAGCTTATACTTAACTTCTGATAGGAGTGTGAAATTACATGTTTGTAATGGAGTAAAATTAAATTAAACGGGTCTGTTTGGCTTTAAAGTAATGTTGCTGAGTAATAGCTAAAGCTATCAGAAAAGCTCAGGCACAGTACCTTCATATTCTTTTTCTCCAGAGAATCAGTCTGTCAACCCTAAACCAACCTTGCCAAGGCTATCACTTCTGTGATACACATATATCAGTATTGACGTAGCTCTGTAGGTATTTTGTTCTTTTAAAATCTTAAATACCTCTAGTTTCCCCTCTGTAAAAGAGTCATGCCCATGAAAGAAAATTGTTAGCAACAGGAAGGGAGGTACGTATTTAGAATCAATACTTGGATAATCAACAAAAGGAGAACCAAAAGCTTTCCTGCCTAGAAATGATGCATAGGTTTTTGCAATAGGTACAAAAACATCTGTACAAGGAAGCACTGGGTCACACACGCATACAAAAGCAAATAAATACAAAGGAAATATCACACCAGAGTCAACCAGACAAACTCCCTTACAGGCAAACCTTTCACTTGAAACAAGCACCAGAAAATTCTCTACTCGCTTTCAAGGTCTGCAGGAAAATCAACCTGATGTTTCTTTTCTCCATCTACATATTTAAAGGTGTTGCTAACCTTCACAGCCTATGAGACAAGATGCTTGGCTGAATGATTTCTGTCTTGCTAACTCTCTAAGGCATCCAATCACTCTTACTCCATCCTGTGATTTCTAAATACAGTAACAAGGGCACTGTCCCTCCAAGTCACACAGACCATTTGACCATCTATCAGCAACCAACAAACAATTAAGCAAATCCCTCACTATCACAAGCTTCCATAGCAGGAAAAAATGAGTCAGCACGAAGAAACTTTCATTTCTCTATCAGTTCAATCTTTACTACAACACGCCTTTGTAGGTCTCCTCCGTATAATTAAAACATTCTCCCTTCAGGTTCGCTTCATTTTCTGGGGCAAAGATCTTTATCACTAAGCTTAAGAGCTAAACGTGTAAGGTCACCTTAAAAGTTTTCTATTTGCTGTAGCTGCTGTGTACTACATATTTGATAAATACCTCACAAGCAGTTCTGCTCAGTAGAGCTGTGTAAGGACAAAGCAGAGAAAATGCCTACTGTTCTTCTAAGCCTCAAAGCTTGTGGAGCCACCACAGACCCTAGTTCTTTCGCATGCGTATTGCCAACAACAAGGACGAAATTAATTTTTACAGTGCACAAGTGGCTTGGCAGTAGGAACTGACACTTCAAGCATTGCTTTGGAGAGCAAGGCCATGGTTTTATCCTGGATTGCCTACATTCACAACCATAAATATACTAGAATCACAGATACTTTAATCACAAATTGACAAAAATATCCTTTTTTTACCTTGGAAATTAATTGACTTCAAGTGATAATTGGTTGCACTAATTTGTGGTGCCGCATAGAGTAAATAGGTGTGATAAAAAAGCAGTGGGAAACACAGAACAAAACTCATGAACTCATGTGTAAGTATTGAAGTAAACATACAGTATAAGATTTTGCTCCCCTTGTCCCAGAGAGCAAAGTTTATTTCCGACTTAATCAGTCTGGAAAGTGCTGTCTTTCATGTCTTTCCAAAATGGGAGATGATGTATATTTCACCACTTACCAGAAAGCCCTGCTGGAAGAAGAAATCAATTTTAACGCAATCTATATTTGATGTAGTTATTACAATACATAAATCTTACTAGTACTCGCAGGATACTGTCCACCATCTTTTTCAGGGGAATCATCAGTTGCTGTCACCAAAGAGGTGTCAGGTGATACAGGAGAAACGTCATCATCTGTATGGTGATGGATAAATCGTTACTAAGTCATTAGCTGAGTTGCAATTCAATATTCAGAAGTACTTCAATTATTCTGTACTACAAGTAGCTTCACTCCTTCATTTATTAGTTCAAGAGAGAAGAAAGATACAGACTAGGTTCTTCATATAATCCAAGCCCAAATAGCCTTATTTTACTGACCTTGTAAGGATATCACCAAACCAGGTTATTGCAAGAGGACTATGTATTACAGTGATAACATTCTGGCAATGATCTGTTCATGTGATTCAAGCTCTGATTGTACCATCTAGAGAGGGATTCTAGAGCAATGAGTGAAGTTATTTGTACTCCCCTCTTTACTGAGATATAATCTGAGATTTAGTTCAAAAATCTAAGCAGAGTTGAAATACATGGCATACACGCTGGGCAATGGCTCCGATCCTAGTTCTTTAGCAAAGAGAAAGTTAGGATTTAGCTTTCACGAAAAACTTACTGCATGAAATGTCATGAGTATACCACCAGTGAAAAGTCATTTTATGATCCTAATGCTTCTGCTCAGTTTTTTTTTGTTGTTGTTGTTTAAATTTCAGTATTTTTGGAGCATAGTGATGCAAACTACTGTTATCCTTCACTAGTAAGTTACTGGTGATTTGATAAAAAGCCTGTAGCCAGAGGTCACACAGAAAACTTTACTGTGCTTAGAGAATGAATTATATTTCTATCCCTTAGGTTCAATGGAAGCTAGTCTTTCAGACTTCTGACAATTTCAGCCACATAAGCAACACAAAAGATGAACTAAAATACGTGCCACTTTCACAAGAGAGCACGATACAGGCAAGGCACTAATTCACTAATTTGACATTCTGCAGAATGCCCTAAAAAAGAGTATGGCACTTGTATCTGCATCATTTGATCTGTATCTGTATCATGAAAACAGAATTTGGCTTTACCACCTAAAGAAAGAAAGTATTAATAACATTTTAATTTGACATTTTTATCTCTCTCTGCATTCTGTAATATCTTGTAGTAAGACGTCCTAAAAACCCCCTGTACTTGTACAAAGAGAAATCACTTGTACTGTAAATTCCTCCTTATTACTTAAAGTCAATTAATCCTTTCAGAGAACAGATAAGAATCTGTTATCCTTATCTGTATACACCCATACCCTTAGCCTCACTAACCTCTCTGTGTTCACTGCTAGACATGTTTTTGAGCCTTTAATGAAATAAATATTTTAATAAGAACAAGAGCAAAGTCTTAGAACCATTTATTCTCAAAATCCTGGGAAGGTTTATCTGAGAAACTATCCTGATGCATGGCTGCTTTGTACTCCTGTGCATTCAAAAAAATCCTTAGAAATTCAGAATGATCCTGTTTTATTTTGAAGACATGCATTTTCCTTTTACTTGTCCAGGAGATGGTGCTTCTCATTCCCTCATGATATCATTTAACTAGCAAAGTAATCCTTCACTCAGTTATTGTAAAGTGGATAGAGTGGTAACCTACTATACTTACCAGAATCTTTTCTAGGACTTTCTTTTTCACCGCCTCCAGAAGAATGATCTGGCAGTTGTGAGACTGGAGTAGCACTTCCATAATATGAGGGGCTGGATCTCCTGATGGAGGTATCCATGGGAGTTGTGTCATGTGTTGATCCACTACCTACATTTTCATCATCCACACCGGAAGTTGAGGACTCTCCACTATGACGCGTGCCATCTGGATTATAACGTGAGCCATCTGCATTGTCAATGACTGTGGAAAGAGGAAATTAAGCAGCTGACAATATTAAGGAGCTACATAGCTATATTTCAGTAATGCCAAACAGTTTAAGTCCTATAACAAAAAAATAAAGAGAAACAGTTGTGGATTAATATCAGCTCACCCATTTCTGCCATCTTATCTAGTTGTCTAGATCATACATCATAAACTATGTCTAATGTATCTATGCTAATGTACACATTTGTCAAACATACAGGGCCTACTCTGCATCAAATATTTTGATATTTCAATTAGTTTGATTTTGGACATAAAATCTTAGCATCTGTAAAGTCAATCAGAATTTTAGAATTGAGACAAATAATTTATTCTGAGTTTTCTTCCACTTCCAGCTGCTTTTCTAACCAGCAGCTCAAATGGGTTGTAGGAAGGTTGCTGACTTAAGCAAAGTCCTATATGTCAAAGAAATGTTAGCAGCTCTGAGGTGCAAAAAAATGTCAGCTACCTATAAAAGAGATGTTTGGTAGCACCTTGACACAAACCAAGCTCCACAGAATTTAGAGGAAGACAAGCAACTAATTGTTTTAATTGCTGCTGAACATCTCTTGCCTTCTTTTTCTTATGTTCGTCTTGATTTTCAATATTAGCAATTGTTTATGTAAAAAAATAACCAGATCCTGAAAATGAAACAAGTGGCAGGTCTTTCTGATCAATACAGTACCTATTTCACCCTGATTGCTGAGGAAAGAAGTATCTAGTCTGTCAATTGGCTCACACGCTTTGTCCCTTGTTTCTGTAAAAGAAGGAAAAAAGAAAATGTAAATTTGAGAAAATTGAGAAGTCACATGTATACCCATATTAATTGTACATAAACACAAAATGTCAGCTTCAAATGCGGATAATTGGAAACAAATTTCCCAATCAAGCGTTATTCACTGATCTACCTATGTTCCCTTGTTGCTCCTTCCCAGGCGGGGCACTTCAAGACTGTTCCGACAGCTAACGACTAGATTCACCATTACCATTGCCATTCCAGAAAATGGTTGCAATCAACATCAGTTAAAACAGCCTTACAACCCAGTTTCAATGCAGACAGCCCCACTGTTACAGCAGCAGTGGTAGCTCTAATCCTGCTCAGCCAGAGGGACCCCATCCCCTCTGTGGGTTCCAGCAGTGCCATGTTCAGGACCTGCGTGTGAGCTGCCTGCTCATGCTGGCAGAAGGGAATAAGACTCAGGAGGAGTCATAAAGCTCTGGTGGGGATGGACATCACTGTAGCAGAAGAAGAGCCATCTGAGGGTGACAGAGGATGATGCTCACCTGATATTACGACAATGAAAAGATTATTTTTAATAACAGGACCACCAAAATCAAAATTCAAAAATGTCACTGTCATTCAGATAATCAATTAATTTTGCCTACTGCTTTCTGTAAGATCTGTTTCCACTGTGAATGTAATAATTTACTGAAATTCAAGACAGTTGAAGTTAGTCCAGATTTTATCTTCAAATATTGTGTTCAGCATCTGTCACAAGATTATCTACATTTTCCCAATAATTTAGTAAAATATTTCCAACTATTAAAAAGTTCAGAACCTTGAAGAAAGTAGTCTGCTTCTGACCCGCATCACTATCTAACTGCCTCATGTCTGAATGGAGTTCAAAACACACTCATGATAAAATGTGTCAAATTAATTGCCGGTATTATAGATACAATATATAGATATATATATATGCACATGATATATATACATAGGTAAATAGATACATGTATTTCTTCTCAGCTGACAAACAGATGATATTTAATATAGAAGCCCTCATTCCAGTACCTTAAATAGGAGATTACATGTTGTTGTTAGTTAATCTGTATCTAGAACACATCATAAAAGCATATACATACCTGTCGCATTGTAACAGTATGCATCATACCGACCAGTTGTGTTTGATGAAAGTTTGTAAACGCCAGTGTGATTTGCTGCACAAAGATGGTAGGGGTTGATTCGTGGGATAACAATATTTCCCACTACAAAACCATACCTGGGAAGAACAGAGGGAAATACACCATTATAGCCAAAGGCATGAATGTTCTAGATAGTTCAAACATGAAGACGCTACAAAGAATCCATTATATTAATCTTTTTCTTTCTCATCATTATTTCATTAAAAAGTGCACGTGTTTATGCATACTTTTGGTACATGAAGGGTGGTCCTTTCTCACAGGTAGCTACATCAGTCTCCAGCCACTCAAGACCATTTTGCATGAAATTTCTACAGCTAAACCCATTTCAAGTGAGCACCTTACTAGCTCACTTCTGCAAAAGCCGACAGCTTAGTAAAATATCCAGATACAACACTTATTCATCCACAAATTCTTACCGCATCTCTCAGTGGAACAACGTGGCTATTGTGTGCAGGGCTCGCACATTTCGGTGAAGACTGTGGTTTACAGAGCTTAATAATGCACAACACATTATCATTATTTAGCAATCCTGTAACACCTGATTAACTCCAATGCATTTAGCTGGGAGGTGTGATAGAATGGTAATGAGAACTGGGGTTTGGTTTGAGTTTTGTTTTACTTCTTGAGCGGTACAGTTTATCAGGAGGAGTAAATTTCACAGCTTTGCAGTGTTCTACCTGTGAGCCCCATTCCGGTTACGTGTCTACTGTGCAAATACTTACAACTCTGAAACTCTTGTAGGTGGAATTATAAACTGCTTTACTCACACTTCCAACTGAGTCTACGATGTTGACACTGCATAATCCAGTAATCACCTACTCGTGTTATGGCCTGTTGATTCATTTTATTCACTCACCATTCCACGTGTACTTTGATGATTATATGCAGTATATTTTTTCTCTCCTACTCAAGCTTTGTAAGAGCCTAGCCTTACTGACAAGGACTTCTAGAACAGTATCAACAAACGAAAGAGAGTGGGAGGGCTGGCCAGAAGGAAGGGAGGAAGGAATCCTATCTATATACCTTGCATGTCCAAATCTGTCCTCTGCTAAACGGTGAATCAGGGAGAATTGTAACACTAATGAAAAACTTCAGCTCCCTGCTGCAAAAAAACATTTCCCTCTACTCCTCCTTCCAATTATCTTTATATTTTAACTTCAGAAAATACTTTCCACATTGCAGAATACTCATCACTGCTATCACTAGCTATCTCTAACCCTAGGCACTTAGTTAGGATTTGATCCTCAGTCTCTACATACTGCGTAGTGCTGGGCAACTCAGAATGTTCATATGCTAATATCAGAGGAAGAACGTGCCTACGATGTTATGCAGAACTTTTCCCCCAGAGTAAAGAACCGTCTCTAGTCTTGACATGGTACTGCTTTAAATGACATTCCCACTTCTCATGGAAGAATCTTCTAGGAATTTTCTGTCCATTATCCCCTGGCAGTATTGTCCACCTCCTTCACCATCAGGCAGAACATAATGCTTGTGAAAATGAATGTGTCGTATGCACTGTCAATGACAGTGCATGACATTTATATGTATAAGAATGTTTTAAAGGCACTGCACATATGTCTTTCCATGATTACAAATTACTTCGTATGGATGCTATTAATATGAAGGAAGCTTTCCTCAAGACCCGTGGGCTTGCAAGCCAATGGGAAAGAACATTCACGCATTAGGCATTCAAAAAGTAAAGCACCACTGACTAAACAGAAATGAAATAATTCACAGGAAATAGTTGCAAGTAGTATTGATGCTGGTACTATTTCTCATGATACCAGAACGAAAGTCGTAACATTTTGGAGAAATATCTACTAAAATTTTCTGCTCCAGTCAGTTACAAGATAAATTCCATTTCTCCATATTTGCTGTTTATTTGAGATTGCAATAAAGTTGCAAATGTACTGAAATTAGTTTCATCTTTATAATGGTTTACAAACATGAGTCTCTGTTATTTGATTAAAAAAAAAAAACTTCAAGTTTACAGGTCCTGAGTTCAATCTCTTTTCTGCATGTGAACGTTTAGGATAACTTACATAATAAGTGTATTATGTATTTTTTAAAGCAAGAGCACATGATCATCTAGTCTGATGTATTTACAGACCATGGGACTGTCCAAAGTTAATTACTGTCTGAACAGAGGACATCCTTGAGGAAAATACTTCATTTTGATTAAATTTTGGTGTGATAAAGAATCTACTACAACCTCCACAAGTTGTTTTATCTAATAATTATTATCCTTACTTATTTTGCTGTATTAGTCTCACCTAGTTATTTGAATCCAAAATTTTCTGTGAGTAACTTCCAGCATCTTGGTCTAGTTATTTTTTGCTAAACCAAAGAGCCTGTATTATCCACATTTGTTGCATCATTAATTAAGTCACTTGACAATATGGTTTTGGGGCTTTTAGTCGTTGTTATGGCTGTCTTCTGAAATTTCCCCATTCACAGATTACAAAAATGCACTAAACACTGTGGCCATTTTTTCAGTGGGAGTGATGTCAGGAGTTCATCCCTCACAGTACCACTTGCTGCTTTTTACTGTTTCTTGACAAGGCAGAGTTCCCTATACTGGATGTGTATGATCTCCAGTCTTTGACCTCACACCGGGTCATTAAAAAACATAAATACCTTTCACATACTACCTTACCAATTAGTCAGTGATACAGTATGATCTGAACATCTTCTTAATTAGTTTATTATACTATCAATCTTTCGTTATCTTTGTATTTTATCTTTAGGAGGTTACAATTTTTTTAAGATCGTTGGTAAAAATTATATATAGTCAAGGACTTATTTATTACCTGACCCAGAGCAAACATACACATACACAAAGCATAACTTGCTTGAGGACTGATAAGGCCATCTAATTAACAGGTATATGAAGTCAACTGTAATTATTATGCTCTAGCACAGATGGATGGCCTTGTCATGATGTATTATTTTTTCAAGTATTTCTTTACCTGCAAGTTTCAAATCCAAGTTCATGAGCTTTCTTCAACTGCTCTAGTGTTGACAAGGTACTATTGAGAGCTCTGCAGAGTTCAACTGCTTCAGATCGCGTGAGACTGTAGCGACCATTTTTCTCAACATGAAAAACTCCTCCGTATCTGCAACTTACATTGAATTCTGAAAAGAAAAAAAATATTTACAAACTGTTGGACTTAACGCTTCACTAAAGACCTAGAAATTATTTATTTTCAAGTATGGTGCTTTCAATGCAAACCAGCCACAAGTGGCAGCTACCAATTCATTCACAAAGAGAGCTGGCACTTTCAATCACCTTCTTTACACTTCCCTTCTTTGGGCTGAGACACAAGCCACATCTTCAGCAATGCAACAGGTTTTTGTGAAGTATCTAGCACTTTTAACATACCATTAACAACAACATGCAGAAGATGTAAATACATCGTGAAAGTCTTGGAAGCCACATTACTGCAAAACTAACAGAATATTCACATGCATTTGAAAGCAAGATATTCTATTCACAACAGATTTTTTTTAAGATTAAATGGTGTATTATCAGAACCTTTATGATCATAAGGTTCCTTGATTATCTCATTGTGATCCATTCACAGTGAATCCGTTTAAATGAATATAAACATCAATCCCCAGTTTCAGAACTACTTCAAGCAATGCATTCTTATTATTAGCTAGACAAAAAGAGAGAGCTTGCATTGGCTTGATGTTGCATGATCTGGCTGAGACAAAAACTAAAATGAGTTGTACAGATAGCCTGAACTAGAGCAACATTATGCTGTTTAATACTCCCTGAAAGATAATCTTTAAGCTCTTCTTATTCAGTCTGCTGGGGCAGATACAGAAGTGCCAAATACGTTCTGTGTAAGAGTTCACATGAATGAACTTCTTACTCCCTGTTCATTCATCTTCACAATATTTCCCTCCATTTTGAAAAGCTTCCTCTTACTGAGCTCATGCTCGCACGCAAACATCTTAATTCCAACCGATGTTGGAGTTTCAATAGGTACTGCAGAAAGCTTATTTAATGTTAAAGGATGTCTTAGATGGATTTTCATTTAATAATACTGTAAAGGTTTGCACATGGAGGTATCTTTCACTGAGGATAAAGAATAATGAATCAAATAAAAAAAAATCAGGTGCCATAGTTATGTTGTACAACTTGTTTTCTGGCTTTCGGCTTGGGAAGCTGAAGAAGCAGTACATGCAAAGCCTATATTGAGGGGAGCACCTTATACAATTCACTACAGACATTGAATAAAAGGCATAAGGGCTAAAGGCTCTAAGGAGATCACACTCTATTAATCTTTGTGTTGGGAAGACACTGCCTGCACAATGCAACAGGCACAGTGGGAAAATGGTATAAAACAAGGAAAGTCTGTGACTAAGTAAAATGAGAGGAAAAATAAACATTTGTTTATAATCTTTTTTAACAGGAACAGCTAAGAAAGAGTTAATCATCAATCATCATCACCATCATGTGGGCAGAGAAAACAGGGAAAGATCAGGATGCTTCAAAGCAATGTGAATTAATTTTGCTCCTGCCCCACCCTTCCCTCAAGAGGAAAAAGTGGTTGCAACTCCAGACTAGAATGACAACTGCAAAGCACGCTTAATTGGAGCAGCCTATTATTCCCTGTGAAGAGAGGAGCATGACTCATTTTTATATAAATTTTAATAGGAGTTCCACGTGCAAGAAAGGGAAAAACAGACCAGTCTTCTCCAAATATTTAAAGGGGGTATCTGTATCATCTATCTGAAATGAAAGGTGCCATATAATAAATATAATTTTCCTAAAGGAGATAAAATGAGCTTCATGCACATTCGCATTGACATAATCTGTGTGAATAACAAGCAACTTTCCTAATGTCATTTTTGCTTGACAGTTTTTCTATAGCATAGATGTGAAAGTAAATGACAGTAATCAAGGCGTGCCCTCTTCCCTCAGTTGCTTTCGTTCATAGGTAAACTGAGCTTATTCTATCTACAGGGTATCCACTCAGTGTAAACTGCAAGGAATGTTCTTTTCCACAGGTAACAGGAAACAATGAAGGAGATAAAATACCAGATTAGATCCAGACCGTATGGTGTATGAGAAGACAACCATTATTCACAGCACAGGTAGGAGTCCAACAGCATTGATGATTGCTTGTCCAAAGGTGCTCAAAAGCTGAGCATCCAGTGCCAAACACTTTACCACAGGCAACAGAATTAATCATTATGGTTACTTGGACTGCATCTCCAAAAAAAGAATGTAAAAAATATCTCTTCTTCCACCTGCCCCTCCAATTATTTAGGCTGACAAGGACATTCAGTGTAGACAAAACTGATTTACATTGGATAGCTGTTTAACAGCAATTTTTACTTTTGTAAAATTCATGCAAGACTAACATGTTTTCTCAAAATGCCTTTATTTCAAGATAGCTGTTTTCTTCCAGGGAAAAATAATTCCATTAAAATTTCTCTGATGACAGATATGTCACGAGAGGTTTTGAAGGCAAGAATGAGGAATATGTCTGGAAGAGGACATTAACAAATTCATTTTTCTTTCCTGGAGGACTTAATATCATGCAACGGGGCTGAATGTCACAGTCTGAGGAGAAGCTAGTGGATTAACATAGAATAGTAGTCTCAGCAAGTTCCCACACATGTTTCTGAAATAGTCACCATGCTTCCACAAGTGCCAGACACAGACGTGCACAGCACTGGTCCTGGGGATAGCTGATGGACTAGAAACCTCCTGCAGTCACAGCCCTCACTGAACAGCACCGCACGCGCAAACGCCATCGCCACATGGACTTGCAAGTCAGAAATGTAGTCAACAGACGTTCAGGTTGCGGATCCCAATGGATGCTTTCTTACGACAACACAATGAATAGCTACTCTGCACAGAAAGATGTGGCCCACGACTACTGCTAAGGGATGGAGCTGCTCTCACAGCTGCCACAGGGGTGACTTCTACTTTGTCTCTGAATGTCCCATATTCAAAGACTGACATTATTTTGGAAGTTGTCCAGTCAGTACCTGTATTAAGCATAAATGACCTAGAGAAGAAAAAGGCTTCTCTTTAGTTTTCCATTCTTGATTCTCTCTTCCCTGTAGAACAAGGCAAACCTAAATTTGTTAGTAATTAAACATACTCTCGGAAGCCCAAGCCTTAATATTGAATTCTGGGATCAGATCACAAAGATTTATTCAATTACTTAAAAGTAACAAGCTTAGTGATTTTGCAATTAGGTTTGCTTGGAATATCAACATCTCATCCAATAAATTTAGGATAATTCAGAAGAACTTTCACTACGAAAGCAGATACCACATCCACTTGCTTTGGGTTGCATTTGAATCTTGCAGCTTACCCCAGATTTACTGAAATATTAAATGAAGTTCATTTTTGTTTAGAGTCAATTTGATTCAGCTGTCATTAAGCCTCAGCCCATTCATGGTTTTAAAACACTACAATGTAAGCTCCATTACCACCCAGAGATCCAGCTGCAGTCAGAATCCCACTTTATTAGGCAGCTGATTCCTTAAACTCTAACTATTGAAAATAAATAGGCTTATTTACACAACTCTGGAACTACTTGTAGGCTACAGTTGCAGGCATGTCCATTTCCCATGAAATGCTCAGCCTGGTTCTATAGCATACAAACTGTACACCAGGACATTTCTGGGAAGTACCAGGCTTATTGCACGTACGCTGACCAACTGCCCTGCACACATAGACAGAAGGACCAAAGCTCCCAGGAAGCCTCGCCCATGCAGTGTGGGATATCACGCAGGCGTCCAGGTAACCCTGGGCAAAAATGTGGCAATCCAATTCCCAGAACTGGTTTTGAGGCCATCCAATTGGTTGGCACTTTGCCTTGAAGTAATGCTGAGACAGCATGTTTTGTTTTTATTTTGACATATCTTCTACACCTCCTATTAAAAATGTAAAATGTAGAACAGACACTCTACGAAGCAGTGAGTGTGGAAAAAGGACTACAGCAGTACCTAAAACTCACACGAGATTTCACAGTCTAAGTCTAAGCAAATTGCATAAACCCAGCATCTCCTCTGTGAAGACAGTAATTACCACATTTTAGAAAGGGCAAAATGCAGATGCAGAGCATACTGCCCAGAGCTGTCAGGGAACTCGGAGTTTTTACTTTATGATCTCATATTTTAATATCCAGAGAATGGATACCCTTAACTGAATTAGTGACATTCTTTCTAGTCATATCAACACAAAATGAAAAATAAAAGACAGGGTCTAAACAAAACTGACAACTTAAATTCTTTTTCCCATGCTGAGAGACATAGACTAATTTTGAGTTAAGGAATAAACCTGATTGTCAAATCCGAATATCAACACATATTCCACCTTTTCCCATAGTGCAGGACGGTCAAATCCATTAATTTTATGTTGAGATTACTTAGCTGCCTTTAACGCAGTTATGCAAGAATTGTTTTTTTTTTTTTCTCTGTTTCAAGAGACAAGGCAATACAAAACTCATGCTGTGTGCCAAACTAATACTGGTCCCTTCAACCCTTTTGAGGTTTCAAAGGAGCTGATTCAGAGTGGACTCACAAACAGTACCCAAACCTTCCCTTCTGCCCCCGCTTCGGAGGCTGACAAGCCATGATCTTTCCCTGACATCCATGTGATTTGGTACAGCTGAAAGACAAAATTGTTTAATAATAGCTCTTAAGAAATGCAGAAAGTACTAGACATGCCTGAATTGTCATCATCATTAATCTCATCCAGACCATGAGACTTGCGTGACTCAACCCAAAGCCATGGAATGCCCCTAAGCCTGTGCTGAGTTTTATGACTATGGAGAACATTAACCTTCACACAGGCCACTTCTCCCTGTCTTTCCTGGGATTTCTGGTGCTCTGTCTCAAGCAGCTGCGTGCAAGCCCTTCTCTGCTATTGCCATTCATGTGTCTAAACCTGACTCAATTAATACTTTTCAGACAAAATCACTAACTCCAGTTCCACAGACAATTTGCCCATTGGTGTGATAGAATTGGCTGAGACAGACTGAAGAGCATTTTCCTTTCATGGAAGTGCAAGTCACACCCTGATTTTTACTACTAGAGGCTTGTTAGAAGCTGTCACAGCAAGAAGTCAGGTGCAACCTCCATTTCTACCCTGGTTCTGCAACCCTTACACATAATGAGTAACACTGACTCATGCAAACTCTTCCCATCAGAGCTGATTTTCCATAAAGATTTTTGATCCACTGTATGGATGTTTCATGCACTGCTCTCTGCTTTTCAGCATTTTCAAGACAATACCTAGGTTTCATTCTCAAGGCGGATGCTCTCTTATATAAAAATATAGTTATTTTACCAGCTGCAGATATACATCAAAGCAAATGCAGTGAACAATTTGCAAAAACCCTGCCCTCTTAAATGAAAACCTGAGAACCTTAGACGTAAGGTTACTAACAGACTTCTTGGTAAAACCGCAGTCTGCATCGCATGGCAACGGGGAAATGTTAGTGTGCTGTTCTCATGGGGATTTTCCTTTTCAGTTTGTGGTTCAAGATGATTGATAGGTCACCAGGATGTGACAAATTGGGGCTGAAAACAGGGACAGAACTAGGGGTTTGATGGTGCAGATAGTTACATTTATTGTAAGAATTTGCTCTAAATTTATTAAACAGGTTTCAAGCTCCAGGCAGATATACATGGGTAAACATTTTCTTATAGTCACAAATTATTTAATCTTGTACTGACACTTCTGAACAGGAACAACCATTAGCTTAGTGCTGATATCTACATTTTGAGCATTAACATCTTCTTTTATGCATGCTAGTAATGAAGCAGAGAAAAGTGGCACATTTGAAACAGATTAACGTCTGTTTAAAAGAGACTCCTAGTAACTATGGTTCCTCTCCAGGTAAATATGGGCCATATGACTGGTAAGATCTCAGGAGGTCTGGACAGTTCAGATCTTGGCTCTCAGTTCAGACATATCTCCAGTTGATGGGGGTTTTTTTTAATGTTTCTCAGGAAAAAAGCTTCATGGCTAAACAAGAATTCATAGTTTACTCCTGACTAGAGGAAATGCCCTCTGAATACAAAATTTCACATGGGAGAGATTCATGAAACTTTTCAGGATCCAAGACATTCTGTCAACAGATATACTAGGATAACCCAGCTACTGCCATTTTGACACCTCGCAGAACTTTTTGATATACAAAAATATCATTCAGTGATTACCTAATACACTACCATACACACAGGCCTGATGGCATTATTATTTGCTGAGTATTCCACCACTACTTTAGAGGCTATCGGTAAAACCATTCGCTAAAGCAATTCTCAGCCCAGACAACTGTAACAGGACACAGAGGCTTCCACCTTTATGCCAGAAGTTGGACTAAAGCCCAGGTCAGTAGTGATGAAAACCACTGGATAGCTGTTTGCTAGGGTATGTGAAACGATTCATTAATCCCGGCTCCAGTGACCAACAGGTACATGTCAACATCATTAAAACACACCTATGCCTGAATCCCTCAGGGCTTGATGGGAAAGGAAAACTCTGCCGGGAAAATCAGACTCTAAACTGGGATGACTACACACTAATCAAAATGTAGAAGTCAAATTCTGCAGGATGCACACGAGTTGAGCAAGCATGCATCTACGAGGCTGCAGTCCTTTATCATCACAACAGAAAAGCGCCAAGGATCAAGCACCATGTACAGTCATTTAATGTGGATTGCTGTTCTCCCAGTTACAATATTCTTGCTCTGCTAGGCACCATTCTTTACAGAAAGTAGAGAAACAGATCTGGAAATAAGCCACCTACACCATAAGCAAAGCTTCTCCAAAAAGTGACAGTGAAAGTCTTTACAGATTCTTGGGAGTTGTCAGATTAATTACTTGGGGTATTGCCAAGTTTTGAAACCTAAAACGATTTATAGAAAATACATTTTCAGACTTAGTGGGAATAAACTGTATTCTTAGTTCCCAAAGTATCCCTTGTGGATTCAAAAACAAAGCTAAACAAGATTTTGGTTTTCAGTTTGAAACTGTCTTAGATTTTGAAACTTAATTAGTTTGCACAAAATAAAATAAAACAAAACTATTTAAGAAAATTAAGTTTAAATGTTTACATGGTTGCTTAAAGAACCCAGTCCAAAATTTCCCCGTAGAATTTTTAAAATTTCATATTTTCATTTCAGCTTGGCATAGGAAAACGTTCCAAGTCTTGACAATTTTCATAGGAGAGAAAAAAAACACAATTATAGCCCTAATAGATTGCTGATATTCAGGGGAAAAAAAAAGTTCTCTGCACACCTGGCTTTTTAAAGACAGTAAAGTCCAGGAAAACACTTTGAAACAAATTTACAGGCATGTTGCAAAGAGTGCCTGCTATAAATAGACACAACATATTCTTAGTAGTTGGGTGTGGTCACAAGAAAGTGAAGATGTCTCTCCACAGATACAAAGGTATAAAATCAGACCTTTCTTTGAAGTTCTGCCAAAGCTGCTCCTACTACGCAGTTATATTTGGGTACCTAGTAATTTGGGCTGAAAAGGCAAATAAGCTGGTAGCTTCCTCACTCTCCTGTATGCTGTTAACTACATAAAAAGTCTTGACATAGCCATGCTAGCCCTGTGATCCAAGTGGGCTCAGGTGGAACGAAAAGGAGAGACCCGGCTGGGGATACAGAGAGTAGCCAAAGAGGTGCATCTCCTTTCTCCACCAAACGTTAATAAGGATTCCTTACATTTTTGTGTTACTTCAGTAAGTGCACACTGGAAACAGGATGTGGGACAAAGCTCAAGCTGTTCACTTCCTTCTAAATGTTCTTCTTAACAAATCTGCCTACTGGCCACCGAGTCATTGTCTCCGTATCTGTTTACTGATAGGAAAAAATCTTCAGTCTCCTAATCTGATGGCTTTCCTGGCTACTTATTTAAAGAAGTGGGGCTGGGGGTGGCACTATTCACGAATCAAGCGTTCAGAGAGACGCTCAAAATGCAAGTAAGCACAAGAAATACGTTTCATTCCTCAGCAGTTGCTGCGGGAAGAAAAATGTCTGCTAATGCATCTTCCAAACATACTTCATCTGCTTGGCAACTGTTGCTCTGGTAAACATCCTGAGTGAGCCTATATAGTGTCATCACTTACGATAAACTTCCTTGCTGCTGACACTAACCTTGTTCTTTTTAGTTTCACCCCATAGTGAGCTGAAAGTTTTCAGGCTCTGCTAGAACACAGTGTGCAGCCCCTCAGTGGAAAAATTGCAGGCAGTGAAATCATAGCCCTGGAATTAGACAGTTATCAGATATGCCCCTCTCGAGATGACAAAAGCACAGTCATCGTTGTCGATACCAGGAAAGCTTCAGGCTGGACAATGAGTAGTCTAACCCCAAAGGCTGAGTAACAGAGGCTGTGAAGCAAATAAATTGGGATCAGTCCCATGCAACCCAGGTGAAGAAACACACATGAAGCAAAGCTGGTGAATAATAGCTGGAGCCTAATTTTCATTGTTTGGCTGAAAGCAAATTGTTTAGTCACTTGGGATGAAAGCAGGTGAGATACAGTGTTGCTCAGCAGCCAGATCCCCAGCCTGGAGCTCAGTGCCTGTTCCCCTCTCTGTTGTGTACCTGCTGATACAACCTGGATGAGCCAATCCATCCCTCTTTACCTCAGTTTGCGACTAACTTCCTTAATAAAGCAAATTTAAATTTACTGATAACAAATGCTCCAAGAGCAAAGAACTGCTACACTGTTATTTTATTGTTTTCTTACAGTCTTACACTCAGCCCCCATCTGAGCTTTGAAAAGTCACGGGAAAAGTGATGTAGGTATTGTGCTTATTTAGATAATAAATCAATACAAAATCAGACCTTTCGATTAACAAGTCCAATTAAATTACAGATTTTGAATTTTAATTATTTGCAGTATGCTACTCAGTAATAATACCGGGCGTGATTTGAAACTATTTTTCACATGATATTGAATTATTATTTTTTTAAACAATTCTAAACTAAAAAACTACGCTTTTTATATTTCCTCTGCTCCTCTTGAGTTCTCAAGCCTCCAACAAGCATTCTCAACATTTTAAACTCATTTGTACCATAAGTTCATCACACCAAAGCAAGCAATGATCAAAACTGAAAAAGAGAAAAAGAGATGTTGAATAAGAAGTATTGTCAAAGGACAAATGACCTGTGCAGACTCCCTAGTGACAAATAACGGCAGGAGAGGACAGCCCAAACAGAACACTATCAGTACTTATTCCAAACTCAGGTTCCCCACAATGCAGATGAACTTATTCTTAGTTTCCTTCACAATCCCTCTCCATTTTTTTTAAAATGTCTGTGAAAATTAAGATGAAACAACCTTTTCATAGAAGTTGCTTGTACGAATTTACAAGGAGGCACCTTACAGAGCAGTACAAAGTAGCACACTATTAAAGACTTAAATCAGGGATCCTAGTTGTTAATTGTGTATTGATTAAAAAATTGTCCAATAATCCATTGAATTTGGCCTGCTAGAAGTCAAACTGGAGAACTGAAACCTCCAATACAGTGCATGATTTAATGACTCAAACTAAATTCAGATTTCTCGGATTAAGAACATAGCTGAAACAGTTTAATGTAACTTTGTAGGTTTAAACATGGATAAAACACTACTTCTGAATATTTGTGATTTTCACAAAAAAGCAGAAGAAGGTATAGTACCACCTGCATTCTAAAGGTCTCTAGAATATGGAAGAGTTCTAAGTCCTAACAAATTACTGGGTGAATGATAATCAAATCAAAACCAAAAGCTGAAGACAGTTACTTATTAAATTCAATGGTTAGCAAAAAGCAACTGACTCGCTCTGTGATGTTACGCCGAAACCCTGCTTTCTTTCCAGAGTGGGGTTTTGTGTAACTTCTTCTGGCAGCACTGTCTGGTCATTGTTATCCACAAGACCTTACAAATGGTGTGATTTCAAGAGATCGGAAATGCTGGATATGAAAGACAAAGTAAAGAAACAATCTTAGAAAAAGGCATTCTCTGGAGAACAGACCATGGAGGAAGTCTGAAGAGCTTAATTCACAGGCAATAATGAAAGATAAAAGTTGCATATCCAGCTGTGTGTACAAGCTACTGTAGTTTCAGGGATAGAGAGCAGGTGGATCTCAATGTGCTCCTCTCCATAAAAACCCAAGAATCACCCAGCCATAAGTACATTTTCAATAGAGGGATGGCAATCATGGTGCTTTTAGGAGCATTGGGAACCACACTACACACTACTGAAAAAAAACAAACAAACAAACAAACAAACAACCCTTGTGAAATGCACATTTCACTTTAATTTGCTTAAGACCTTGAAATTTTACTCTGGAAATATTAGGACACTCTAAGAGTGAAAAAAACCCCAAACATAAGTTTTTAATTGGTAGAAAGACTTGGCTTGGGATCTGAAGTAAGTATGGTTCAAACAAAAACCTACCTTTGGAAAGTATCACTTTGTAGAAAACATGTGATGATTAACACAATCTACTTAATCAAAGCTCATCTAGAATTTGTAGAAACAAGTGGGAAAGATCTTATGCTGTGTTAAATCAGTGCAAGCTTCTGGCGATGAAAGAGAACACTGTCACATCCACTACTCTCCCTGTTCTTTCCCTAATACCAGAAGGGCGGGGATCCCATAGCCTGCAATCAGAATGCCTAGGCGAGCAGGCAACTCCATTGTGGATCCACTGGTGTTGCTGTGATGCTCGTTGATTCCAGTAATCTATTTTAAGGAGATATAGCTGGATTTTATTAAAAGATCCAGAATTAAATCAATGTTTGAATGGCAAATGATGCAGCGACAGATCTCAGTTCAGGTACTGTGAGCTTCATGATGTTGGAGAGCATCATGAAGCCAGATTCACTCTGAGCAAAATCAGGAATAAGCCATCTAAATAAACAGAAAATCCTAGACAGCTAGCAATTTATTATTAATAATGTACCACAATATTTTCCCCCAAGGAAATTATTTACATTCTTGAAGCAAAATTCATTGATTTGTCTGTCAAGTACACTAAACAACACAAAAACCTGATCTTGTGTGACCCGTTATTACTACGTAACCATGAGTATTAATAGCGAGCTTATACCAGAGATGAAAAGGAAAGCAAGCCAGTGAAGGACTCTGAAATGAGAAGATCTCGTCACGTACTTGCAATAAATAAAAGCTGGAAGTTCTTTAAAAAAAGCAGAGATCTTTTTTGCGAACAGCAGAAGTAGCTGACGCAGCGTGGAACCAATCTTCCAGATGATCTGCCACCAGTCATTGTGTATAGATCCCACTTGTCTTTCTTGAACAGTCTGAAAGCATATCTTAGACACACCTTACTATATCAATTCTTGAAAGACTCAGCTGACTCCTAAAATTATTTGCTCTGGAAGGATGTGAGATACTGGGATATCTCCCAATATAGCAACCAAGTCAAGATACCAAAACAGGAAGTTAAAAAGCAAAAGGCAGACTTACATTAGGACTTGAACATATTGCTATGGCTGTCATTGTGCATGTATTTGTATCATGTCAGGTGTGGAAAAAAGGTGTTGCCTTGTAATTGCAAGAGTAATATGATTGTGACTGGTGTGATAAAGCGTCATGACCTGAGCACCGTAAGAGTGAGTAATCAAGTATTTGACTAATACTGTTAATAAATTCAGTGCAGGTCTGCAAACAAAGTGTCGTAGGGGTGTTTCAAAAATCAGGAAAATACTCATAGAGAGTGTTTTCTCACATGGATCGTCCAGCTGAAGTAAAGAATGCGCAGCTAGGCTCAGTGATGGATTACCAAACAGCTAGTGACTGAAGAGTTTCCTGCTAAGATAACAGCTTTCCAGACAACGTGCCAGTCTTCTGTACTCTTGTTCACTTCTGCACCAGTAGAAGAATGTTTCCACGAGGCCTTTTTTCTTATGAATAATAATAACGCTTATTTCAGCTGAAATAGCCCTGTATTTGAAATCAGTTGCTTTCCGAAATTCAAGCTGAAGAGGCACTAATCTTGTTGATGGAATACCAGACTGGGACTTAGGAGAAATTCTTCTATTTACAGCTACTTTGCTGACTTCTTTTGCTCTCTCTCTGCTTCTCTACCTGTGAGGTGGGGATAAAATTACTGACTTCCAAAGGGCTACAAAAAATCCAATTATTGTTGTCTGCTATCAGCATATTTTTCAGTTCGCTTCTTTCTCACTACCTGCGATCACCTTTACTCTTGTCTTAAAATTTTAATTTCTATGGTAAACACATTTGGCCTGATTCCAACTGTGCTGAATATGTTGATGAAACACAACAAACAAGACAGTAGCCCCTTCTAGACCAAAGCTGTAATATTTATGTGAATTCCATATAACGCAAGAAAAAGAAACACCACACAGAACAAATAGATGCATCCTGTTCCTCATGTCATACGCTGAGAAAACGTAAGTATCTTTCAAGAAGAATTGAAGTTCTTCTTCTATGGTACTTGGAAGAATACAGCAGATGACAAGCGGCAGGAATACATCTCAGACCTATGTTGATGTAAAAATGTTCAAATGTTTAAGGTGCTGTAGGGTATATTAAGGAGACACCACTGCATTTCGTTACTAAGGTCCACCTCGAGCTTTGAAGATGTAGATGTGCATCATCAAGTAGGTTATTAATGGATACAACCTTTGCTGGGCCCAAGACTTTCAATGCTGTGGTTACGATACATTTTTTTAAATGGGATTGTGACAACATAGAAGCAATTGAAGAACATAATATTGCCTATATTTTATTTTGAAGGGTAACCTAGTCAGGTAGAAACAGGGGTTTTTTTTAACTTTTCCTCCTTTGCTCAGCAAAGGAAATTAATTAAAGAATTCAACCATTTGCAAATGTAAAATTTTGGACAGAAATTCCACTAATCTTTAAGGGCACTGTTGCAGCATTTTACCAGTCTTGCATTGTTCTATATGTAATACACTACATTAATTTACCATAGAGCTGGCCCCTACTGGCATGTATATAAATAATAGGAGTTACTGAGAAACATAAAAGAAGAAGAAAGAACATCTCCAGCTCCAGAAAGAAACACAAACTACTTGTTGTATGAACTACCTGTTGTTGTAAAAGCCAGTTAACGCTGCACTCTGTTCAGCGTGAACATGAACTGCATCACTACTAGATAATGTGTGAGACTTGGCAGGTCAAGGAGATGTTGAGAAAATACAGCAAAACTGCTGCAATCTTTTCTCGCCCAACAAGCAGCCAGGAAATACAGCCATAAGAAAAAGAATTAATAGGACTGATCTAACAGAAATGTCAGGAGACCCAAAAATCATCATACACATTGAGAACTGTGCAACATTTTACACCGCAGCAGCGAGCTAATGGATCCAGGGTTTCTAAGGCAAGCCACAAAGCAGGAAAGAAACTTCTCTCTAAGCTGTCCCCATGCGAAGTTGTCACACGCTCACAACATCTGCCTGTCACTGCTTTTAATAGAAGAATTGTGAATTGGACAGCTGTCCACCTTAGCTGTGCCCATTCAGTGACAAACTGGAACCATCAAATATCTCTTCTCTGTAGGCTATAAAATGATTTTGTTACATTCCGGAAAAGAGTAATTTAAGAGCTCAGAGCTCAATATGAGATTACAAGAAAAGTATTTCTATTTTCTGTGCTAGAAAAGTTTTTGCTCCTCTCAAGAAGGCAAAGCGACTCTCTAGTATAAGAGTGGCATTTTGTTAATACCAATCTTCTGAAGTCATTGGATCCTCCTGTCCTATTAGCTTGATGCTGAACACAAAGAGAGTAAGTCAGACTTCCCAGTGCAGTAGGCCAAAATCTAAAGAAAACCATAAAAAAATATGAACAAGAAACAGAAAGAAGTTGTTCAAAAGAAGACATTAACATTTAAAAAATATAACTGGGTGCCACTTGGATACACTTAGTTGCTGCCCAGTGACACTCAAACTTCTCTGGACTTGTAACATTTTGGCCACATGGCCTTCTTGCATCATGACCAGGTGGCCCACCCTTGGGCTAGAGACTGGGTCTATTCTTGGCTCCTCCTCTGACTTGCTGGGTCATTTTATGTCTCTTGGCACTCGGCTTTCCCAGATTATCTAGTCTTTGTATACAAATACATCCAAAATCTCAGGAAGGCAGCTGATAGTTATCCCTAGGAAGCATTGCTTCAATTAGGAGAGAAACTTGACTAAATTTAAGACATCATTCTTCAGTTAATTATTAAATCAGTTTTAAGGTTCTTGAACCTAAATAAGTGTTGACAGTAAGACAAAAGATTTAGATCAGTTCTCATTTGCTGGACAGCCTCAAATATCCCTAATAATAAAAGGATAAGTCTTGAATAACACCTTTTTAAGAAAACTGTTCTTCACATTTGCTGTTGTCTAACAGGAACCAAGTGCCACCGAACGGAAAATAGCTGTCGGTCTTTGGTGTGTGCACAGATAGCACACACGCAAGTAAACAGGGTAAAACTGTCCGAGCAACAACAAAAAGTTTTATCTGATCTTTACAGCACTGCCACTGGAGAAATTTATTTGAACAGAACGCATATTATTACACTTCCATGTTCTAAATGTCCTACATGTCAAATTTATGCATAAATATATAGGGACAGAGAAGAAAAGCCTACATTTCTAAATATGAAGACTCATTAGCTAAAGAGGCTTTTTTCCTACACTTACATGCCTGAGTGAATGATGGAAAGGGAAAAAAGACATGTAAATTAATGGAGGACACCTAATCAAGCAGGAGGAGGAAGAATAGGGAAGTGAGTGAAAGCAAAACATTAGGATGAGTTCAGGCCTCACCCTCAGTGTCTTCATTGTTAATGAATCATGTTTCTTTGTAATTGGCGAATACTGCTTTCCCTGGAACCTGCCCAGTTAACTATTCCACATTCCTTGTACAAAAGCTTCACCCAGAGCACTGCAATGGAGTCGGAAAGACCTGGCTGCCCCTAGCAGTGACGTGCTGTGTCACTGCCTTAGTGTCCTCATTCCATGATGGGGATAGTCCATCTTACCTATGAGATGTGCATCAAAGACTATGTAAATGACTAATCATTACCATCACAATCACCCCTACGGCGCTGTTGAACTATTGCATTCAGATGCTGCAGAAAGAGCAGCTGGCAGCTCGCTTAGTCTGGTTTGAGTGGGCACGTGGGCTCTGCCTGCCCTCTGAAAACAGCTGCAGTCATGCTGCTCCGGTGAGTGCGATACCAATCCCTCGATGATAAGCCTCCCTGGTGGCAGGATACGTTCTCTCAGAGAGGCTGCCAACTTAAGGTTAGCGCTTGACTTTTAGACCGACCCTGATTTAGAGAGCAGCTTGCTTGCTGGCTGGACAGAGCTCACTCACATTTGTCCACAGGGTCCTGGGTGGCCATAGACCATACACTGAGCTCCAGTTAACCTCTCACTTCTGTATGGGAACGATGCAAGATACTGTTCATTACATCTACCCACACATACCACACCCTGCTTCTTTACAGACACCTATCCAATAACAAAAATATTTTAAAAAACCCCTAGGGAAATACACTTCTGAGAACCTGTTTTGCTAACATGCTGCCGCTGTGTGACATATATAATCTACAAAAGCTATGTCATGGTAGACTTCTTTATTATTGTACATTCTGTCAAAGGCAGGTTCTTATTTAGGAAAGCAGGTATCTAGTAACACAGACATTAACTGTGTAGTCGATGACCGTTGGCTAATGCCCTTTTCCTAGGCAGCTGTCAGCCTGTACCTTAGCAACCTCTTTTAAAACCACCTCACATTGCTTTTGGAACAGTATCATTCGCAGAAACAGAGATGGAAGTTTTACCACAGACACCGTGTGCTTCATCTTTTTTTTGTTGTTTGCAAAGACACAACACATTTAGCCTGACTCAGTCATCAATAGAAGGAAAGAAAAAAGTGAAGCAACGTCTCCTTCAAACTGCAAATGTAAGTAAAATTCAAGTCTTCTCTGGAATTTTTACTTTGAATTGGTGCCATTGCTTAAGCTTCCATGTTAGTAATTGCTAAAATTGTAGATTATTCTTCAGCTCAGTTCCGTCATCTTTTTTTTTTTTCTGTTGCACAATGTGAGCGTTGAAGGTTCTTGTAATAAAATAGGATTTCTGTATTATATAATGCAGCCAGCACTGTCATGTAGAGGAACTGGAAAGTCCCAAAACCAGTGCATACAAAAGAGAGTTCAATTATGTTCTTAATTGTAGGCACAGACTCCAAAAATGACTGCAGGTCGCGTTAGGCAGGAAACAGTCGTGGAGGTTTGAACTTTAAATCACAATTAGCTGAACTTTCAGTCTGACTGAAAAGATTCTCCAAGGAAAATTCCTCTTTCTGTCAGTTGCCATTTCCTGCAAATTCATTCATATGGTGAGCTGCTTGGGTGGGGTCAGCTCAGGCAGCCGCAGCAAGGGAGGAAAATCACAGCCAGCTGCTACTGATAAACTGGCGATGCCACTGTACGGGGGCCTGTGACTCGGCGAGGAGGAAGCTGGTAAACATTCAGGACTGACACAATCGTCTCTGCCACCAGTACTAGCAGCAGCCATGAAGGGCACTGACAATTACAGTGTCTGACAGCTTTGAAATTATTATTACTTCCGTGGGAGTGAGAGGCAACTGCATGTTAACGGCTGATGAACTCCTGGTCTAGTCTGGACAATGACAAACAGCTATGCCAAACAGGCTTCGCGCCTGCAGCTGTCGATAACCCACGGAGAACAGTCCAAACCACCAGATAGATCACCCACAAACCCTTACAGGTAAAGGAAAAGGACAAAATAGACTGTGGATGTGGGTTTTATGTGGTAGCAACCATGATGCACGTATCAGAGATGTACTGGTGACAAACCCAACCTCTCCCTTGCTCCTGTCACTTTGCTAGCTTTCAATTGGAAGTTTGAACTTCTCTAGTCAAAGAATTCAGTTTAGTGCTGAAAAATGAAATTTGATAAAGCATGCTTTCTGTTACCAGCTGATGCTAAAATATGACGTGTTTTGAACACCATGAATTGTTCGAGTACAATGTTTTCAAAGTAGGCAAGATTATTGTGGTGGGTCATGTTTGTTTCATTATTATCCTCTCTGTGAAGATGCAGATAACTATGTACATTTAGCCTTGGTCCTAGGAAAAGCAGTTTTAGAGGAGAGTCTGGCAGAACACCTTCCTTCACTCTCTCACATAGGGTTCTCCTAAAAAAAACCTAACCAATATTTTGTAAATAACGGAAATACACATCATATGAAGTTGAGAATTGTAATCTTCTATCTTGACTGTATTTTCAAACACTTATCCATTAGTGCAGGAACAGAAATGTGAGGCAGGAAGACCAGAAAGCAAATGGAGAAGCCTTCTTACAGCATCTCTGACATTTCAAAAAACTTTTAAGTCCTTGGGCTGACTTATCCCCTCCTTATATAAGAAGCTCTACATAATTTTTTCTCGTATTCTCTCCAATGTGTTCCACTACCACTCAACTACATTCAGAACTAAAATTATCCTTTATCAAAGAAGAAACAGTCACCAGAGTTGTTCTATTCCATCTTCTTACCCAGCAGCACAAGCACCAATACCCAAACTGCCCTTCAGAGGTGTGTATCTAGTCTGTCCTTATCTAATCTGTCCTTAAAAACAATGTCTCTTAGCAACCTATTTTCAAACCTAATTAATGCTGCTGTCTAGCCACTCCCTCTGAACACTCTCTCTTCTCTGGCAAGAACATTGCCATCTTGCATTGTTTGCCCTTTGCTTTTTAATTAACCCACATCCTACAGAGCTCAAAAGAGCTTTTTCCTCCACCATGTCAGCAACACAGCTTTTACTTTTTCTAACTTTTCACATATCTATAGGCTCCACTACTATTATACATTAACTTGATTGCTGCTGCTAACTTTTTTTATTCCTCATTTAGTTTCCCCTGTTCCTGACAGCCGCTATCCAAATGAGTGGAAATGTCTGCAGAGGTTTACATTAGGTTCTTGCTTGGATACATTTCAGATTTCTTCTCCAACTTAAGTTCTTCAAGACTTCATGGTGTCTGTACAACTAATTTTACTTGCTTCCTGCAGTCCACCACGATCCTTGCCATACAATCAAACATCCCTTTGAGATGTACATTTTTCCACTATGTTTTTGTGCTCTCTTCCATAAGTTCTTTCACTTGAAATGGCAGCTGTCCTCCAATAAAAGCATTTTTTTTACCCCTTCATTAAATTCTTGAGAACCCATCTTTCCTATAAGTATTTTAGCAGTAACTCTCTCTGCTGTTTACACCTGTCTTTCAGCATCTCAGGACATCTCATCTTGCTGGCACATTCTTGCTACAGAAGAACCTCATGCGTGTTTAGGTGCTAGAGGAATGACTGCAATATTAATTCTGTCTTTGAGTCCTGACCTATAAAAGTCATGGGAACTGTTCTCAAAAGAAAGACACACCAGGTATGGAGGAACATTTCACTTAACCTTGGCTAGAGCTACCAGTGGTTTTAAAAGCATTTAGTTTAAAAAGTTCTTCTTCAATTGTATGATCCTATCTTTCCTCATTAAGTCTTTATCTGACTTCCTGTTTTCAAGGTAATGGTTCCGCATTGTGGTGAACACCAGTAACTAAAGAATCAACAAACCTTTCTCCAAAGACTGCAAGACAATCCTCTGTCACGGTTTGTTGGCTCTGTGTGTGAGAGTATTTCATGGGGAAGGTATATAACCTTTCCATTAAATGACGATGGAAGTTCAAGTGAACTTCAATAAAGACTAGTTACGTTGCAGCTTTGGGAAAATAGCCAAGATACACACCATAAGGACTAAGTGAAAATAAACTAGCACAAAGAGCTGCTTCAAAATGCTTTATTTACAAATTTACATGATGATGATTATAAGCCAAGAGGCGTGCGCGTCCCTCCCTTTGTGACTGACTGATAGTTACAGTAGCCCTGTCTCGGAACCCGACCTCGTGCTGAGATTCTGGCAACCTCTCCAGTGTTAACAGCTAAGCTCCTCCCTTCCACGGGTGGACTCATTCTCCCTCTTTTTGTTTTGTCTAGTTCTATTCCAGCTTCTTCCAGTTTGAAGGTCAAAATTCTCATATTTGCTTTATGTTAATCAAGAAAAACTTTGAAAGAAATATTTTTACAAATACATAATGCTTACAGGGGGAAATCTCCCGCAGAATCGTCATTAACTGATATGCATCTATATCTGCCTGGATCCAGACTTCTTAGACAACAAAGGTCATGTCAATACCGTAAAAACTCCTCTCTTACATGTCAGTGGCAGCATGGTCACAACAGCACAGAACTCAGGAGGAGTACGTTTTTCAGTTGCTCTCTATATTTCATCTTTTCTTTAGTAATCATACTAACAGTAATCCCAGTTCCTTTCTGATTTTTCCCAAATCTGTACTTAAAGAATCAAAATTCCAATTCAGGAGCAGATCTGAATTTTATCTTCAAGCAAGGTGTTTCCCAATGGCCACTACTGTACGATACACAGCAAAGTTACAGGTTTAAAAAAAAAAAAAAAGAAAATAAAACCATCATCAACTGCTGTTTTGAAGTCATTACTGACAACAAAGTTATGCTGGACTGTAGTGCATACCAGCTGAAATATATTGTAGTTATAGCCTAATACCTTGCTAAGCCATTAAAGAAACTTCCCCGTGGGGCATATGTGAAGTTTGACGTATGTTTGTAACTATGGTGAAGACTAGACGATGGCATTTTCTGCTATATTTCACTGTAAAATGTGTTACTCCTAGAGTCAGTGCAGACTCTGCTTCTTCAGGACGTTCCTGGCAGCTCATGAAAAGAGAGATCAGTTGAGCAGGCGGTAACTAAATAATTATAATACTTAAGCAGCATACAGATGGACCAAGCCAGGGTTTTAGACACATCTCAGACATAATTTATTTGCCCACAGTACCCCTGCCCTTTCTCTAAGGCCTTTATCCATATACTTCATCTTAGCAAGAGCATTTTGTCACAACGGACAGAAAATTTTAGAAAGAAAAGCAATGAGGGTTCTTCAGCTATCACAAATGTGCTGGGAACTGTTCAGTCCGACACACCCATTCAGAGCCCGGCAGCACTGCAACCATTACAGAAGTAACCAGTGCTGCTCAAACAAATGAGCTATATATTTACTATACACACACACAGAGCCCTTGGGTGACAATGGCCATGAAAAATTTATTTCGTTAGACTCCTGGAACCAGTGCAGAGAAAAAATAATGTAGAAGTGTAATTGTTATCCCTAACCACAAAATGCATTGAGGCAATTGCTGTCACAGTGAGAGTCTGTTGAAAGCATGGCCATTTCCCTCAAATGTGGTTGAGCCTGCATCATCTGAAATTTCTGAAGCATTTTGTCATTTTGGACGTAAAATATTTTTTCCTCTGTATTAATGTTTCATTTTTAAATACGATTTGAAGCAGATAACCAAGCTACAGGATGTTAATTGATAAGCAACTGTATTTTGTGGTCACTTCTAACCCCCTTTGTTCCAAAATCTCGTCAGCCAACCCCAAAGAAACCTTAGGAAGTCAGAAAAAAAGTATTCTTGACATAAAAGCTCTCCAAATTTCAGTCACAGATCATCGCAATTTTGCTTCTGTTCAGCAAGGCTGTGTCAAAATGCAGTATGTATTAGCTGTTAGGCCATCCCACATAAACCCAAGAATGCAGTTGTTGTGTGCTGGCAGGGGGGCAAGGGGGGGGCCATCACCATCCCCACCATCGCCCCTCTTTACTGTCTGAAATGGAGCTGGGAGAGCAAACTCAGTATGTAACAGCAGTCACACTGTCAAACCGAGCTTTACCAGAGCTATTCCAAATTCCCTGATGTACCACTGTTCTTAGTTTAAACTTTAATGATCTACAATTCCCTTTTTATAGATCTGGAATTGCCCTTTACAAGCAACACAAAGCTTTCTGTGACTGTACACACCAGCACAGCTGCAGTTACAGTTTTAAAGCATCTCGGGGTAACTCTTACAAATAATAAACCTTTATATAAAGGCAGATGCAAGAAAGCCGTTGGCTATCTATCCGAAAAGCTTTTGCTGTCTGGAGCATAAACTTATTAGCAACCATAAGTGTTTTTATTCATAAAAAAAAACTTACGTGTTTCTGCTAGGCAAAGCTTCAGCAAACATAATCCAAAAGTTGCCCATAAGGAAAAGTTGGCCATTGTTTTCTCAGAACTGTTTTGCAAAAACCAGAGATCCTTGCAGGCTGCAGAAAGAAGAAAAGCCCCGGTGCTTGTTAAGCCTACAGTCAATGAGTCTGAAGTTTGCTGCACTTTTTATTCCGATTCAAAGGAACTGAAGTAATGACATAACTGGGAGGGGGAGCTCCATCAAAAGTCACACCCACACTGCAACAAAAGTTCCCCAGCAGTGGAGGAAGGGAGGCTGGGAGGGGAACGAGTACTGACTAAGCAGCCACACTCCAGTTTTAAAGAGGCACTGAACCTCCTCTTCTTACACAAGTACAGTTGAAAGTTATACTTACTGCGCTCGCAGGAAAATTTGTGTCATCTCTTGTGAGTTAGCTCAGAAAGGCACTGTTTGTGGTAAGCTTCCTCTCCTGCATCGTAAAATCTCCTCACCATTGCAAACCAGCTGAACACAAAGCACTGGAGTGTCTGAACCCCAGCAAGGCATCTACAACTGCCTGGATGTTTCCCAAAATTATTTTGCTTATTTTGTCCCATCTCACTGTTTTCTCTTTTTGCAGTACAATTCAGAGTAAGCAAAATGCCTGCTCTGCCATGAGCTTTTCTGAAATGTTTCTGCTTGTCCCTGGAAGATAACCTCATGCAGAAGAGAGGTCGAGGAGGTTCATTCACAGCCCATTCTACCCTTGGCTTCTCTGCACAGGCTGCTCCAGCAAAAGTGGTAACTACCCAATGCCAGTGCCAGCAGTGATACTGAGCAGTAAGGCTGATATTTCATTGTATTGGTGGTACAAGGTGCAGAATGAATTATTCCTCCTATTCCCAATTCGCAAAGCAGAGAAAGAGGATGAAAACATACGACAGTCTTTGATGTCCAGACAAGAGCTCAGTTTCTGAGGGACTAGTTTCTGAGTTCCTTGCAGCAGCTCTAGATGCCACATGAAATCCCTGGTGAAAACCTCAGTGTATGATGTCTCCATACACTGGCCTGGCTTCAGAGCTGCAGGACTGTGACAGTGATTTGCGTGCAGTGGAATAAGGGATTGGTCAGGGATCACCAAACCCAGTACATCTCCTCTTTAACAACCAGCATCTGGCAACGACTGACAGACGGCAATGCCCCGATTTCAGTTTCACTCAGAAAATTGGAAATGAATAGTTCCGTCTCAGATTACGATTTTGTCGATCCTCCCACTTGAAAGAATTTTCTGATTAATTTTTAATCTCTGTTAACACAAACAATAGAAAAAAAATACAGACAGGTCTTTCCAGCCAGAGGCACAAGAACGTTACACAAAGAGGTTTTCAGGACTTTGCCTTTTCTTTGACTTTTGACTTAGAGATGGCTGTATACCCTTTCCTCAGCCAGCCAAATTTTTAGCGACAGGTTCTAACAGGCTTTTCCTACAGGTCTAGAATATCTGATGGGACAAGGTTAAAATGAAAATCTTTCCTTAAAACACGGGGAACTTTTCATAAAAAAGCTAGCAACTTTGAAGTTACACATAAAACATGTTTTATTTAGTGAATATACTAGTTTTTCTTTTGAAAAAAAAAGGCTTTAAAAGCAAGGAAAAAACAATCTCCTATACACTTTACTGTTTATAGTAGTGGAAAAAAAAATAGTTCTGTGAATTCCTGTATGTTTACAACTATAGATATTTTGCAATCAAAATATATGAATAAAGTTTAGTGGGATTGAAAATGCTGGTACACAGTTAATGTATGTTTTAAGTTTACTAGGCATATCTTTTTCTTCAATTGCTAAATTATTTTAAAAATTCACCCCTATGGATGAAACAAAAGAATGGAATATTTAATGAAAATTTAGGTATCGTTGAGTCTTATTTTTTTGATTAACATAAAATACCTCTTTGTTAATGTCCTGTATGAAAAACTATATGGAATGGAAAAATGAAAATAAATTTTCTTTAGCACAGGTAAATGGAGAATAATGTCCATTTCAGGGGTGTGGGCAAGTGTTACAGAGGCAAAAGTCTTATTATACCAGGAGCGGAAATTCCTTGTGTCTTCATGGTCTGAAGTTTCTAATTCTAGCCCTTCTGACATCAGATTATGAACAGGTTGTTTTCACAACACTGAATATTATTTGATATGCATCTCAGAGTTCTCAATATTTCTGCGTGTGTTTGGCAGGGGTGGATGGTATTCCACTTTGGAAAGTCTCTCTCTTGCTTGTTGCCATATAAAATTGGGCTAAAATCAAGCACATTCAGACCAGGTGCATGAATATGCTAGTACCTAATGTGAAAAGACAGATGTACATAAGAAAAATAATTAATCACAGTGCATCTTTTCATGTGATAAACCACAGAAATAACTCGTGAACTGTATGCATATAACACCTAAGTTTGTCCATTTCACATGCCATCTGCTGCTTCCATGCCAGCCTGGGACACACGCTCACATTCCAACGTGCTGAGCACTTCAAAGAGCTGCCATTAACAAATAAATAAAAAAGCTGACACAAAAATATTTCCTTCTTTCCCACCCAAACATGGAATTTCTCCCCTAAAACATGTTGGCCTGAGGTAGACATCAGTCCAAATTTAGCCTGGGGGCAGGGCCTGATGCTACCTAGAAAATTTAGTCCAAGGAGGTATACAGCTCTGGTAAAAGGTGTTTTCTTTTGTTTGGGGGGTTTCTTTGTGAGAAATACATAACTTTTCCTTTACCTTGGGATGATATACTAAGGTATATAGGGATAGAAAAACCTTAAAGCAAATCTTCAGCTGAGGAAATGCAGCAGAGCATCACTTCCAGTTGAGCCTATCAGTTTATCCCCATTGGGGATTTGTTTCTATGACATTATTGTTAACAACACAAATCTCACAGTTAAATATTTGAGCTTTTGGAATTTGCTCACTCCCTTGGTAACAAGCAGTTAAATTACCAGCACTAAAATTTTGAAAAATAATAAATGGTACCAAATGAATTCAATTTTCCAAAGAGAATGAAACAACACAACTGAAAAGAATGAAAAGTCCGCGTTTTTAAAAAGTGTTTTTCTGTGAAGCGTTTGACACAGCGGACACAGAATCTATGATGGTGCAATATAGAACAGCAACACCAAAATAACTTATTCGTGATTTTATCGCGTATGTGAACTGTAGCCAGCACGAATTAATTTTGATAAAAATCCTATTAGGGAATACTGTGTTGGAGCCCTAGAAAAGGAACATATATGGCTTACAGAAATATAAAGAGATGTTTTTGTGGGAATCTCCATAGAGCATGAAATTCTGGCCTAGCTCAAGTCAAAAGTCAAAGGCTGAAATTCCACTGAATTCAGTGGGGCAGCCTCTCCCTGTAATGTATATTTATTTAGGTTTTATTATGTGGACACACCAGAAAGTGAATGTACCTGGACTTATAATGAAAAAAAAATTACACCGATGGAGATCAATTTCACTGTCAAATGGGAAAAAATGAAAGGGAGGAAGAATGGAATTTTGTTTCTGTCAAAATTACTGGCATTTCTATTGTAAAAAAACCAGAAACTTTGCAAAAGGAAGCTCCTAATTTGAAAATCTTTTTTTTTTTCTATTATCAGCAGAAAGATTTTTTTATAATTAAAAAAAATCCTTTTCTGAATGTATTTTGGTGGAAATTTCAAGCTTGTTATGGAGAGCTGAAGAACATAATCTTGGTGAGTATAAAAAGCACAAATCTCATTAGGTAATTCTGGTCATGGCAGTGTTAGTTCTGCATAGACTACAGCGGGTCTGTGAGACTGGCTGTAAATGAGTTTCAGGGAGGAGGGAGAATTTCAGAACCATTTAACTGTAATCTTAACAAGATATGATATTTTTAATATGATTTTCTCCTCTGTCCTTAGACTGCAGCCTTGTTTTGTGCATTTCAGACTGGATTTAATTTCCATGATCAACCCTGAAATCAGGTTTTATAATGGAAACGATTGTAAATGGTTCAGTGTAGCAAATCCTGCACTGCACACTTCTCTTGAGCGCTGATAGGAAGGCGTAAGAAGAGCCTGTGCTGGTTTAAGCCAGAAAAGCGACTCTTTTGGCTGGAGGGCAAAGCACTCCCTTTGGGAAGTTGGGCACCCGGTTCTACTCCCATCAACCTTTTGTTCCTGGATTTAATTTACAGCCTGTGTCCTGCAAAGAGTTAGGAAGATGAACAATGGCTCCTAGTTGTTTACTTCTGAAAAAGGCAGCAACCCAGACTGGCACCTACCACGTGGATTCGTCAGCCTGTTTTACTGGTTTGCCCCTGGTCCCTAAACAACTCGCTAATCCAACACAGCCAAAATCTTAACAGCCAGAATTCCTCAAGTAGGCCGTAAGAAACTCTTTGCAGCAAGGTTTCTCCTGCAGCAGACCATGGGGCCCCATCAGCCTTCTTCTTCTAGCAGAACCCCTGGCTGACCCACACGGCTCCCCGCAGAGCACAGGCAGGACATCATAGACCCAGCCCCATTCACGACATCACAGACCCAGCACCATTCACACATCCACACCATTCATACCACTATACCCATTTGCTGGAGATGGGACAGGAAACCTGCACGCAGCAGCCACCGCCAGATGTCCAAGCGTGCAGCACAGAGCTGCTGAACATATTAGTGACTAATTGAGCTGCAAGCAGCTGTGCAGAGGGCTGGGGGGTGGGGGGAGTACAGGGGGAACTGAGGGGAGAAGGGGAAAAACATTTTCTCAGTCTGCCTCTGCCCCTTCCTCCCCCTTGTTGGCCCTCCCAGCACACACCACACAACAAGAACCTGGAGACCAACATATATCAGAGCATCAGCTGCCACCTTTGTGCTAAGCATTCTGTGTCCCCACTTTCATTTCTTTCATTTGCAGTTTGACAATAGGTAAATCAAGCTCATACCAGGCCATCTCCAGGATGTGCTTTTTCTCATCTCCCTCCATCTCCTCCCCACTGTCTTTCTATTCTCTTCCTTTTGATTTTGCTTCTTGACTTCCGCCTTGATTTCTCTTTCTCATCTCCACTAATCTCTCCTTTTTCTGAGCTCACATCCTTTCTCATCCACTCTCCCTTCTATGCGGCATGTTGGAATAATTAAATCAAACATTCAAAGCTGCAGAAGAGCAGGTGAGCTTTACAAAATGCAAACATTCACATGACTCAGGAAACCCCTGATATTTGCATAAGCAAACTGTTAACTGTACTTGCAGATAAATCCTTAGGAGCTTTTATGCCCAATACAGACCTGACCAGAGCCCTTCAAAGTCAAGGGAAGTTTTCTACTGATTTTGTGGAATATTATGGTAACTATTATGATAACTCTGCATAATGTGTTACGGTTTTTCCCTGTGTATATGTAATCTGAGAGGACAGAGGGATGACGTTGGATTTATAGCCACTGCTAAAATATTTTCCTATCTAAAGAAAGTAAAAAAAAACCAAATTTTAGTTGGATTCATTCATGGAATGATTTCTGGTCACACCAGTCTTGCCCTAGCCACATATAACATAGCCGTGTTTAGGCTGTGCCCTAAACATAGCAGCGTGAGAATGAATAGTTAAGCCTATCTTTTCCAGTTACAAAGAACACTAAAAACAGACCTGGTCTGTATATAAACAGAAACTTACTGAATTTCACTGTTAGTCAGTTTATGACCCCTACGAAAGTTGGAAGGAAGGCAAAGTATCCTAATTTTAGACCATAATAGGCATGTTTGTTTTCAGAGACAAAGATAATAGCTGGTTCCAGTCTGGCCCTAGGAAGGAAGGTGCAGGTGTGTGCACATCATATGACGAACAGGGTGAGGAGGCTGACAGGCATAGCCGTGCTAGGTTTTGGACTGCTAAACTTGCTGGGTAAAATACACACCAAGCAGTCTGCCCCTCTTAGATGGCTTTAGTTAATGCATTGCTGCAGAAGCAGCACGTTCTTCCTCAAACGGTCGCTCCTTCTGCCTCGTTGGATGTACAGACACCAGCAGCAACTATCAGTCTCCTCTTTCCCCTCAAAAAAAAAAAAAAAGATTTTTTAACCTGTTAGTTCTGCAGGTTAAACATAGCCAGGAATCAATGAACTCCTCTCCTCCTGGTGCAACAGCAGGAGTTGGTTTACTGACCCACCTGGGCATACCCAGACAAAGCCAGGACAGCTTCCTCCCTGAGCCCACCTGGAAAACAAAAAGCCCAAGGGGGTGCCTCAGGTCCCCCCAGTTTCCCCCTGGGACCTCAGCTGGAGTGTGTAGAGGTGGCAGTTAGGAAAGCACTTCTTATTTCTAAGCTCTATAGAATTTACGTGGGAATTGTCAAGGAAAATAAATGAGCTGTGAGGGAAGTTGCTTTCTGTGTATAAATAAACAAAAGAAGGTAATTCTGGGTGACTCTGAAACAGGAGACAGGACAGAAAATAGATTTCATAGAACTGTTGAAACAGAAACTCTGTTTTTGCACATTTCCATGTTCCTGAATTTCTGGCAGAGAAATAGATAAGGGAGGAGCTGAATGCTATTGCAACTCAGTAAGTATATCTTAGAACTGGGAGTTGCCACACTAGACCACACATCCGTTGCCTACTTAACACCTTGACTTAAGTAACAATGAAAACCAATATTTTAGAAGTGAAAAATAAACAATTACTTGGGATATTATTACATAGTTGGTAAGAGTTTAATTATGTATTGAAGTTTAGTTCTCTCATTACATACCTAGAATAACATGGCTGTATTTGAGAATGTATGTTTCTTGCTGACCAAAATATGATATTACTTGTGGTTTATTGGCTTTGCCTTTTTTTTAATATTATTGAGTGACAATAAGTACTGAAATTAAGAAAAAGAAAATTCAGTTGCTGTCCTTTTGGCTTGCCTTTTGAGGGATATTTGAGGTGACAGGATCTACCAGCAAGAGATATTAGCTGGACAGAAATTCTATACAGAAAAAAAGAAATTTAATGTTTTATGCAATTGTAAATTACAAAATTTGCACTATGCTGGTGATTCATATAAATACAGTATTCATCAAATGACAGAGTATCACACGGTCATCGTTGCTAACCACCCTCATAATTTTTTGGTTCCTGCATACTACTTTTTCAGTCATTTGTGATTCATTGGTAAAGAAAGCATTTGTTCAGAAATTTACCAGATTCTTCTGAATAATGCATGTCTAAAATACTTGCAATGTGTTCGCAAACTTTTAATTTGCAGAAATGTACAACTGGCAATAAATAAACTGGCAAAAATAAATTATGAGTTATTTGTTCATCTCTGAAACATTAATTATATATGCTAAAATGTTTTTGAAGTGTTGGAAGGATTAAGCAGGTCGTGTCTGAACAGCATTTTGAACAAGTCAGATCTGGAAAGCTATTAAGACTCCTTGAGATTTTTAAAGTTTCAGCCTACTTGCGTTGAATTTACAAGACGTGATCTATATCTGAGTCACCTGAGATTTCAAACATATTATATAAGAGCAAATTCAGTGATATACAAACGGATATGAGAACTAGCAAGAGAGTCTGCAGTTTATTTGCTGTCCATTGGACCTGGAAGTCCCCTCTTCCTATCTTTTGCAAGATACATAAGATGCTTACACACATAAAGAATTAGCTGGCACTAATACTCCACCCAGTTTGCTTTCTATAACCAACCCTTCTTTAATTATTAAAAGAATTTAATGAGAAGTTTCACTAGGGGAATGGGTAGGAGAGGCAGAGATAACAGAGGAAGAAAAAAGCGTCCTGTAAGTCTGATAGATGTGGTACTATAATAAACTCTGCACACCACTATCTATCAAGCAGGAACCACTGGACAATACCACAAAAAGAGTATTGTTTTTTGAGAGTCTTGGGACAAAATAGAATGTGTTGACTGCACTCCTGCAAAGGTTCTTTACCTTATACAGGAGAAAAGTCACTGGTATTAGCCAGCCCAGGAAGGAGAGATCTACATCAACATCAACTCTTACAAATGTGTTACTCCCTAAGTGATTAATTATATGAGGCATATCTCAAGGAGCATAGATGTGAGATAGACAGGCTATGAATGTTCAACAGTCTAGTTCAAATAAAGATATAAGGATACTAAAGCTTATCTCAACTATTTAAGGATTCCTTTTTAACTTCTCCCTCCCATATTCAAATTCAGTTCTTCAAGCCCAGCCTAGCTAGTTTTTCCTCTCTTCTTAATCACTCCTTTCTCTACAGACAGATATCTGAAACCCAGTTCACATGGCCCGGTGTTTGCTGAACTTAGCAATTGCAGAATACTTTGCACTTTTTCTAGTTTAGCCCACTACAGAAACAGTTGAATCACTCATAGAAAATGGAGAAATAAAAAGGTAAAAATGCATCATGCACTGCTAGTCACGTGCAGCCAGAAACCCTCACTGAATGTCTGAGGAGGTTCAGATTGCATCTCTCAAGAGATAACTCATTTTCTTCCAAAAAATGTAGAGGGCACAGCAGATCCTTTGCACAATATTGTTAGGTACAAGAATTTCAGAGAATAGAGATATCCTTTTCCTCTAACTGCAAATATAATTTACAATCTTAATTATTCAGATTGTGATTATCTGAATTAGAACGCAGTCAGGGCTATAAGACTAAACACACACATATGAGTGATGAAGACTAGAGTATTTGATTGTACTGTTTTTTTGCCTGGCGTATGGAAGACACAGATTCAAGTCCTTTACCTGCTATGACCATTTCAACCACGGCTGCTCTCCCAAGAGTGTGTGGTGGCTAGTGGACAGTTTGGTCCCCTGGAATTGGGTGTCTGTCAAGCATTCATGTTGAAGTTGCTCTGTTTTGCTTAGACTGTTAGAGAAATATTGGGCCAGAGAGAAAAGCTGAACCTATGACTCAATGGCTTTGTTTGACACACTTGTGGGAGAATCAGAGTCCTCCTGTTTCCTCGGGGAGCAGGCAGTTTAGCACGTATTTGCACATCTGCATAGCAAAGAAAGCTCTAGCCTGCTGTCAGCTGAGCCTGCTCCAGAGCTGAAAACATTGTAGCCACAGCTGTATGGCATTGCATATGAGCTAATTAGCCTTGCAGATCAACCTAACTAGCTACAACTAGCTGCTTTCTGGTAGTGATCTATGTCTTTCAGGAACTCATGCCTCTACGTAGCTTGGCATTACATCATGTGGAAGCACCAGCTGGGTACATCTCTGCCCTCTGCTACGCGTGCTGAAGTCATGTCCCTAGTCCTTTGAGGTGAGTTTACCTGAAGAACACTGAAAATTGTGGGATTTACTCATAAGTCACCAGTAATACTACTTGTGGCCTTTCAGATAAGAAGGGGAATATCTCCCACTGGGCCAGTCTGTCCTTTCCCTACCTCGCTTCTTTTTTTTTTCTTTTGCAAGGCTCTTCAGGATATCAGGTTTTGCTGTGATGGATTTAGGCTGAAGCAATAGCCTATTCAGTAGCAGATTTTGGCCTTGCCAAATAAGAAGTTCTTTGCCAAGCAGGAAGTCTGGCCAAGCAAGACTAGGAAAAATTCCTCCTGAGAATCAACTGGAGTAAGCGATAAAATTCAGACAGCAAAAAATTTAAGCTGAACATTAGGAAGGTCCTGCTATGATAACAGCATACATAGTGGAATAGCTTCTGAGAAGATGCTCATCCTTGCTGAATGATGGATGAGATGACTAGACCTTTTTAACTGTGAGTCTGTAAGTTCCTTAAGAGGATCCCACATCTGAAATGCTACACTTGAAACATCTGAACACTCCCTGAAACCAGCACTAGGAATTAACCGCATCATGGTGGGATTTGCCACTCCTCAGGGCTGAAACTCAGATGGTAGCTTCCTCTGTTTCTTGAAACACAGGTTAATTACTTCACGGGAAAGAACTTTCGCATTTTAACCTGCATCATATCTATTCATGTTATTGACCATCTCAGAGACATCCTGCATTTTACATTCCTCAAGAATCCATTTTTTCATCCCTGACAGATGAGGCATTATCAGTAGATAGGGAATTACTAGGTGAAAAATGAGGAACAGTACAAGTATGAATCTATGAGATTCATTCTTAATGGTGTCTTACTTTGTGCTCCAAAAGAAACACCAACTTATCTACACTTTCTTCCACTCAGCACCTTTGTCATGGAAAGACAGCCCCATGTTCTGGGCTATGCAATGCAATTAGAGCCTCACAGGATGAAGATCTTAGAATAATTTCTACTGCTTCACAGATTCAGTAATTGCTTTTGACATAAACAAGAGAAAAAATATGGTTTGATACCTGACTGAACTGAAAATACAAGTCACAGGAATTGCAAAGAAAAAAATCTATACTTGGTGGTCTTCTATGACATGGTCACAACATTGGCGGATAAAGGAAAAGCAAGTGACATCAAGTACCTGAACTTGTGTAAATAATTTGACACTGACCCACATGACATCCTTGTCTGTAAATTGCAGAGACATGGATTTGATGGAAGGACTACTCACTGGATAAGGAACTGACTGGATGGTGGCACTCAAAGACTTGTGGTCAATGGCTCCAATGTCCAAGTGGAGACCAGTAATGAGTGATGTTCCTCAGGGATTGGTACTGGGACCAGTGTTGTTTAACATCGTTGTTGGAGACATGGACAGTGGGATGGAGTGCACCCTCAGCAACTTTGCCAATGACACCAAGCTGTGTGGTGTGGTGGACACGCTGGAGGGAAGGGATGCCATCCAGAGGGACCTGGACAGGCTGGAGAGGTGGGCCAATGCCAACCTCATGAAATTTAACAAGGCCAAGTGCAAGGTCCTGCGCCTGGGTCGAGGCAATCCCAAGCACAAATACAGGCTGGGAGGGGAATGGATTGAGAGAAGCCCTGAGGAGAAGGACTTGGGGGTGTTGGTTGATGAGATGCTTAACATGAACTGGCAATGTAAACTTGCAGTCCCAGAAAGCCAACTGTATCCTGGGCTGCATCACAAGAAGCGCGACCAGCAGGTCAAAGGAGGGGATTCTCCCCCTCTACTCTGCTCTCATGAGACCCCACCTGGAGTACTGCATCCAGCTCTGGAGTCCTCAGCACAAGAAGGACATGGACCTGTTGGAGCAGGGCTGGACGAGGGCCATGGAGGCGATCAGAGGGCTGGAGCACCTCCCATACAAGGACAGGCTGAGAGAGTCGGGGTTGTTCAGCCTGGAGAAGAGAAGGCACCAGGGAGACCTTATAGCAGCCTTCCAGTACCTGAAGGGGGCTACAGGAGAGATGGGGAGGCACTCTGTATCAGGGAGTGTAGTGACAGGACAAGGGGTAATGGCTTTAGGTGAAAAGATGGCAGATTTAGATGAGATGTGAGGAAGAAATGTTTTCCTGTGTGGGGGGTGAGGCAGAGGCCCAGGTTTCCCAGAGAAGCTGTGGATGCCCCATCCCTGGAGGGGTTCAAGGCCAGGCTGGATGAGGCTTTGAGCAACCTGGGCTAGTGGGAGGTGTCCCTGCCCATGACAGGGGGTTGCAACTAGGTGATCTTTAAGATCCCTTCAAACCCAAACCATTCTGTGATTCTGCCATTCTATGATTCTATATAAGTTAGAGTTCTCCTAAAGAGACATATAGTCATCTTCTAGGTCAAGTACACATTTTTCAGTGCTTTCCACACTGAGCTATTACTTTGCAAATAATGGTCACTTTTTGGAATGGTAGGCAGTGCTAAGATTTATTAGAAATAATAACTGTGCAGCTCTGACTTATTTCATAAATTCTTAAGACTGGAGTGGTATAGAGGGAAAGAAATAACAGAAAAAAGGGACACAGGATTTGAAACATGGGTACCAGAACTGGTCTAAACACATTCTTTACTGATTGGCATTATTTTAATCGGGTCAATGAACAATTTCTGAGCTGCAACTTAGAAACATGAAATATATAATGCTCTCTTCCTATAAATATCATAGTAGAGTAAGGAACAAGTCTAAGATCTTTCAGGAGATATGTTCTTTGTCACTGAAAATATCAACTCTAGAGAGACAGAGATCTCAAACAAAATATAATTGTCCTTCAAATGACACTTAATGCTTACTCATGTGCATGGTTTTAGCCATGCAACACTGACCATACAAACGACACTAAAATAACTTAATGAATCTGAGAACCACGAGACCAGTTATAGAAAGCTGGGGAAAAAGAGGGGAGTTCCAGAGGAGGTTCACATGATGATGGCTCCTTTTCCTTTCTGGGGCAGAGTTGAGTTGAGTTGAGTTGAGTTGAGATGAGCAGCACTGGTCTCAGCCATTCTTTCCTACAAGCAGCATTCAAATTCAGCAGAAGCTTTGATGCCAGCTGAGTCCCATTGCTAAGTAGTCCCAGAATGAAGCTATGCAAGCATCACAAGCCACAGTTTGATCCTCTATATACTTAGGTTTTGGGCCCTTGTCCTGAATGTAAAAGCTCTAAGATGGAGTTGTTCCCTTAGAAGCAGAAAAATAATTTATTGATCTGAGCAGAGATTCCTTTTCCATACCGGTGTAAAAATAACTTTTCCCAAGACAAACACGATTTTTGACAGTTTGAACCCTTTCAAGATTTCAAGATCTGAGTACTGTCTATCAGCCAGTCTGCAAGTTTCTTTTGAAAGCAGTCTGCATTCAGATGTTCAGCCCATCTTCAGAAGAATTACAATCAATGTGCAACCCAACTGATGTCTCTCTGAATGACATCAAACTTAACAGTACAGAAAAAGGAGAATAAGATACAAAATAAAGTCTTAGAAATATAGTCTGTTCCATGCTTGAAGTATCAAAATCAAGGAGCTTGACTTCCTCAGTTGTAAAGTTTAGCTTTGGTTAGGAATCAAAACCTGTCCCTATGGCTGAACACTTACAAATGCAAGACTATTTCCAGTAAACCAATATGCCTCACTAGGCCAAACACTGAATTGACTTTTATCCCTATGTATACCCTAAAACCCACCAGAATTTAAAGGAGAAACAAAACTCCAAAGTCTCAAGAACTTCTATAAACCTCAGCTTGCCTTCTCTGTTTGATAAAAGACGCACCAGAATTTGCATTTCTAATGATTGCTGTGAGGTGGAAAGAGGTGCAAACAGCAGAGAAAAGGTGAGCCTGGAGACAATTCAGAAACCTGCTGTAAACCTTAATCTCAAGTCAGATACAAGCTTGAAAAGGACACATTAGCCACGATAGAGACAGAGAATTCCTTTCCACACAGCAATTAAGACCCTGTTGTCTCAGTCAGTAAGTATTTGCAATCACCACCTACTCACACTCATTCTGGATAAACAGAAAATCACTTAAATTTACTTTTTAAATTCAGCATCAAACACATTTGCTTAATTATTTTCAAAAGCTTTTAAAATGGAATCAGAAGCCATTTGTGGGGTTTATAAATAAACTCCAGTTTCCAAAGGAACAAATACATTTTTCTCAGTATCCACCTTAGTCCAATCATTTCTTTCCTCTGCATGTGGCTACATGATGAGCGAAGGAAAGACATAACTAACTATGCCAAGTATTTATTGCACATCTGATGAGAGGCTGCAGAACTTAATTAAAAGGAAACAGTTACACAGTTTGTTACACTGTTTGGTAGGGGTTTTTTGTTTGTTGGTTGAGTTTTTTGTGTTTTGTTTTGTTTTGTTTTGTTTTTTGTTACAATTTATTTTAAACTTGCTGAAATCCTCAACATCCTCTTAAGGGAAATAAAGGTCTCAGCTGTGCAAGTAGATTATGGAAAGTACAAAACTTGCATTCAAGGACTGCTTGGTTTAAATATTCTTCCGTATTTCTGCACAGTTGCTCTACTATTTGGATTCCCATGCAACCATTAGTGATGTTAGCTTTGGTGGAGACTTTAATGGAGAAAATAAATGTAATTTCTGATTTGGTTGTAAATGTCCATTGCATTTGGTTCTCTTAAGTAGTCTTGTAAAAAGGAGGGAAAAAAAATAGTTGTTATATCAGACTTCTTTGTATCTGTTTTCATTTTGACACGCAAATGAAGGCTGAAATCTCCACAGTAGCATGTAGTTATCCAAAGACACTTATGTGTATTTGTAATGTGTGTATGTGTGTGTGTGTGTGTGTAAAACAATAAACTACAAGAATATGTGAAAAGGGGATTCCTAAAGGACTTCACTAGAGTTCAGCTATATGGCATTAACCCAAATCAATGAACCACTTCTCAGTATCTCTCTGAGATAACTTGGTTCTGACTTTCGTGGTTTCATTGAGATTCTTAATCCTGATCAGGTTTAAATAAGACAATAAAACTGATCAGCTCTTTAAAGACAAGGGAAATTCCAGTGCAAAGTCACTACTGCTACTACTGACCATACTTTAAAAGAGAATAACCAAGTTTGCTCTGTCTTTCAGATACTGTTTTACGTAGTTAGAGACATATACTTTTGATGCTAGATACCTACACTCAAGCAGTTGTTCAGAGCTGTGATTCTGTATGAATTGATTTCCTTAGAAAACTGAGAAATCTACCTGAACCTCAGAGGAACGTGAGATTTTAGAAATATCCCTATTCCTCTCAACATTTCCTGCCATAACTATAGGAAATGCCCTTTATATATCCTATTTAGAGATACTTGACTTGTCTTGTCCACTCTATAGGGAACTCAGGGTGAGGTTCTGGCCTTAGGGGAGCCATAGGGCTGACACACCTAATTATTAGGCATTCAAGTGCTTAAATGGATCTAATCTAAAAGAGTATACTCCTTGGAAATTATGTCAGTGATTCTGACTGGTTTCGGTAAAATTATTCTTGGGATTAAAATTGTGAGTTTAGGTATTTTGCTGTATGTTGCCAACTGATCACTGATTACCACTGAGACATTATTATACACCAACTTTCTTCTGTTTCTGTTACTTATAACTGGGCAAAATTAATTTGAACTGCTGCCATTGTATTTGGTGTTGACTGTACACTGTTTTAAATCCTCCAAATTGGCTACTTAGGAAGCGAGCCCATGGCAAAACAAGTTTTCTGTGTTTTTTTCTAAACTCTGTAATCTGAATTCTGCCCAGGCAAATCACACTTGTAAGTGATAAGATATGGAAGACTGATGTGTAAGATAAGAAATTATGAATTAAAACAAGATTTCTTTGATGCTTTGAAGCATTAGCTTCCATTTGTTTTCAGACAAATCTCAGAGAGACGTAAACGTTTATTACAAGGAACATCAAGCAAAAAACCATCAATCCTATGTGTTCAAGGCATGAAAAAATGAAAGCTTTTTTCATACATAATGTGATAAATGTGTAATTGGTTTATATATTCCTAAATTATCCTTAGGGGACCTGCGGTACGTTTTGAAATGTAGAATTATTTGACCAAATCGTTAAAATATTCTTGGGGTCCTGACGTCTTGTGAATGGAATGAAAAGTTCATCGTTTCAGCTCATTTCGGATCTGTATAGCTCAAAAGTATAGTCAAATAATTATAACAATGAAGTCTTTATTTCTGCTAATGATTCAGAACACAGTAAAATAAGTTTTCCTTTGTAACACCACATTAATGCGTTTTCCTGCTGTCAGAAACTGAGTGTTCAACACTGTGGGAGGCACAGAGAACACCCTGTTTTGCTTAGGAAATATCAGATAGACTGTAGCAACAAAGAGATGGGGAGCTGATCTGGGAGGGAGCAAAGTAAACTGGCAGTTAAGAGAAACAGGTAAAGAAATTTTAAATAAGGAAATTAAACTTAAAATGGGATTTCAGGTCAACAGTTCAAAAGACAGATTTACTTGCCAGCCTACCAGGGAGTAAAAGTTGAATTTGTAAAAGGGATTCAGGTATCAAAAGGTCTTGTTTCTGTCTCGCCAGGATTTGTAATGCCACAGTAATGACACTAACTACAACAGAAGCAAGATCTAAAACCTGCATCCTTGCTCAGTGCCTCCTCTTACAACTCACTGAAGAAACTTGTGGTGTCTCATTATTTTAATATTTGAACTTCCCCTTTCTACAGTTCCCCAAAAGGCCCCGTTTCCCCCCATGCTATGAGTAATCTCACCTCTTCCATCACAAAAAGTACCCAGCATTCTCACCTAAATTTAAGAAGTAGGTGTTTCGCATTTTTTCAGTTTTTAATTAGGTTTTACAAAACTCTTGTTAAACCAATTTTTCTCCAACAACATGCGAAGTAAAAAATTGAGTCCATATAAGTTCTCTTTGAAAGATTCTTTAAAATTTTAAATAGAAGGTGTGTTTGAAAGTGGGGTACCCATATTGTCTGGTGTTTTCACACAGTAAGCAGCCTAGCTACAGCATGTGGTAATGCTCAGGATATCTGACTAATAGCATATAGCTGAAGGTATGGGATACAGAGACATGTTCTATCATATTCCCTCTTGAGTGCAAGCTCCTGTGTCACTGTACAGTCATCAATGGCTCATGATACTGGCTCATCAAGTGCCCATTTCACACTCCAGGAAGCTTCAATTATTCCTAACTGCTGTTCAGAAACTATTGGACTACACATTTTTTTCAAACAGAAGACATCAAGACAAATAGACATTCATAAAGACAAAGAAAATTGTTTACTGGCTAAATAATCGCTGAAACACAACTTTTTACTGTCATTCAGAATATCACATAGTATGAGAAGTGTTCACCTTTACTTCCACTCATTCAACAAAGGAACAATTTATTTTTATACTTTTACTCATTGGACTAATTACAATTATGTCAAAAGAGAACAAAAAAGAAGCTGCATTAGCATTTTAGTTCAGAGAAACTTTCTGCCCAGTCTGATGATCTTTCATGTTCTTGATTAAATAAAAATTAAAATGAATTACATTCTTGCATCCCCTCACTTTTCTTTAAAGAAAAAAAGTGTATATCTTTATGACTCCGGACTACTGTAAATATTATTGCACAGTAAGATATGAGATTGGATCCCTACTTTATCACCATGCCCAAAATAATTTTTTAGAAAGACAATTTTTTTCCCCATTATACTTTCTCACTGCACTTCAGAGCATTCCCGTTTACTGTATTTGTGTAGAATACATGGGCAGACAGGGAGTCACTGATGCTGGTGACATTTTTCCCCCCACACACTTAGCAGACTCTAAGATGTGTGCTCTCAAAGCAGCAACGACTGTCAGTTTGTCCACCACCAGTAAGGTCACAACTAGAACTGAAGAATTTCCTCTTCCATTGCCTGTGGTGTTCTTTCCTTTCTTTTTATTTGATTTCTTTCCCAGTCCTTCTGGCCTAAAACACAAAAACTGAGTATAAACTATTTCCTTCAGCACTTTAAGCAGAGTGGTTATCATCCCTCCCAGCTCTCGGGTTAGAACTCTATATTTTAAAGAACTTTGTAATTCTGACTTAGAAATTGAATTGATTGAATGTTTATAAGAATATGTGTTTACATTTATGTTCTCATTTATGCATATTCAGATCTTAATGGAAGAAAATATTAGGTTAAGCAAAAAAGTGAAGCAGTGCTAATCAGCACAGAAATGTTTGTGTTGAGCCTAATAGTTTCTCCTTCAAAGGGTCAGATTAGGTATTCTTCCGTGCAATGCAAGCAAAACTTCATCCAAAATGGATTTTCTTATTTGAGGAGATGAAGTTAAAATATTTATTAATCAGTTTTCTCTTGCTATGTTGGACAGAGAAAGTAATTTATATTCTACTGCAATCAGAAATAACTAGATAGGTCAGTGTTGCCAAAATCCTTCACAGTTCTCTCTTACAACAGCACTTTTAAACAGGAGCAAACAAATTATTTTACGCTCTGTACTGATGCACATATTCCCATTGGCTTGAGAAGGAGTGCACATGGTGGTCAGAATTTGACAACATGTAAAAAATTTAACAATGAAGCTTGTTTTCCTATACAATCCCTCTCAAAGGGAATGGCAATAAAAACAGAGCCCTGCAAAACAGAAAATATTCCTTTTTGCCAGGACCAACAGACAAATTTGTATGTTTAAGCCACATTGCTTTGGCAATTGTATAATTCAAAAATTAGCTTAAATAGATACACTGTTTTGCTGAGAGGATTGAAGATGCACTGGAGTGCTCATAGGAATTTTGCATGGCTTGTGCATAATTACCTTCATAGTAACAAAGAAAAATGAGTGCAGGTACAGAGAAAACCAGGGGCTTATAAACAGACAATACTATCTACATAAATCCTAATGCAGGACCACTTTGACAATCTTAATGCACTTTGCCTGCCAGCCTACCTTAAGTAAAGCCTTAAATTATTTCAGTGACCAAGAATGCAGCCATTATTTAGAAAAAAGTCCCAGGATCAAACCTGGTACATCCACAATAAGGTGTCCTTGGAGTTAGCTGGTATTTTTTCTAAATAACAAGAGTCAGTAGTGATTCAAAAATTCAGTATGTTGTCCACTGATACCCATTATAACCTTTCTCATTTCATAAAGAACAACAAAGTTTACAAAAATTTGATGAAGTCCAGAATAAGCAGGTTTCTCAGGGAAATCTGGTGTTCGCACCAATTTCATCACACTTTGGTGATCTCAGAAGTGGCTGCCCTCCAGAACAAATTCTTTTTAACATATACATCCATTTGGGTTTTTGAATTGCAGAATCAAGCCTTCGTATAGTTTTAGTCATAGGATAGTGAAGTTACCCAAAAGGGCAGGAGCAGCAGAATTACTGCCTCAGTGTAGCTCTCATAGTCTATATGACTATATTTTTGCTTTTCTAGTGTATTTGTTTGGCACTCTTGTATTTGGCTAAATAATACTTGTGCATGATACTGACACATTCATTTTCCTAGAAAATTATTAAAGCTTAATCAATTGCAGTAACTGCATCATCTTTGCTTTCAGTAAGGTGAAAGTAGTTGTAAAGAACATACCAGCGTTAATAAACCAAAAGATAATGTATAAGGTTTTTAGTCATTCTAGCGCCAGATCTCAAAGGAGTATTAGGATCTATCTATTTGAACTTAAAAGTAATATGGATGAAAATAATCTCTACTTTCGTGCTTGATTTCAGGGTTTCTATATTTCTTCTTCAGATTAATTCATGCTAACTTGTTTATTTTCACATCACTCACTGAAAACTGGATGCATAATGTGTTGTTCCTCAGTCTTGATATATAGATGCTGGTTTTCTGTCCATCATTAATAATATCTTTTGGTCTGGGAAAAACAAATTATATCAGCTTACAAAATGTTTAGCTTTAGCTGCCACTGAATTAAATATTGGGGCAAGGGAACAATTTTTCATAAACCAAGACCATTAACAGCAGCTGTTCTAACTGTCTTTTCATATGACAAGATGAAAACTTTTTTTAAAAAACAATTAAACAGCTTCTTCTGATGTTTACAGAAAAAACATTGTAGAACTGGCTAAAATTGAAATTGGCTTAAATACAGTAGATGCAGAAATGAATCCAGCATATTTTCATTCTTCAGTAAATAAAATGGAAAAAGCAAATAAGAAGAAGCAACTATGAAAAGCAAAGTTGTTTGTTTTTTTTCTCCTAGAACACCTTCTGATGTCCAATACTTAGAAGTTGTTATCTACCATACGGCTACAGATTCTTCATTTTACATACAAAATGGAGACCAAACTTGTATTTTTGGTCACAGGCTTGTCCTGGGTTAAGCTGAGACAGAATTCACTTTTTTTCAGAGTAGCTAGCAAGAGGCTGTGTTTTGGATTTGTGCTCAGAAGGAAGCTGATAAAAAGTGATGTTTACATGGCTGCCAAGGTCTTTCAGCTTCTCTGGCTGTCTGCAAACAGGAGAAGCTGGGAGGGAGCACAGCCCCAGTTACTAGCCCAGGATTTGATCTTAGGTTGGGGATTGAGACCCAGAGTGGCCAATAATCTATCCCATACCATACCTGTCATGCCCAGTATAGAGGTGAGGACCCTCTGGAAGATTGGCCCTTGTGGTTCTGGATCTCTTTTGCTCCGGGTCATCTCATTCCAAGTGGTCGCTCTCCCAAGGCCTTCCCCTCACACCCCGGTCAGATCTGGGTCTGGGACGCTCAGACTGTTCTCTCCGTTCCGTGAGTGCGGTTTCGGGACTCTCCCTGCTCCGGGATCGTTAGCCGGGAACAGGCTGAGCCTTGGTCATCGGGTGGGGGGCAGTGTCACTGTGTGTCACTCATTTGTATATTTGTATATAGGATTATTTTCAATGTTATTGTAGTTTAGTTATTAAATTGTCCTTATCTCAACCCATGAGTCCTTTTTCCCTTTACCCCTTTAATTCTCTCCCCTATCCTCGGGTGGGGGGGGAACTGCGTGAGTGGGTGTGTGGTTTGGCCCCCAGCCAAGGGCAAATCCATCCCAAGGCTCCACTAATAATGTGATACATATTTTATGCACATACCAAGTGTGACACTCATTATGAACTTAATTGAAATGTGCACTGGTGATATCACCAGCAAGAGCAGTAAGGATGGAAAAAAGCCAGGCATTGCGGCCTCTCAGATGTGACTGAGGAGGAAAGCCATTGAAATTAAGCAGTGCTGGGAGAATATTGTATATTACTGAGCCTTACTGCAAGATCAGTCAGTTTAATTGATGAACACAATATCGCTCCCTTGGTTGTGGGAGCACAGGGTGAAGAATCATGCATCAACACTGTTAGTTACTTCCAGCAAGTTACGTGACGAAATAAACTCATACAGAGCCCTCTCCTTAACCAGCTTGAGTCAATAGAGAGGGAAATCAAAAGCAGTGAAAATAAGAGTTTGTTGAAGACCACTTGACCTGAGAAGAAAACAGAAAGCAGATAAATAAGTAAAGATGCATTGTGAGAGGTCAACCTATATGAGCCTTATTAGGGTGTGTGTACACGAGCCCAAGGGTTCAATAGTCCTATGCCTATGCTGGGAAACCGGGCAAAGGTCCAGGTAAGTTTTTTTAGCCATTTCTTTCAATCTATACTGTCATGACTGAAGTCCCATCAGTCTCCAAAACTGAATCACAGAATCTCTGAATGGCTGAGGTTAGAAGGGACCTCTGGGGAGGTATCTGGTCCAAACCCCTTGCTTAAGCAGGGCGATCTAAAGCCAGTTGCACAGGATCATGTCCAGGCAGCTTTTAAATATCCCTGAGGATACACTCAACCTCTCTGTGCCAGTGCTTGGTCACCATCACAGTAAAAAAGTGTTTCTTGACATTCAGAAGGAACCTCCTGTGCTTCAGTTTGTGTCCATTGCCTCTGGTCCTGTTACTGGGCACCACTGGAAAGAGCCTGGCTCTGTCTTCATTAATCCCTTCCTTCAGGTATTTAAATAAATCCATAATCTACCCCTGAACCTTCTCTTCTCCAGGCTAAACAGTCCCCCTCTCTCAGACTTTCCTCATAGGAGAGATGCTCCAGTCCATCCATACTCTCCCCAATCTGTCCATGTCCCTCATACTAGGGGGTGCAGAACTGCAAACAGTACACCAGGTACAGCCTCACCAGTGCTGAGCAGAGGGGAGGGATTACCTTCCTCGACCTCGTAGCAATACTTTCCCTGATGCAGCTGAGGATACCGTTAGCCTTCTTTGCAGCAAGAGCACATTACTGGCTCATGTTCTACTTGACGTCCACCAACCCCTCCCAGGTCCTTTTCTGTCAGGTTGCTTTCCAGCTGTGTAGCCCCCATCATATAAATATTTTACATCTAACATCTACACAGCCTTTTTAGCCATTTTTTTTGAATAATAGCAAAATAATGGGCTTTTCCATCACACTGGATGTTTGTTGCACAAGTTTTGGAAGAAAACAGCTGGTAACTTTGCACCAATGAAGAGAATTAGACTCCTTGCACGGGAGGTTCAGAATGTCTAACTCAGTGGCTCATGTACTCAGCTAGATCATGTTTCGCTACTGTAGTTATAATATAAAGCACAGCAGCTGGTGAGTGTAAGCTTGACAATGCCTTCTAGTAGACAAAATAACTTTCAAATGGAAATTCCAAGCAGTTCATCAGGACTCTTGAATTTAGCCCTGAATATGTCTTTGAAAATAATGACATTTTTTTCTATTCTGTAGTTGGGATAGAGGGATCCTCTAATTGACCTAGTCAACTCAGCATTTTCAGTTTTTCTTTTCTGTTGTAATTACCAGAGAAATATTACTTGCTATAAAGGTCAGGTTAATCCCACCTTAGTCCTTAAATGATGGACTGCCACACAGTGCATCTACAACAATTAGTAGCAGATGGTCTTTTAAAGCTACCAAGATTTTGGTCTTGCTTCTATGCAAGCCATCAGGGAAAAACAATTTTAATGATTCAGTCCTGATAATGAAAAGTTATGGACTCACTTCTAATAAAGTGCTGATTTTGCCTTGGAAGCAAAGATAATACTTAATTGAACAAGACATTGAGCAAAATGAAACAGCTGAATCAGTCTGAAACAGTGTACTTGTTGAAATAGGATGGGAAAACATGAGAATTTTTACATTTGGAAGGAAGAAACAGAACACTGAATGCCACTGTGTAAATTTTTGTTTTAGGAGATCCTATTATCAAATCAACAGGAGCAAAAAACAGAAAAGAGAAGAATAGTTCAGACAGAGGTGTGGTCTAAGACATAAATAATACCATGGAGTGTACCAGAATCTAATTTCCAGTTAGTCATTAATCATAAAAAAAAAGAAATGCAGATTGCTGTTTGCTCTTTGTGAGATTTGGTTTCCTGCCTAGTGAACTTCTCTGCTCACAGTTGTGAAATATCACATGCAGCTGTACTAAAATACAAGGAACAGGCCAACCTTGTGAACTAGACTGCTGTGTATAACTGATCTGTCTGACCGTTTTTTTACTGCACCATGTTCTACTTAAAATTTATTGGAAATGACTTTATATTCTCCTACTCATTAGAGAGGAATATATTAAATAACAAGTGAGCCATGGAAACAGAGGGTCCTCCAGAAACTTTCCATGTACTAACGATTCTATGATTCCCTTTTTACAGTTACTTTTTTTCTGATCTCCCAATTAGTCAGATTTTGTTTCATTTTCTGGTGTAACATTGACTGAACATGTACAATTTCAGTTAGAATACCCATGTATAAAATAAATAAGTGTAAAATCTCTTCTGTTCATTTTCTCCTTTGTGTTCCCAGCTATTCCTGAAATTATTCCTACCGATTGCCAGTTCTATATGCTTTCATGCTGTTCCTGCTATTGTCAAAACTCATTATTAGCCGCTAATATGAGAAGAGCTGGACAGACCCAGCTCTTTCCCAGAAAACTCAGTGCCTATCCATGGAAGACGTAGCATGTCGTTTCACTCTAAAAGCCAATGGAAAAAGGTTAGCAAAGATTGTATTCAAATTTTATCAAAGGGATTGAAAAATCAGTTAGAAAATCAACACTGGCACATTATTAAAACACTGTGGTATTCTAGATTAAAAACATTTCCAAACTATTTTTTTACTTTTTCTATGCTTCCAGGCCTTCAACAAGTTCTCATTTTAATTGTCCTTAAGTACTGTTTATGGGAAAGTAATGCAGATCAGCTTTTTCCTGCCAGCTATGAAAGCAAGCCACTTCATTCATATAATTCATCTATTCAGCTGCAACAGAGATGATTTAATTAAAACTTTTCTTCTTTGACTGATTTTTATGTTTCAGTTCCCCACCCTTTCCTTCCCCTTTTCTTATTTGTTCTCTTCAACTGTTCAATCCACTAAAAATTACTTGTAAGAAATGTCAAGCTTAATATGTTATGCATTTGACAAGATAATTCAGAAGGTTTGTTTTATACTATGTATTTATATTTAATATGATCTCACAAAGAACTCTCTTATTTTGAACAAAGAGCTCTCAGGTTTTGGACTTCCCATTTGTTCAGCTGAAGACTTCTGCGGTTTTTAAGGCTGGACGGAAAGAAGCAAGAAAAAGGAAGTTAAATTACAAAAAAGACCATTTGCTTCCACTATAAAGAAAGCCAAGCTAGGGAGGTAAAAACCCCATGGGGTTTCCTCTGAAGAATCTATCTTGCCATAGCAACCAAAGGCTTTTTAGAACTAACAGATTAAAAGGTCAATAATCCCTGATTCTGGAAAATGTGGGGTTTAGTTCCTATCACACCTCTTATGCCTCTGCACCAAAGCAGCTCTAGAATTCATGTTTCTATTTGATTCAAATGCTCAGCAGCAGCTTACAAATGTTTACAGCAGGTGGAACAATGCTGACACACCTGAAAAGTTATTGATTTCTCCCAGATTTCTATGTGGAAACACAGTAGGTATGTAATGGTCAGAATTGTATCACTGCAATCTTTCCCATCCTGAGAACATTTCCATGGAGCACTAGCAGGGATACAAAGAAGCATCTGAGATTTAAACAATGGCAAACAATTATCCAAATGAAGACAGACAATGCTCCAGCATTCTCTCAGTAGTCTTCCTGTTTTCACTCCACAAATGCATGAAAAACCTGTTCATTGTATCAGGTGCTGTCACAAGGAAGAAAGTAATATGTGGTTTTGACCTTGAGTGGTTTGGGACCATAAATTTATGCTAAATCTTCCCTTCACCACATCGCTTGCCTCCCATGTGCTACCTAGAAAACCCTAAAACTTCAAACTGTATTTTCCTGTTTAGTTCAGAAACAGAGAAATACTGCAGAAGTTACTCCTAGTTAGAAATAACTAGTGAAAAGTGTTACTGGCTTTATTAGGGCTGACAAATGGGATTAGATTACTAAGAAGCTGACAAAGGAAAAATAAAGCTTTTTGCTGCACTTTCTTTCCTATAGTAAAACTGTCCTGGTTTCAGATGGGCCAGAGTTAACTTTCTGCATAGTAGCTAGTGGGTGGCTGTGTTTTGGATTCGTGCTGAGAAGAAGGCTGACAACATACTGATGTTTATAGTTATTGCCAGGACAGTCACAGACTTTTCAGCTCCTCTGCTGTGCCCATGTCTGTGGGAGGGAGCACAGCCCCAATTACTAGCCTAGCATTTGGCCTTAGGTTTAGGACTGAGACCCAAACTGGCCAATGGTCTATTTCACACCATGCATGGCATGGCCAGGATAGAGGTGAGGCTCTGTCCAGAAGTACGTTCTCTTGCTCTGGGTTGTCTCCCTTCACGTCGCCCATCTCTAGGGGTCATCTCAGTGTCTCAGACACTCAGGCTCTTATCTCCATTCTGGGATTGTGGTTTTGGGACTCTCCCTGCTCCGGGATCGTTATCTGGGAACAGACTGAGCCTTGGTCATTGGGTGGTGAGCAGTGTCACTGTGTGTCACTCACTTGTATATTTGTATATACTACTATTATTATCATAGTTATTATTCTTTCCAATATTATTGTAGTTGAGTTATTAAATTGTTCTCATCTCAACCCACGAGTCTCTTTTCCCTTTGCCCTTTTAATTCCTCCTCATCCCTGGGAGGGGGGAGGATAAGTGAGTGGTGTTGAGTTTTGCTGCCAGCCAGGGTAAAACTACAACAACAATCTATGTTAATTTTCTGTAACCACGAGCTGGTTTAGCTTCACAGTTAAATTGCCCTATATTGGCCAGATTTTAATGGCTGTGCTTGTGCACTTCTGCAACTATAAATCGTTTATTCAAAATTGTAACAAGCTACATAACCTAAAGAATGACTGTCCCAAAGAGAAACAAATTAATATTCTGGCAACAGATCAGAAGTTCTTTGCTACAGTCACAATAAAACACAAGAAAACTTCCCCTCTGTCCAAAACCCACCAAGAAACAACAGAGGATTAAGTGCTGAATTGTTAGCATATAACAATTGTTTACCAAATCTACTGGCTTAGTGGGGAGATATCTGAAATTCAGATATGCTTTGGATTCCAATTAATACTATTCCAAATAATATTCAACAGTATCCCAAAATCTTCTTTTGACAATTATTGCAACTAACAAAAAGCAAAGCTTGCACGCAAAACTTGTTCAAATAAATTTAGATTAGATATTAGTAACAAGTTTTTACTGTGAGGGTGGTGAGACACTGGCACAGGTTGCCTCCCTTCTCAACGGTTAATGCATCAAACCTTGTCCCCAGCTCTTTATGCCTGTCTCTCTATATGGAAATACACACCATCAGAGACATGTCAGGAGAACAAAGATAAGGCGGGCAACAAAGTGGCCCTATAGTAATCTTTTGTTTCTTGTAAATAAATATTAATGGTTACTTGAAGTATCTTTAAAAATGTTAAAATGTCCCAGGCTCAACGCTAGGTCAGAGGGAGAGTTCTTCAAAACCCATCTGGACAACTTGCTCTAGCTGTCCCTGATTGAACAAGAGCACTGGACTAGGTGATCTCAGGAGAGCTCTTCCAGCCTCAACCAGGTTGCTAAAAGGACTGAAAGAGACAAGCCCAAACATTTATTGCGCCTGTCTGTCCCGGGTCAAGTGACCCGGAGAACAGGCACTGTCCATGAAGCAGTCCGAAGGTACGCAGACAGAACAGCATTTAACCAAGGTAAGTTTAAACCTGGATTTAGAAACAGGTTCATGTGACATAAAGAAGCCATAAAGACAAGGGTAAATTCTATCAAAAATATATAATTAAAAAAAATCTATCAACTCTTTTCCTGGACTTAAGAAGGTGACTGAAGGTCAATTTTAAAACATAACTTTTTACTTGTACTACAGAGAACTGAAGCAATCATTTTTGAAACAAAACCAACAAATATTTTCTTGTCTGAATGCAGCTGTAAGTATGATCAAATCCTTCTGCTATACAGATTCATGCAAACAATTTAGGCACTATTTATAAATATAAAACCACTGAAATTCCCATTGTAGCAACTTGTATGTTCACAAGAAGAACATTTAATTTATTTTTGCATCCCTCTCACTCAATACAGTCCAACAGCAGTTGCTCTCAATCAAACCAACTTGTATAAGTATTAAAAGCAACTGTGTTGAGGTTTTCCAGAAAAGAATCTGAATTTTTTAAGCAAGAGTAATATAAAATGAACAGACTGGAAAATTTTCTTGCTGCATCAAATCTTTTCCACTGTTCTAGTTTTAAATGTTAACAGGCAGTGAGCACCATGCGGCTGCTCGCTCACCCCTCCCACTCCCCGGGGCAGGAGAATTGGAAAAACAAAGGTAGAACCTTGTGAGCTGAGATAAGGACAGGTTCAACTATACAACACAAGAAAAGAGATGAGAATAATAACAATAATATTAATAAGAATACACGATACAATTGCTCACCACCCAGAACCCGATGCTCAGCCTGTTTCTGAGCAGCAAAAACGTGGATATAGCCTGGGCATGACATCAGCACAGTATCCAATATCCCCTTGGCTGGCTACTCTGACTATACCCCCTCACAGCCTCTTGCGAAAATCCCAGCTGAACCCAGTGCATCCACTTAGAAAAATCTGAGAGAGTCAGATGCATACATCTGCAAGCACTTCGTTTTCCATTCTTCAATTTGTTGTCACACCTCTGTAGAATCATCATCTGATCCTAGCACTAGACTGCTTACTATAATGGTCATCAGAGACAAAAAAAATGGAAATACTGGTTTTTGTCACTGCCTGAACTGCTACTTTTACTTCTTCCACTTGAGTTTATTCATCACTGGTTCCCTAGGAATACCCTTGCATAGGTCTTTCTATCTACCAAAGCAAAGCAACATGAAAAAAAGTACTTTCTGGACTTTACGTATTGACCTGGATATGTCCCTTCTGGACAAGAATTATATCATTTAGCTGAAATTATGCACGATTCCTATAGGAAAATTTCCCAGGGGAAGAAAGTTGATGGCTTAGATTTATCATTCAAAACCTCTAAAATGGTCACATTTTGTGAATGGTCTTCATTGTTTTCCCAGAGATTTTCAGTAGCCACATGAAAAATGATTGAATTTTTTGACCCAGCATTTCTCTTTTCAAACACATAAATTTAATTTTAATTTCTGCTCCTGTATAAAATTTATTATTCTGAAACCTGAGGAATCTCAGGGGTTTCACTTTCAGAGAAAAAGCAAGTTTTGTGGCAATTCATAATCAAAAGTGAAACCACAAATTTCTTGCAAGATATATTATCCTGTTACCTCTGCAGAACTTCAGCACCTGTTTTGGTTTTTTTTTTTTAACTAACCTGGAGTTTGGACACTGAGTTGACGATATCAGCGGTGAATTGGAACAATCTCTCCATATATTAAGATACATTAAGTGAAATATCAGAGCAGACGAGCCTGAGTACAGTGTTCTGTACTCCCTCCTGTTTATCTATCCTGCTTATTTCAAGCCTCCTCACTAGCATCCTAGATTGTCTCCCTTTGATCATATTTTCTACACTAAAGGGATTAGATATTATCGTGCAATTCTACCACTTTCTCGTTTTACGTCACACACAATTCTCTCCCTTATTCAGTATCCCCCACAGAAAAATTCAGCTGTGGCTAATCATGCATGTCCCCTTAAGTGAACTGCAGGGTAATAATGAACAGAAGTTATTCTCTTAGAGCAACAGTGTATATATTTTAATACTTTCTATATGATGCATCTTTGCATATGCTATTTACACACCAAAATTCCAGGCAGACTTAGCCACTCCAGACAGGCCATTAACTCAGACATTAAGACTGGCAAACTGTGTCCAAGTGATAATGTACATACCTACACTAGGCAAGAAAAGCACATCAAAGAGGGGATAGAGAGTTTGGTCTGTGGAGGGAAGTGTTTAAAGTCGAATTTCTGGATACTTCAGCCACTCAGAACATGGTGTAGAAAAGCCAGCCATTTAACCATCTGTGCAATTTCTGCTTGGGTGCCACATGGTGGCTTCTTGTGTCACATAGTGACTTGTAGGAGTAAAACAATTTTTCCAGTTGGGAGATGGGGGGAGAAGGAGGTGAGCAACAGCAAAGTGCTATAAAACTAGATACCTAGTTAATGTCTGAGGATGGACATTTTTATTAAATAAGCTCAGCAGGATGACATTTTCATGTCATCAAACTTTCTCAGACTTCCACCTGCACAGTCCCTCAGATATATCAAGCCAGCAGTTCTCTCATCAGCCAATATTTTGCTGGCTTATACCATCAAAAACAATGACAGGCCATTTTCACCTTTCAATCTTACCTCTTAAATAAAGTAAAATGAAAAGCTCTTCTACAAAAGTATTTTTTTCTCCTTGGCTACTACTGGAAATGCTACTTAACCCACTCAACTTGCATTCAGTTCACTGCTGTGTTCAGAAAGATGAGACTTGGGAAATGATTACTGAGAAGTGTGTTTATATGGAAGAGCTAAATAGTTCCCGCACTGTAAATTAAGGGAAAAAGAGAGAGGAACCCGGGACTAACTGTTCATAAAGATTGAATACACATTTAGACTGTGTTTGGAAAGATTTTCCAAGCTCACCCAAAGCAATTCCCTGTTCATGCAGTTACCTAGTCACAAAAGTTACTTTTCGTGTTATTCTGATCTCTACCTTAAAAGCCCCATGAATACTATGGACTATTTCTAATGAAGGGCTCCTCCAGAGCCTTCTTGCTCTCATTTTCAGACTCCGCACAGTCACAGCACCTCTATTTGTTTGACCTTGAATTCTTTGTTTTAAGATGTTGTCTCTTGGTAGTGGTTATCTTCCCCATTCATGTCCAGAGAGCAATATCACCTTTTCCACAGGCCTTTCTAAGCCAAAGAATGCTAATTTCTCCTGAGTGCCTCCATTCCCTTAATCATCCTACCTACCCTTCTTTGCACCTCTTCCAGTTTCAATCAGTTGTTCTCATACCTACCACCCCTACTAGAAATGTACCTACCACCCCTACTAGAAACCCCTACTGATATATCTCAGGACATTTGCCTTTTCCCATGGATGTATATCTTGTTGGCAATTGATAGCTGTCCATTCTCTCATTCAAATTCACCTCCTTTCTAGGCTACCTACTCCTGTGGTAGTGCCAGTTCAGAATAGTTTTGTGATTAATCTCTCCACTAAGTGCTTTTCTCTACTGCTGTACTGCTGAATTTAATCTCGTTTCTATTACTCCAGTCCTCAACGCCTCCAGACCTTACCGTGTGATGACAATCATCTTTGTCATCATCAGTCCAACCCTCCATTCCCACGGTACTTCTTTACTTTGCTTCTCCTTTACCATCTCCTTCTCCACTTTACTATTCTTGCACTCATTCCCTTCTTTATACATAATTTATAATGTGGCCCTATATATGATGCATCTAATTCAAATAAATAAGTTTTTCCCCACTGCAAAATAGTTCCCTGATTTTCTAGAAAAAAAGCGATAAAAGATTTGAGTGGCACAACCTTCTGTTTGCAAAATCATTGTCTGAATGCATCTTTGTTTCAATGTTTGAGTAATCCCCTCCTTCAAATTTTCTCTGAGGGCTTCCTTCTCTTTGAGGTTGAACTAATGCACCTACAGATATGTAGATATATCCCTTCCTCTGTAAGTGTTGATAAAACATTTGCTTTTCTTCAATGTTAATCTAAGCATTGTCTAATAAACAGACGCAACTTGGCCATGTGAATTTTTTGCATGCAAGCTAGCTTGGAAACCTGGGAAAGAGGTTGACACTGATTTAGGTTTTGAATCATAATAGGTAAATATCTTCACTCCTGATTACATGCTCACTGCACTAAACATTTTTTCTTATAAACTTTTCAGTTTATATGGCCAAAGGACATCTTGAAATATATTTTTCACGTTCTTCACATGGTCTGTCTGAACTAGGTTTCTGTGGATTCTTACTGTAGTCATATACTTCATGTCCAAGACATGGGGTATTTTTGGTAAGCAGACAATTTTCCATTCACTTTCAGCTCTCTACTTATGGTAATATCACTCTGGAGGTACCTATTATCTGTTTAGGCACAGAGTACCTTGAATAAGTTTTCCCTTGTGTGAAACAGGAATTCCTGATAGTTCCAGAGCACTGTAATTAAGCAAGTGGCAGTACTGACTACATGCAAGCTTCTCAGCTTTCCTGCTCAAGTAATTTGACTAATCCTCACCTTTTACACGAGAAAATTACTTGTTTTCCTCTTTCGAAACTGAAGGCCTTATTCACAGATCTGCTTTTGGTTATCCTTCCTTTAATTTATAGTGGATCATCATTCAAGTCACAAGTTTTTTCTGTGGCCAAGTCTTCTATACCATCTTCGTAGCATGTTTTATTACTCACCCAAACCAAACTAAATAACATCACCCCGTTCAAATTCAGGGGACAATCCATGAAGAAATATTTTAACTGTTGAATCTGGGAATATCTAAGGCTCATCATTGTAAGTGGTATTTCTTTTCTCTTATCAAGAAAGCTAAAAAATTCACAGTGTGAACAGTGTTTCCTGACACCATTAGAAATCTGAAAACATCCATACATTTTTCAATATTGTCCTACAATAACTTGTTTTACTATTCTTAACTCTATTTCCTTTGATCCAAACCTATTCTCCTTAAGCCATGCTACCTCTTTTTACTTTGGCTTTTCTTTGTTTGTTTGTTTATGTCTGATCATACTCTGAGTGTGTTGCATTATCCATCTGCCTTAATATCAGCTAAATATGTCATGTTTTTGTATATGGCATATTTCTCAGCACCTACAGTCCAGTTCTGACTCCACCATGTTCCTCTTATCCCCACCCCATCTAGATTCATTTCCCCTGCCATGTCCACTTCCTCCATTGTGTTACCAGGCTGCAGTATCAGTATATAAATATTTGATTTCTCACTGACCACACCCAGTCTCTGAGCTGAGGTGTAGTTCCTTCAGTACCTATACTGTTCCCTGCTTTCATCTATATGATTCCCTTTGCTGTCTTTCTGTCCACCGATCATATTCCTTTGCATTCTGTTGTATAGTTATTTGTGTGATTTATGCTCTTGGTGAGCAAATACTAAGCCTCCAATCATACAAATCTCTCCCCGCCTTCTTCCCTTGTTCCTTAGTTTAAAATTCATGTGTCTCATTATCATTGCAGACATTTATCCAAGTAATTGGACAGAAGATGATTTGAAGTAGGTCACTGATTAAGTCTTTACCTTTTTTACGCAGCCTATCATAACACAGTTCATATCAGTAATATAACAGTCAGAAATGCAACATACTGGCTCCACATGAGCACTGAGGTTACTGTAGTGGAGAGAAGTCTGTAAGGCTCGGATGTAACAGTAGTTTACCTAGTTCCAATGTTCAGGCTAGTTCCTGCACTCTATTTTTTAGACATTTGTCCAGTCTTATTTTTTAAGTCTACTTTAAAGCATTTTGCAGTCTCATAGTTATACTTCCTCCAAATTTTTCAGCTCATTAATTCTTGTAGCACTTCCTTTGCATCACAGTCAATTCCTCTCCTCATTTGGCTTTCCACATGCTTCAGCTTTTGCAGACTGTTATCACAATTTCCTCTGAGTTATTATTTCACATTTTCCTCTCAAGTCAATCTTTCCAGGCCATAATTATTTTGCTGCCATGCTTTGCTCTAGAATTTTTGCAGTTTATCAACAACTTTTTATGTAAACCTCAACCTAAACAAAATATTCATCCTGCCCCACCGAACATGCATTATCTAAAAATAACACTGAATTTTTTTCCACTGCCTGTACATTCCAGAACCCTGCATGAATCTTTCCCTTTTCTTTCTCCATTCAAGGATCTAGCTATGTTCTTCATGAAATGTTTTTAGGTCATGTTTTCACAAAAAGTAAAAAAGCACTAAGAATATGCTAAAGCATTTCTAAAAGAGAATGGAAAAATTTATATACAAGGTTTAGCTAACAGCTCCCTACATCTCTGTATTTTTGAAAGGATGCCAGACAGGGCTCAATTTCATTTCAATATTGCAGATCAAGAAAAACATTTCATTATATGCAGGGAAAGGGGATGAATGGAGGGAGAGCCTGGTTATGTAGGGAAGAGCCTTCTCGTGAGGAAAGAAAATACTTCAATAAGTAAGCTTTAAGGCTCTGAGACTGGAAATAAAACACACAGTCCTATAACTTCAGATTGTTGCTTGGGTTCCAGGCCAGTCTTACGTAGAGAGAAACATACTTCCATTTGCTAGTTGCTTAGCAGCTATTATTGGTTGCTCCACCTAATAAAGCCATGTAACAATATCTGTTAAAAAAATCATATTTTGAATTTCTGCTAAATTTTGAAACAAAATTTTTCTGGATGTCTGCTGTGTTAAGGTAAGTTTAGTTTTTGGAAAATTTCAACCCGTATAGTCTGGTCTTTCCAAAACATAAAATTAAGAATATATTGTTTTATTCAAATTCCATACTTTTGACACTTTTATTCTTTCAATTCTTCTAACACCCCCATACTTTACAGTTTTACATGGGAGTGGTTGTTGCATCAGGAGCATGACATATTCCAAAACTATGAGTGCTGCTAAAATTTTAAGAGTAACTGCATCTCATATACACCCAGTGGCTGTTTGCAGCTATGATTATCAAATATTCCACCTCCAAAGGGCATGCCCAAGCACAACTATCCCTGAAACTGTCAAATTCCACTAGCCACACAAACCTCAGAGAAATTAAGCAGCTGTCAGAGTCAAGGAGAGGACAAGAGGTGACCTATATACAAATGGACTGCAAAAAGAAGCACCCAAAATCCTCATAGAGACTGGGAGGTGTATAGCAGTTAGAATAAGGGACTGCAGGAGAAAAAGGTGTGGTCACTGTTGCAGTCAAAGGCGAAACTGAATTCCTCTCTCTGCCACATATTTTCTACCTGAAACAGGAGACGTTGCTTGAACTAATATTTTATTTAAAAAAAAAAAAAAGTGAAGGCTGTATGATAACTGCAGTTTCAGCTCCAGTAAAATAAATCTCACTGATTCACAGATGTAAGTGAAATTAAAGAGAGATACACTTTGAAGGTATGATGTTCAGTTTACTCCTACATATTTAAAACATTATTTCCTGCATCTCAGTTTTGTCAGAACTGCACACGGTGTTAACAAATAAAACTTACTGTCTCAAATCAAGCTTTGTTTCTCTTCATGATAAAACCTCCAGGAGGTGCAAAGATTTGCTTGTGTCAGGGACCTTTGTAAAGACCAACTACTGCTTTTGAAGCATCCAGGCACTACAGAAAAGCACAAGCCGTCTCAAAGCACATGGCTTCTTGGTCTTGAGACACAGCCCCTAAATGCCAAACACAGAATAATGGGGCATAAACAAAACACTGAAAAGATGCTCGTTAAGTGAGCACTGTCTATGTCATATACTAATTGAGTCTGGGGTCCTGGGAGGGTGAGAAGAGGAGGAAGCATGTGATCATGCATCGAAGAAAGCATTGCAATCAGATGTATAAAGAAACCAAAATTACGGAAGCACAGAGAAACCTGCTTCTGCTATATCCTACTTTTTGAATGTTTGACTTTGGAGCTGTTATACTGTTCTCTTCAAAGTGTATGTCTACATAATTATCCTTTCCTAGTTAACTTCAAATGGTTTGATCTAACGGTTTTTTATGATACTCAGTGGGGCACCTTGGGATATGTATCACCAAGTTAAAGATAGTGGCTCTGTGGGAAAGCCAGTAAATAAGCAATAGGGAGAGAGAGCAGAGAGCTATGGAGACAAACATATTCGCAAATGACCTAGGGTAACAAGAGAGAGAAAAACCCACCTGTCGTGGTTTATAAAACCAAGGGGACAGTTCTTTGTTAAACACCTGGTGGGCTGAGGCAGGGACAGGGAGGGTTTCACTCACCACTTAGGGTCACGGGCAAGAAACCAACACGACTCGTGAAGAACAGTAGAACAACTGAATTTATTAACTATTTACAACAAGAAGCAGGACATTGAAAGAGAGAAACCACATCTTATAAAAAGGCACTTCTCCCCCACCCCTCCCTTCTTCCCAAAGCCCAAAGGCTTTGTTCTGTACCTTCTCCCCCCGCCCCCAGCAGCACAGGGGGGCAGGGAGTGGGGGTTGCAGTCAGTCTGCCACTCTTTTCTCCTCACAGTCTCTCCCAGCTGCCACGTGGAGTTTCCAATGGGGCTTCATTCCCCCTATGACTCCCCCGACTCCGGCGTGGGGCTTCTAGTTCCAGCGTGGGGTCCTCCACGGCTGCTTCTCAATTCCAACGGGGCTACAGTAGTTCCTGCATGGGATCCTCCGCAGCTCTTCATGTGGCAGGGGAAATGCTGAGAGCGTTCTCTTCCATGGTTCCGACTCAGTACTTGCGTGGCCATCTCTCTCAAAATCTTGCTTCTCTTCTCCGCTGCAGGTCTTCATCAGCCTCCGGGAAAACGGACTCCTGGGTGAGCCATGGCAGAAGCCTGGGCTACAGCAGGTCGGTTCACAGAAGCCGAGCAGGTGGCTGGATAGCCAAGCCAGGCCCTGCCTGGGGCTGCCCCAACCCATTGTTCTGTGCCCCGTCTTAAATCTGTTATTGGCAGAGGCGCCGACTGGCTCAGCCCTGGCCTGGGGTGGGTCCAGTCTGAACTTACTTCAAGCAGTTTCTTACAAAAAGGTTACCAGTAGCAGACTGGAAGCTAGGGGAACTCTTAGCAGTTGCTTAAGGAGCCATTACGCCCCTCCCTACTACCAGACCAAACCCCCCACACAAAACCATAACCCCCCATTTTCCCTGGGATCTCCTGACTGTTTACCAAGCTCACATTTGAGAAAACGAACCTATACCAGCCAAACCAGCTGCATTCTCTAGAACCTCAGTCCTGGAAAGACACCACTTTCATCCTTTGAAGCATCTCTCAGGAACAAACCTCTTATCTATCTCCCCCGTCTTGTCAAAGGCCTAAAACTGCTCTGCCTGCACTCAACCATCTCCAAGTAGGCTTAGGAAATCCTGCTGTGATTTTTTTCTCCCAAGACTGATTTGGCTCTGGACTGGGTAAAGCAGCAGAGACCCTTTCAAATTAAAATGCAACTTCAATATGTCAGCTATGTCTTTTTTAGACAATTTATTTCTGGGCTCTAAAATGTAAATCCAGTAAAAATATTCCTCCTGTACTGCTCAGTATGAAGAAATCCTTGACAAAGAAAAAAAAACTTGTGCTTTAAAACTCCTGGAGCTCCCTGTGGGAGATTTTCCACTCCTGTCCCACAGAGGACATTTTCCAGTTTCAGCCTCCCATATCAACTGGGGAATGCCCTGATACAACCAGCAGGAAGCTTAATCTCAGGGAGTCACAAGGAGGCTGAAACAGCCGATCACATGGGTTAAGAGAGAAGGAGAGAGAAACCATAGAAGGCTCTGTAGACTGTTAATAACACAACAATTTCATCTGAGTGCAGATCCAGACAAAAGTTACTGCACCACAGCAATTGTAACCAGCATTCGCTTAAGCTGAGAATGGAAAATTACACCAAACTGGGAAAATCTTAGCTTCTACAGGTGTTTTAAGTGTTTTTCCCCTTCATTAGTATCCACTAAAGGTAGAGCAATCATGTTACATATGGGTAACAACCCACACAAAAGATGAACTAGTGAAGATTCCTATTACTCAGACATACATGCACTTTCAAATAAAATCCTTAAGAGGATATAAAATTTGGAAGTTTTAAAGGAATTAAGGAATTAGGCTAGAGGACCATCCAGTGTAATGTCTTGTCCTTGAGTGAGCAAGATATGACACTCTTATAGGGAAGAGAGGAAAACCTGGCAACATGTACTCTTTGAAATGCTGGGATGAAGCTATTTATCTGTTCTCCTTAAAGTACTCATCCAATGCCATTTCTGAAGTACTTTTCAATTGAGTGTGAATTTTTTTTTCTTAATTAAAAAGGCCTTCATATTCCAAGTTGCCAATCCAGAATTATTCAATAGAAACTTAATTAACATAGTAGCCTCTAATAGTGAAGTTCACTTTTCTCTTAGGTTTATTTTCCATTTTAGCCATGTTTCATTTTTTATTTCCTGATCACTATGTTCCAAGCACCACCAGTTTTGCCTCTTTAAGAGACAGGAACATTATTTTAGTACCCTTCATATCTGAATAGCTAATGATTCACACGATTTTGCTGTTATTTTTTGACTGATATGAAAAAAATGACCTTATGATGTTGTTTGGCGTCTGTATCAGATGCACTGTACAATTTACATCTCAACTTTGAAACTACTAAGTAAAATACAAAACACATCCATTTCATTTTCTCCGTCCACCAATTTTACACAGCATTATCTAGCCAATGTTTATAATATGGGTACTTACAATCATAGAATCATAGAACGGTTTGGGTTGGAAGGAACCTTTAAATGTCATCTAGTCCAACCCTCCTGCAATGAGCAGCGACATCTTCAACCTGATCAGGTTGCTCAGATCCCCATCCAACCTGACCTTTAATGTTTCCTGGGATGGGACATCTACCACCTCTCTGGGAAACCTGCGCCAGTGTTTTATCACCCTCATTGTAAAAAAATGTCTTCCTTATATCTAGTGTGAATCTACCCTCCTTTAGTTTAAAACCATTGCCCCTTGTCCTATCGCTGTAGGTCCTACTAAGAAGTCTGTCCCCATCTTTCTTATAAGCCCCCTGGGCAACAATTGCTATTTATTTAGCAGTCCATCATCACCAGTGGACTCAAACTTCAGGCTACATTTAAGGATCGATTTGTCACTGCAATGCAGCAACTGATTGAAAGCATATAGGTTTGACAATTATTTATTTCAGATGAATATACATGAGAATTTAAGGAGGAAGAACACAGTGACTTGGAATCTGACCAGAATTCTGGATCCTGTTCTTAAATGAAAAGGAACGTTCATAGGCATAGTTACAGCAAGGTAGTCATCAGCACTCTGTATGCAGTTGATTTATTCCTGACTAAAGCCAAATGCAGAGCCAGATGGGCAAAAAGGATGGAGAGCCCTTCTCAGAGTCATGGGCAGAGTGCAGAGAATGAAACTAGGTCCCCTATTAGTCATCTGCACCGCAATAACTTTATTGCCCATTAGTAAGCAACTCCTTATTCACGGGTGGTGATCACTGCATTTCCATGGCATAAACCACCTCTTCCCAGTCACACCCTCAGCGCTTTCTCTCAGCCAGGAAACCACAATCAGGTTGCTTTGCTGCTTTTCAGGTTCCAACAGTACCTTGTTTTGTAATGCATTGCTATAATTATTGCTTGTTTCTAGCTGTTCCCATAATAATAATCCAGCTAAAAAAAAATTTCCAAAACAAGTTTATGACGCATTGAAAGAAGAGAGTATGTAGGAAACAAGAGATTATTTCCCCAAGTGCTAAAGATCCTAACTGGTCGTCTTCTGCTGGAGAATATTTTACAATAAAGTTTGCTTTGTAGAAATATGAAACAAGCCCCTAGATACATGCATAGATATTTTGGCAGCTGCAGTCCCTCTGCTATTTTTTTCCAGGCTGTTTCTGTGTCCTCTTACCATAGGCTTGTACATCGTTTTTTGGCTTGCATCAGAAGGTTTAAAGCATGCGGTACCCTCAGAACAAAAAGCAGGGTGAGGTAACTCTTGCTTTGCTCTTTCAATTGCTGTGTCCAAACACTAGCCGAAAGTAATCAGACAGTGCCCAGAAAAATAGAATCTTAGATGATGATTTGCATGCAAACTTCTCTGGAGAAAATAGGCACCACACATGTTAAAACACGGTGAATAAATGCAGAAAGTAGATTGCAAATGTGTCTTTCACATACAGTTGGAGTACAGAGGAGACAAGATTTGAGAGAGTTTGATCCAGCAAACTCATATTTCAAAAGATGCTGGTTGCCAAAACAGTGTGCACGTGTTAATTAAGACCTCTGTGTTGGTATTTTTAGTCTTGACATACCTGCAGTGTAATCCCAGGTATACATCACTGTGTGCTGTTGCAATTTCTGTTCTAGTTTGCACAGGTGTTTGGTTTGTGTCATTTCGCCTAAAAGCAGAGAGAGAATGGTGTTAATAAAAACATGAAAGTCTTCTAGAATAGGGTAAGAGCTTTAAAGACTGAAAGCCCGTATGTCAATGCCTCCTAAATATTTTCATTACAAAATTTGTGAGTCCTTTATGATTAATCCAAAGCCCAGTATGCTCCCATTGGCTGCAGCAAGAGCCACCTTTCCAAGCAGGAAGGTAAAACTAAACACAACCCAGCAAGCTGAGGCTTGTTATTTCTTACGGAGTTAGTTATGGTGATCCCACAAGAGTAGGATTAATAACTGAGAAGTTATTCATTTGGCTGCCTCTGCCTGCTGCGATGCTGAGCGTACCTCCTGCTCTGTCACTCTCCACTCGTGTCCCAGGAATGTTCACAGGACTGGCAGCAGGACTACACATAAAGACAGCAGTGGCCTGCTAGCCTTCAAGTTTGCATAACTCAGTTTTTCAGAGAAGGGGAGACATTTTTAAGCAATTTAAAGAAGGAATGCAGTGTTTCTAAGCTAACAAGCAACAAGCCTGGGAAATCCCTGCTGTTGGGTTTCCGACTAGTAACTCTCACCAGCTTCAAGACAGTCAAGAGCCATTTCACAAGTACTTAGGCTGAGATTTACCCAAAACTGAGAGCTAGAACAAGCACTGCCTGTATTCCTTTTGAGCATACCATGACTATATTAGAGACAGATTTTTTTTTTTTGTGGCATAATAGTTATGTCAATGAAACAACAAAGCCACAACAGTATTTAAAAACTAATGCCTATTACAAGAAATTCTGTCTCTTCTTTTAAGTAGCATACACATCAATATGCTCTCTCGCTCCTTCTGTTATAAACTTTTCCAACAAAATTATACATAAATACAAAGAGATATGATCCTGATATTTTATGATCACTTCAGCTAAAATCCCTTGTTAAGAGGTTTCCAGAAATTCAGGAAAATACCTTTGACCATATGGTGTAAATAAAAATAATTTTGAAATAGACAACATGACAGTAGACAGCCTCATAGTTTTGTTTTATCAACATCTGAAGTCCTCTAAAATCTTACCACTTTTTATTTATTACTTGTGGTACAAAGTTCCTCTTTCATAAAGTGCATTTTGTATACTAGAAGGAAGTATTTGGGCTTTGTTTATGGAGTTATTCTGTACCAATTTAAAAATTATTTTTGCAAGCCCAGACAACTGGGAAAGTCCTCTGAGAAAGGGGAGTTATCTCTTCCTCAGTGAGAGTTCTTCAATTTACTAGCAGAAAAAATATTTGCTGGTTTGCTAAATTGCTCTTTTTCTTAGACAGTATGTGTATGAATAATACTGGCATGACATACAAGCCATGTATTCATTCAGGGTATTTTCTGCCTGTAGGCAGACAGACCGCACCAATAGTCATTCAGCCTTACATTCTCCAAGATTACTCAGAAGATAACCAGGCACATTTGGAAAAGACAGTTAACTGAGTCAGTGAAAATAATCAGATTTCCAAAAATGGTCCCCCTGATGTAATAGAAATGCCTTTAAAAGAACAAATGACTCATATTGGTATAGCAGGACAACATTTGCATGCATTGTAGCTATGGAACCATGGAAAACTTGGTGACAAGGGGATAATCATGCTCCTGTAACTCATGCATACAGGTTTTGCTACGATCTCAGTCTAGCTCTGCGCAATTCAAGGCTTCCCTTGGTTTTACTTGCTGTGAATTATCACACACAGCATAGGACAAACTCCTTCACTGGCACATATTGCATCACTGGCCATGATTATTCCACCCAGAAAGACAGATAGTGAAGCCACAGTGTACTGCCATGCCCTTCTCTAAATTCTTTTAACACTTAAAAAGGGAACATCTGCAGAAAGTGACATCTATCATTTAGAAGACAGCACTTTCACCTTCTCCCACAAGTGTTATGCCTGAAAGGAAGAAAATAAGATATTTATGCCTTTTATTTGCAGAAGACATCATTTCCTTCTGCAAAACATGCTGCAGGCAGGAGGGTTTATGTCTGCTTTCACTGACAAATATTTGGTCCTTCCTTTCTTTGAGACTTGCAAAGGCAGACCACTGGTTCCTTGTGAGACAGCAAAACCAAGAAATGGATGCCTACAAAGAACTGGAACAAAACATAGACTCATACGTCCCTCAAGGACAAACCAGGAAGGATTCAAGGGGTCTCAGCTGAAGGCCATGATGGTCAATCTTATCTCAGCATTTTGATTCCATGCAGACCTATAGTTTGTGTCAGTAAAATGATTTTTATTTCTGCTACTGAACATGCTCAGAAAGCCCAAATGAAAAATTCACCAAGATCACAGGAGGTAAAAAGTAAAAAATCTGATCGGATTTCTTATCTTTGGTGGGAAATACTGATTACTGTTCACCTAACACTGAACAGTAAGATAGTCCTTATTTATGAGAAGCAATAATTCATAAGGCACAGACTTACTCCTGATAACCATGACTCCACGACACCCTTCCACATTAGCCTCTCTGACTGGCTGACTTTGCTTTTGAATGTTGTGTTCTTGGCTATAGTGGCTCACTCTCATGATACAGGTAGAGATAACGAGCTGACACTTTACCCTCTATGGCTTTTTTCCTAAAAGGGTGAACCCCTGTCAGAGGAAAACACTGAACCAGGGTCTTCTACTTTCTAAGCAAGTCTAAGTGTCCGACTTCCTTCCAGAGGAATGCATGCTGAAAACCCCACCACCCTGAGCCAGCATCCTGAATGCAAGGACAAATTGGCCTCTGAAGTCTAGAAGGGGATTTCTTACTGGGAATTTCAGGTTTTCATATACATCAAGTCATGACTAGAATAGAATTCCAAGGCCAGATTGAACACTTACTCATCTACTGGCCTCTCTCAGTCTGCCTTGAACAACCAGGCTGGCTTCTAGTCCAACTCTCTATGCATTACAAGATGCTTAACATCCCTAGGTTCCTCTATTCGTCTGAGACTCCTGTCATTAGCTTCCAAGCTTTTCAGTGATTTTGACAGGCTAAAAGACTCAGAAATCCCAGGGCATGAATTAGGAATATGCTGGTACTGGGACAACTCTATGCAAAAGATATGTGGGAAAATCTCTCATAAAAACATGCACCAAAGTCTCTAAGTCCTTCTCTTACTTAGGAAAGAAACAGTGAATTGGAACGCCCTGTTTGGAATCACATATCCTCTCAAAATCTGTAAGGCAGAAGTTTGCAAGTCGAGAGATGCCTCATTTGCCTTTTCATAATGTTCAGATGCTGACTGCCAAGAAAAAATTACTTCTGAATTAAAAGTCCACTGGGCAAGACCATTACAATCATAATAAGAACCTGATGAAAGCCTGTATTGTTCCATCACACGTAGCTAACATGTACACCACAAGATTTCATCGGAATGAGAAACCTCCCTGCATGCACCTCTGATCATGGAGCCTGCGAAGCCTCGTATCCTGTTCTCCTCGTGAGGATGAGGTTCTTCCTCTTTGAGAATGAAAAAAACAGAGTTTCTGAGCTTTGTCAGCTCCAATGAAACACTCTATTTCCCTCTTGGGTTCACAGCCACGTTTACCAGTAGCTTCAGGTGAGAAATTGGATAACATCACTAGAGCATGATCTCCTGATTATGACCTGGTAGATCTATTATGGCACCAGAAAGCACAACACACATGCAGACAGACATCAGCAAATGTTGCATTACTGTCCATGGCTAAACAGCAGGTGAACTGAGGCAGCATATCCCATCCTGGAAATTTACGGAAGAGCAGCTAGCCCAGCATGACATTAAGCCAGTGGAAGTATTAACTCACCTCTGTGTCCATGTTAATACTGAGCTGCACTCAGGATTTCAAACTGCTACTTTCAAAGGAGATGTGACATGCATAAAGAGGAACTATTGTACTACTTCTTTGCTTATAGCTAAACTTACTGGTTTCACTCAGCTTCCCCTCCTACCTAACTTTCATGCTATGCCAGAATGAGGCCTTTGCTTTAAAAAAAACCAAAAAACCAAAAAACAACAATAAAAAAAAGCCAGACCAAAAAAGAAGATTCTGAAAATTACTTTACCAAAGAGATCTCACACTAACTGACCTGTAGAGTTTGATGTTGTCAACTGATGACCTATTCTGTGTACAGAATCATAGAACCATAGAATCACAGAATGGTTTGGGTTGGAAAGGACCTTAAAGATCATCAAGTTCCACCCCCTGCCATGGGCAGGGACAACTCCCACTAGCCCAGGTTGCTCAAAGCCTCATCCAGCCTGGCCTTGAACCCCTCCAGGGATGGGGCATCCACAGCTTCTCTGGGCAACCTGTTCCAGTGTCTCACCACCCTCACAGTGAAAAATTTCTTCCTAATGTCTAGTCTAAATTTACCCTCTTTTAGCTTATACCCGTTACCCCTTGTCCTCTCACTACACTCCCTGGTAAAGAGTGCCTCCCCATCTCTCCTGTAGCCCCCTTTCAGCACTGGAAGCTGCTGTTAAGTCTCCCCGGAGCCTTCTCTTCTTCAGGCTGAACAACCCCAACTCTTTCAGCCTGTCCTCATAGGGGAGGTGCTCCAGCCCTCTGATTAATTTTGTGGCCTCCTCTGGACTCTTTCCAACAGGTCCATGTCTTTTTTATGTTGGAACATAAAACTTAGAACAACTTATAGGCTAGGTCACCGTGCATGAACACTACAATTTGCTGAACTGTTAAAAACCAAACCCAAATTTAGATCAAAATCCAAATAATTTCTGCACAAAAGGGACACACAGGTGTTCAAAAGAGTTTTCACCATTTAAACTAGGGGTTGTGATAATTCTGTCTTTTCTATTACACTGCCAGAGATTTATATAAATAAATTATGGAATGAGGTGTCACACCTGAATGGGTTTAGTCGAAAAAAAAAGTACTTTAAAGATAATATGGCATAGGGTAAAGTGTGAGCTAGCAACTTGTACAAGGTATGTATTGAGAAGGAGAAAGAAACTCTTGTAGCACATGCAAGCATCGAACCACCTGAGATAGAAAATTCAGTTTCTGAACACAGAGTCTGATTCTCAGAGCCAGCTACATTTAGAGAAAGATGATGTTATTCACCTTTGGAAGAAAATTACACAAGAATCTCCCTTGAGTAGAAAGAAAACTGCTACCTCCCCAGAACTAATCAGGGGAGTTAGCTATGCAAACAAATTTCATTAGTTATCGGACTGTTTTGGATAAGCAAGTCTCGTGGGCGAGGGTGTAATCACTGGAAAATTCCCACCCTCTTCCCACTTCTGTGTATAACTTTGAATAGATTCCTCCTCTGTCTTATTCCTGTATAACTTTACCACATCTATCATACAACACTACTGAAAACAGGATACAGAGGTGAATTGTCATCTCCCTGCTTAAATCATTAGACTGTAAAGAAGAGACTGGAGCTTCTGTCCCAATGAACTTAAGTTCTCTGCGCCCGAATATTTTTGTACCCTGAAAAGACTCTGCAAAGATAACTTAAATTAACTTTGTGGTCGGGGGCTGGGAGCCGCAGAAGAAACTAGACAGAATTCCCGCTAGCGTCGCGTAAGTGAAGACCATCCATGGTTTTTGGTCAGTCTGCAGACCTGCCAGTAAACCAGCAGGCAGATCATTGCACCAGGTTTTTAACTGAGACCATGGCTGAGTTGCAACACAGTGGAAGGCTGCTAATCATTTCCTGTAGATCAGAGTCAGGAAAATATTGCTTTGCATGAGAACAGCTTTGCAGTTCAGGAAACAGACCCAGTTGTCAGGAACCAAAGACTGGTTCAGGAAAGAAGTTAGTGGAAACATCGTAAAGCAATAACCACAGACTTGCATGATTGCCTAGATAGGGAAACACCTGAAACTGCTGTACGGTTGCTGTAGCTAACTTCAAGGCAGCTGCATCCACAGCAAGCTGAAAAAACTTGTTCATCTTTCACTTGAGCTAATGGGCTAAAGTGGCAGAGAACGTGAGCCCAAACTTTGGGATTCTGACATTATGACATTTATATTTGAAAATCTGTCATTAAGATACCTTGAAACATTTGGCTTTATAAAAATATGACTTAATAACAGAAAACCAATGAAGGAAAAACCCTGCTCTGAATTGC
>WKFP01014557.1:132620-279630 GCA_011057875.1 Pterocles orientalis | reverse complement strand
AAGGAAAGGAAAGGAAAGGAAAGGAAAGGAAAGGAAAGGAAAGGAAAGGAAAGGAAAGGAAAGGAAAGGAAAGGAAAGGAAAGGAAAGGAAAGGAAAGGAAAGGAAAGGAAAGGAAAGGGAAAAGAAAAGAAAAGAAGATCATAGAATCATAGAATGGTTTGGGTTGGAAGGGACCTTAAAGATCATCCAGTCCCCACCACCTTCCATGGGCAGGGACACCTCCCACTAGCCCAGGTTGCTCAAAGCCTCATCCAGCCTGGCCTTGAACCCCTCCAGGGATGGGGCATCCACAGCTTCTCTGGGAAACCTGGGCCACTGCCTCACCACCTGCACAGGAAAACATTTCTTCCTAGTATCTAATCTAAATCTACCTTGTTTCTGCTTAAAACCATTACTTCTCTTCCTATCACTCCCTGATAAAGAGTCCCTCCCCATCTCTCCTGTAGCCTCCTTTAAGTACTGCAAGGCTGCTAGAAGGTCTCCCTGGAACCTTCTTTTCTCCAGGCTGAAAAACCCCAATTCTCTCAACCTGTACTTGTATGAGAGGTACTCCAGCCTCTGACCATTTTTGTGGCTCTCCTCTGGACTCACTCCAACAGGTCCATGTTCTTCCTGTGCTGAGGACCCCAGAGCTGGACGCAGTACTCCGGGTGGGGACTCATGAGAGCAGAGTAGAGGGGGGGAATCCACCTGCTGGTCACGCTTCTTTTGATACAGCCCAGGACATGGCTGGTTTCTGGGCTGCAAGCGCAGACTCATGAACACCAGCTCATGTTAAGCTTCAACCAAACCCCCTGGGCCCTTCTCCTCAGGGCTTCTCTCAACCCATTCTCCTCCCAGCCTGTATTTGTGCTTGGGATTGCCTCAACCCACACACAGGACCTTGCACTTGGCCTTGTTGAACTTCATGAAGTTTGCACAGGCCCACCTCTCCAGCCTGTCCAGGTCCCTCTGGATGGCATCCCTTCCCTCCAGCGTGTCAACTGCACCACACAGCTTGGTGTCATCGGCAAACTTGCTGAGGGTGCACTCCATCCCACCATCCGTGTCTCCGACAAAGATATTAACACTGGTCCCAATACTGACTCCTGAGGAACGCAACTTGTCACCAGTCTCCACTTGGACATTGAGCTGTTGACCACAACTCTTTGAGTGTAATCATCCAAACAATTCCTTATCTACTGAGTGTCCATCCATCAAATCCATGTCTCTCCAATTTAGAGACAAGGATGTTGTGTGGGACAGTGTCAAATGCTTTGCACAAGTCCAGGTAGATGATATCAGTTGCACTTCCCTTATCCACTAATGCTGTGACCATGTCATAGAAGGTCACCAAATTTGTCAGGCACAATTTGCCCTTAGTGAAGCCATGCTGGCTATCACCAGCCACCTCCTTACTATCCATGTGCCTTAGCATAGTTTCTAGCAGGATCTCCTCAATGATCTTGCCAGGTACAGAGGTGAGACTGACTGCCCTCTAGTTCACCATGTCTTCCTTTTTTCCCTTTTTAAAAATGGGGGTTATGTTTCCCCTTTTACAGTCAGTTGGAACTTCACCACACTGCCATGACTTCTGAAATATGATGGATAGTGGCTTGGCAACTTCATCTGCCAATTCCTTCAGGACCCATGGATGAATCTCATTAGGTCCATGGACTTGTACATCTTCAGGTTCCTTAGATGATCTCAAACCTGATCTTCTACAGTGGGCAGTTCTTCGTTCTCCCAGTCCCTGTCTTTGCCTTCTGCCACTTTGTAGGTATCCTTGCTCTAGACTAAATCCACTCTGAAAAATAAAGATGGCAAAAAAAATCAATAACGTATGTAAAGTAGATGCACCAGTATAAATATTTTTTCCAAAGCACTATTGTGATATAAACCTTCACATGATAGCCTTGTTTCTATTATCTAAATCAATATTACTCTAAATTTCTTGTAAACCATACAGCTACAATTGTTTTATGTTGCAATAAGCGTGTTCCTTATGCTTCTCTACATCAGCATCTATCGCATGTCACCAGGATTAACGGACTTTGTGAGTTCTGGGAAAGTCAATTCAGTCACTGATGGCTCTTCATGAAACGACTCAGACTTCCAAGCAACGCAGAGGATTCCAATAAAGGAACATCCTGCCTGGGGAAACACAATACTTTTTCTAATGGCAGCTGCCATTGAGTTATCAAGCAAAAGTGGTTAGGGAAAATCTCATTCCCAATACATTGAATTTCAATGATTCAAAGCCACCAAGTACATAACATATTGCTTCCTTTAAAAAATTAACCACAAAGCCCAAAGAAGATTATGAAAAGAAATAATGTAGCTAGAAATGGTATCTAAGGCTGATGAACCAGACAGGTTTATGATGGACCAGCCGATGGATAAAAAATGCAAAATAGCTAAAAATATTTCATTTTCTATGATACTATTTTGCAGGTGAGCTAAAGTTCCTTTTTATTTAGAACATTCCAGAAAACATGGCTTGGGGAAAACCTCCACAAACCTGCTAGCTATTACAAATGGTGCTTAATGGTGTTCAGCAGTGTCTTTTTACCACATTTTGCTGAATATATAATTAGAACAAAAATTTATGCTAAAAGGTCCCAGATGAAGTCAATGAAGCTGTGCAGGCTGAGACCAGTGGAGAACCAACCCTTTGTCAGACCGTAAAAAGAGAGTTATACACAACTCAAGGAGTGCCTCTTGGTGTAGAGAAACTGCATTATTTACTTGAACAAACCTAAAAACAAAAGGTAAAAATAATGAATGTAAAAAAGAGATCATAATATGCTTCCTATATAATGAGATCACAGGAGTGGCTGGATACTACTTGTTATAGCTGTTATGTGTTGGATACTTGGTGTAGTTGTTATAGTAATGGGTGTTTTCAAAATGCATAGTTTCTGTGTTACAACTGACACCCACACCTTTACCAATAAATGTGTATTTTCATGCTAATAAATAGCATGCAAGGAAACAACTTTTGGGGGGAGAGCGGGGAGGGTTGCTTTGGTTTGTTTTTGAAGTGCAGCAGCCTCCAAGATGGATCTCAGCAGCTGCTCAACAACGTGCAGGAATGTGGCACAATAAGTTTGAAACAATCCAAACTGAAGCTGTACGAGGAGCTTTCTAGGGAGGCTGGTGGGATAAGTCAACCTGGAACATTTTCCGCAGTGCAGTTTGCTACGCAGGCCCTTCTCAGTCCTCTGCTTATTTCACTATTCTGCTGTGACTAGCTTTGCCAACTTTCCAGCACAGTCTCCAAAGCCAGTCACTGTAGTATATTATACAGGCTTGGAAATTATTCCATGCTACTATTTGCACTGTGCAGAGAGAGGGAACTTTGCCTTTCCTTTCAGATGGGGCAGCGTAGTTAAAATCTTGGTCAGATGTTCGACTTGGAAGAGATTTAAAAATAACATTCAAGTACAAAAGACCTAACAAACCATGGAAAGAGCTGCAGAAAAAAATACCATTATTAAAAGGGCAGAGGAGCCAAGGATAACTATACTTATTCTTGACGTGAGTGAAAGATCACTTGCTTCCATTCAAATCCTATCATATTTCACACAAAATAGAAGTTTGAATAGGCAGCACTTGGCTAATGGTAAAGCAGAGGCCTAAAATACAAGTGGGAAAAGAGACTTAAAAATTAAAACAGAAGAAAATGAGAATGGAAATTTGAGAGGCACACAAACCGGAATGATGGGAGAACCAACGGAAGAGAGTGTGCTGGGAGACAAAATTGGAGAACAGAGACATAAAAAAAAAATAAATGAGCCACACTAAGGGGAAGAGTAAGAGGAAGGAAAAAAGTGGATATCAAGAGATGAAAGCAAGGCCACGGGGGAAGGAAAGCACAAGATAAGGCACTGGGATTGAATTAGACAAAGCAATCCTCACTCGGAAGACCCTGGTCTTCCTAATGGGTAATCTGCAAGTTTTTTGAACATCAATAGCTTTACATGTTCTACTGGAAGTGCAAAAACTTCTACTAAATAATCTCCACATTTTTTTTTTTTTTGCAGCTTAATTAGTTTGCTGGCTGACTACCAATATAAATTTTGGAGCACTCTTGTGTTCTCATTTATTATGCAGCTTCTAAAAGAGCTTACAATGGCAACATTAAAGACTGACACTTGGCATTTATGAGCACAACTTGAGAAAGATCTTGTTGCATCAATGTTTTGTTGCATCCCATGCTTGTGTCCTTATTCTTGAAGAGGTAATAGTTGTCCAAAAAAAGGATGAACTCTATCATAATGACCTAAAAAAGAATTTGGATTTATTTTGCCTTTTTTCCAGGCATAGTGAATTTGGCAACTGAGTGTATTTCTTCATACTTAGGCCAGTTCTTTGTGGCCTAATATTTCTCAAATGAACTTTTCAAATCTAAAAACTACCAAAGCAGAAAGTAACAGCATCCTGAATATGCTATACCTCTGGCTTTTAGAACAGAGGTCTAATGCTGAGATAAAACTAAACGGTTCTAGTGCACTGAGCATACACAGGCAATTAGGACAAAAATTAAAACTTATTTGTTAAGTGAAAAGGTGGGTACAATATAAACGGCTCTCTGAGACTACACTTCCCAGCTATTAAGGCAGAACATAAGAAATGAATAGAACAGTAATTATGAAAGGCAAAAAAAAGTCTTTGTAGAAGATGAGCTGGAAGGCTGCCATTCTGCTAGGAAAACACATCTATAAAATACAAAGATTAATCTTCAATAGGGGTTGAGATAAACTTGGCTAAACAAAGACAAAAACTAAGATTAAGAAAAGCTTGGAACTAAAAGAGGCTGATCTGGAATTGAGAACACATTTTCACCATGGTAAATCTGCAGCGAGGGAGGCTGCATGTGGAAGCCATAGCACATTGAGGTCTTCAAAAGCTGCATGATAAAGTGACTCATTCTTAGGAGGAGCAAGGGCCAGAGTAGTCCCACCGGGAATGAAAATGGTGGGCAGAGCCAGATGCTGCTAACAAGGGTTTATCGACACTCCCAGGCAAGGCGAGTGATGAACCCAGGTACAGAATCCATCCGGGGAGTGCAGTCAGGAGCAGAAGACAGGTCCAGAAACAATGTAAATCCAAAGGGTCTGTTCCAGGAGACAAGCTGCCTACAGCCAAGGTCTGATATCTATAATTCACTTTTCTTAACAAATTACTTCTTGCATTCTGAAAAGCTTCATGAGGAATATGTTGGTTAAGATGCGTAATTCTGGAACTATTTCTTCAAGTAAGGACTTTTCTCCAAGTAACATGCCCAACAGGATTATTTTCTGCATCTTCTCGCTATACTGACATCTTGGTCAACCTGAGGCTGGTCCAAGGAAGCGTGCACCCTCAGAGATGTCATTTAAACACTCTGAAAAGGGTGGTTTTCCTTAAGATTTTTTTTTCTGGACAGATTTATATAGATAAAGTCTTCTGATAGTGTCCATTAAATTACATTCATGATTTACCATGGCTGCTTTGGAGGTACTGTATTTACCTGGCAAGCACAGCAAAGCAAGCTTCTGTTCTTTCTGGAGTCTATACAGAGAAGACCCTGGTGACTGCAGGTCGCACGGCATTTGCGTTCTTAGAAATCAGAAATTGCTAGCATGGTGCCAAAGACATTGGCATATCGTAATAATTCTGCTGCTGAGACAAGAACAATGACAGCACTTTCCTTTCTTAAAAACAAACTGTAATTAATGATTCAGTGAGATGCAGTAACACTGTAGTAAACAGCAGAGATGAAGCCTATTAGTTATGAAGCACAATGGAACTTTTCTCAAGCAATAGCAGTGTTTACGCTCTCTCTAATACACTGCTGGTTTTAGTTTAGCTTATTCACTGCCATAGAAATGAATGCACTGCTTTAAAAATAACAGTTACTTCTGTGATTTGGCAGTGGATCTAAGTGCCAAGAATGGAAATTCTGACTTTCTTAAAGTTTAAGGATAGTAAATGTTTTATTCCATTATATATGTGCTGGAGATAAAAAAAACAAAAAGGCCTATGGAAAATTCAGGTCACAATATGAAGCAAGTTTCTTCCAAATCTAGTGGACAGTCGTATAACAGGCTGTGATTCCTGTTTCCTTCCCCCCACAGTGGAACCCGAAAACTTACGAGTGATGTGTCTATTGACTATGCCCATACTCAGATGCAAACGGCCACCCTTTTCTGCATCTCTCCAGCTGTCATACGGTAACAGAAAATTAACATGTGGATTTTTTTAAACAGTCTTTGGTATTAGTAATTGTCTTCCCCCTACAACATTCTGCCTTTTGTCCCTAGTGCAGCCACATTTAGAGAGTTTTCCACACCATTTGTTGCATTCTAGAAAACAGAGCTTACTTTACAGTAAATTGAACAGAACATGCTTGGTGAAGTAGGTGTTATAGAATATTTTAACATCAGAAAATAAGTGTATGCCTGCTTAAAATTCTGTCAGATTTATGATAAAAAATACACTGTGGAAATACAGCCTGGAAGGTTACAACTGTTTCCAAAGCTCCAAAAAAAATGACTGATATCCCACTGGAGTTTAATCATGGGATGACATACAATAACATGTATTTAGTCATACAGAAAATCTTTCCTTCTCAGGTACCCACCCTACTGCTAATAATTCAGAAAATATTGTCTTCTGTGTAAAATCCAGGGTTTTTTCCTTCCAACTAAAGAGCAACAACAATTTTATAAAAGAATCTGCCATACAGGGGATTGATATCTGGATAACAAATTTGACCCTCTGAAATGTCAGCATTGAATAAAATCCCTAGAGAAGGTAAAGGCAGAGAATCGTTGAAGTACAGTGTTCTCATGATGAACACACAAGTGAACAGCAAACAAGTGTTCATCAAGACCACTGGGGCAGTATCTTTTCTGTTAAAGGGAAGTCAGGTTAGGTGGGTTGCCATCATTTATCATTGGCATCGACAAGTGATACTGTGAGCAGAAACTTATTTAGGTTCAGTAGCTGTTAAAAATGGAAAGGGTGAAAATAAACCATGGGGTTTTTTTGTCTATAGCTTGTTAAAGAGGATTGCAAGAGATGCTCACTTGGGAAAATCTTTGCTTCTTAAACCACGCACACTTGTGTACCAGAGAAAGCAGCATATCTGCTTCTGCAGGTTTGTCCCTCACGTGCAGTGGGGTGATGTCCCATAGCGCAGACATCTCAGACTGGAAACTTCTTGTATCCTTGCTCACCAAATCAGACATGTACTAAGGCTTAATAGACCCTTATTGCTCATATATTTCTAAAACATTTCATCTAAATAACACAGGCAAAGAAATGTGCTTGTTTCTCTTGAATACATCTGAGGCATAAAGATATGGCTTGATTCTTCTGGGATTTTAGCTAAAATGCTTTGGAAATATTTTCTGTTCATTTCTCTGCAGAAGCAGGCCCATAACACCTGGAATGAATACAATAAGTTCACGGCAGTGTTCTGAGGACAAGGCATCTCAGGAGGTTCTCCACTGACTCCTGGAGAAAGTCACCTTTTACCCGATACCATACCTACACCTAATGCACTACACACAAGGCACCAAAAGACCTGAACTATATCAGCGGCCAAAAAAGAAAACTGCAAAATAACAAACCATTCAGTTTAGACTGGGTATCTGCACTTAATAACTTTCCACCTTCCTCTGAGTCACATCAAAGTAACCTCTAAGAATGCTCACCAATGTGAGCACAGGGGACTGCAGCAGTGACACCACTTTATGGAGCAGAAAAGAGGGCAGAATCGGAGCTGTTTTCTTTGGAACTGAAATGGTTTTGTTTTTACTAAGTACATTGCAGCCAAGGAGGCAATACTTTTCATGAACACAAACTAAGAAAGCACCTGGCTGGCATCCCAATCACAAGTTGTCCTTGATGGATACTCGAACTACACCAGACAATCCATTGAATAACTCCATCTCTGTCCTGCTCATCACATATGCACCCAATAAAGAGCACATAAGAAATCTCAAAGGCTTGTTGCATTCCATACTCACTGCAGCTGGAGTTAAGGCAGCTGTACAAATGTCAACTTTTACTGCAGATAAAATACCATGATGCAGAAAAGTTATGGAGGGTCAGTGCGTCAGTGCTCTGCTCTGGAGCACACTGAAGAGTTCCTGAAAGAGACAGGAAAGGCTGGCTGCGAGTCACTTCTTCCTCCATTCGCCAGACTTGCTCTGCTTCCTACAGTGCCAGCCAGTTGACTTGCATCTCCATTTTTGATACCCATCTTTAGTCTCTGGCTTATGTTCCCCTTCTTGGAAACTCCATCACCCTCTTCAGCATGGTCTCCTTCTGTAACCTTCTATCTGACTTGCTGGCATGCATTCCCCCTCCAGACAACTTACCTTCCTTCGAATATAATAGGAAATGCCTGCTCATCTGTTCTAAAAACCAGGCCTAATTACAGACTTAATTACATGACTGCATTAATTACAATCATGTTAACGAATTGTTAATTCTTATTCCAAATAATCATTTGGAACAGTACTGGGAAAAATCCAGTGTATGGCCTTTTACAGCAATTCCTTTGCCTTGGTGTTTGAGATCAAAAGCATTGGTTTGATGATGTCATGCTCTTGGTTTAAGACAACATAGTGTGTTGTAATCACCATCAACATGTACAAGTGTCTCTTGCTTTTTTCCCTACTGCTTTCCTGCTGTAGTGTCAGCATGCTATTTAGCCTACTGTCTGCCTTTAAAGAAATATTTTTTGTGTATTTAGAAGATGCCTAACAAATTATTCTTAGGTTTTAGAAAGTCATGTATGCTGGGAAAAGTCCATATCCTTATAGTAGGATATTCCTCTTTGTTTATGTCTAGGTTGAGGGTTTTTTCATTTAAAAAAAAATTAAAACGCATAGAAAGGAAGTAACTATATTTCATATTAATTTACAATGTAATGCAGTTATCCTGAGGAGCACTATTTAATTTTTGTTTCCACTCTAAATACTCAATAAAGGCGTCTAGTTGTCTTCTTGCCTGGATGTGTTCTATAAGAAATCAGAGCACACTTATAATTTATTGTTTGCATACATCTTACCCAGCTTTAGCAGCAGCTACGTGTTTTTCAGTTCCTGATTTAAAGAAGGTTCAGAATTTTCTTTCATATGTCTCAGTAAATCACTTGTTAAGCACCTGGTAAGCAGGCAGTCCTTGGAAATCCGGGGTGAGACAGTTTGGAGTTTCCTGGCAACTTACACTTAAAACTCAACGGTCATCTGTAAACATTTAGCTTTGTGACAGGAGTCACTAGACAGAACTTTCCTCCTCTTTTTGATTCATGATCCACTATGGTGGATGGTTGAGGAAGGAGCACCTTGCTGATACCCTACTTGGTAGGGCCAAAGAGTTGGTAGAGTTCGACAAACTCAGAGGAACAATACAAACAAATATAAACAAATATTTTAATTACCTCAGCAACTGTAAAAACATCACTGCTCAGGGTAATGATCAGCTGCTCAGAGTCAAGCACCAAATCACACTGATCAGTTATCACCAGATAATGCTTATCAATTAAGCACCAGATAATTCTTATCAATAATTTGGAGGTAAAATCGGACAGAAAACAGAGTAGGAAAGAGCTGAAAGATAAGGAGGGGCAAAGGGAAGGTGGGGAGCAGAAAGAGACATAGTGAAAGAGACAGAGGCACAGGGATATCACGAGCCCTTTCATACACCATGGAGGTCTTGTATAGCAGTCTCAGGTGGAATCTTGATCCAGGGGTGATGGGTCAACTAAGGTCATGCTCACCTTTCATATAATTCAGTTTGTCCAGGACCACCCCTGAGGGGGGTGACAGCCCTGTATCCAGGTTGCCTTTGTGGAGAGGGGTGGCAACTGGTTCCCTGCCGGGAGATGAACCCCAGCCGCAGCAGCCATGCACCACCTCAACAAGAGCGTCCATTTCCCAAAATGATGTTAACAGCTTGATAATGCCCGATCACAAAAGAACCTCTCTTGCAACATGCTCTGCCCGAGCTGCTCCTGGACATGGTGGTGCATCTTCTTCATCTATGTTCTGCCCGGAATTGTTTGAGACCAAAAGAATATATGCTTAGAAGTGCCTGACAGATCCAAATCTCCAAATTACAAATAACAGTAGTTGATGCCGAAGATTGGATCAGATTTAATAAAAAGGGAAGATTAAAGTGTCTCTTTCCTGCTGTTTCTGTTTCATTGAACTTCATTTCAATGCTATAAATGATCTGAAATCTATCAGAAAGATAACCAAACCAAGCTATTCTTCAGCAAGTCCTTTGTTTCTCATTTTGAGAGTAGATTGTAAGCTGATTTTTTACCCGTGTATGAGGCAGCTCTCTGTCAGGGATGCAGAAGCTGTATGTAGAATGTGTATCTTTACCTTCAGGACACTGAGGTGTAAAGGGCCACCACCGTCCTACCATGGATCTCTGGGGATAAAAAACATTAAAACAGTAAAAGCAACTTATAAACCACGCTAGCTTCAGCAATGGTGTATTTTATACATCTCTCAGTAAAACAACTTCTAACAAAGTGATTTGGCAACAGTTACAGGTACCCTACTCTAAACTGTAAAACACAGTATATGCTTTATATTAACGAGTCCTGCTCTAGTGAACCTTGAAGAATTAAGGTTCACTTAATGGACAAAGGAATTCTTTTGAAGTGGTGGCAAATCCTACTGGATTAGAATGGGTAGTGAACAGCTTACAAAGGAGGAAAAAAGTAATCTTCATTAAATACTTCCTCTTGCTTCACAGGCTTTCAGTAGTTACCTCAAAAGAAACCATTCATAGTTTTCTGGATAGGCAAATGAATACAACATTCACAAATACATATATATAACAGTAACAAATTTTTATGTAAAGCCTCTGCTTTTCTCCTGTTGCGGAATCTGTGAAAATAAAGACCAGTGGGTTCCTTACATGGAGTTGGTAAACCAAGAAGACAGCTTCAAGGAGAAGCGGCACCAGCAGGGATTATTCCAAGCCAGTGGGAAGATGAGCTAACAACTAAGAAAGGATGGCAACACGAGCTTACAGGAAAGGAGGCATCAGGGCTGTATATTTTTTGCCTTAAGCATATGATTCACAAACTGGCTGAGCTTTTGAGACATATTTCTAACTAAGAAGAACAAAGTGCCTCTAGAACATCTCTGCCACAGTCAGAATAAGCTCCACACCAGGAACACCCAGCCTTTCCATTTACGGTTGTGAAGAAAGTGTTACCTTAAATTAACAGGGACACTGTTGATATCACCACAAGGAAAACATAAATCTAATTATCTGGTAAAATTTCTCTCACCTTTAAGCTCTGGAATCTTCATAATGTCCCCAAGTAGCTAAACTACATCACAGAATCATATAGGTTCGAAAAGATCATCAAGTCCAACCACAAACCTAACACTGCGAAGCCCACCACTAAGCCATGTCCCTAAGCACCACATCTCCATGTCTTTTAAACACCTCCAGGGGTGGTGACTCAACCACTTCCCTGGGCAGCCTGCTCCAGTGCTTGATAACACTTTTGGTGAATAAATTTTTCTTAATATCCAATCTAAACCTCCCCTGGTGCAATCTAAGGCTGTTTCCTCTTGTCTTATCACTTCCTACTTGGGAGAAGAGACCAACACCCACCTCGCTACAACCTCCTTTCAGGTACTTGTAGAGAGCAGTAGGGTCTCCTCTCAGCCTCTTCTCCAGACTAACCAACCCCAGTTCCCTCCGCTGCTCCTCAAGGACTTATTCTCTAGACCCTTCACCAGCTTCTTCAGATGCACTCCAGCACCTAAACCGCACACAGTGTTCGAGGTGCAGCCTCCCCAGGGCTGAGTCCAGGGGCACAATCCCTGCCCCAGTCCTGCTGGCCACACTATTGCTGATGCAGGCCAGGATGCCGTTGGCCTTCTTGGCCACCTGGGCACACTGCTGGCTCCTGTTCAGCCGGCTGTTGACCAGCACCCCCAGGTCCCTCTCCTTGGGCAAGTTTCTTCCCAGCAAAGAGTATACCCATCCAAGCCGTGAGGAGCTGGTTTCTCCAGGAGAATGCTGTGGGAAACGGTGTCAAACGTTTTTACTAAAGTCCAGGTAAACAACATCCACAGCCCTTCCCTCATCACTAAGTGGGTCACCTTGTCACAGAAGGAGATCAGGTTAGTCAAGCACGACCTGCCTTTCCTAAACCCATGCCAATTCAGCCTGATAACGCAGTTGTCCTGTACAGACTGACAGGCCTGTAGTTCCCTGGATCCTCCTTCCAGCCCTTCTTGTAGATGGGCATCACTTTTGCTAACTTCCAGTCAACTGGGATCTCCCTGGTTAGCCAGGACTGCTGATGTATGACTGAAAGATGCTTCCGCTTTCTGCTGTATGGTCAGTTGTTTTCTTTGTCTTCTCACAATTTGACTGCTTGAACGAGATGAGACTGAGTGCCAGGAGACCTGAGACACGTGAACACAAAGGTCATATGCTTCCTCACTGATATTTCACTGGAAGCCAAAGGCAGCTTTTTAAGATGTAGTTGGAGGTGCTATCCTAATCTTTTCAGTTTCTCAGCACTTCTGTGGACAGTCCTGGTAGTATTTTCATTTCACAACTCTGGATCCTGTTTACATAAAAGCAAGAAAACAGTTACTAAGGAAAGGATAATCAGAAACTCTTAAAACTTCTAACGTTTCCTGACAAAATTTAGTCCTCACAGACTTCAAAAAAGTTGAAGTTTCTTTTCAAGTCCAAACACGCTTTAATTGTAATATTTTTTTTAATTATTTTATTCAAATTTACAGGATGCTTAAAAAAAGTCTTTTTGTATAAGGATTTAAGAAATAACATAAGTTCTTAGCAACTCATAGTGAGGTGAGCCAAGGCTTTCTGCAATTGCTGGAAAAATTGATTAAGCATTGCCAGATAAGAATTTTTTCAAACGATATACACAAGTGACACAGAAATGACCTCTTATTTTAGAAAGTGGTGGTCAGTACCAAAATAATCTCTATGCATACGTTTTGCTGTTTATAAATCTACATCTAAATAAAAACTGCAAATTAACATCTTTGAAAAGTTCATAGCAATTCTAATTAAAACACTTTTAACTACAGATATACATCTACAGTTTGTTAAAACATCAGTGTATTAATAAATGTTTTTGGTAAACTAGGCCACCAATTCTTTCAGTACATTGAGGATAATTTTAATTTAAAAATTGAGTAAAAAGTAAAATTAAAAAAAGTAAAAAGTAAAAATAGATTAAAAGAAAATTAGATGTTAGTTTCACCTGGTTGCGAGCCTGGAAAAAGGCCATATTTATACATCCTATCAATGGTGACATGGGGATCTACTCCAGAAAACTGATCTAGTAGTTGCATATCTTAATAAAAAAACCCTGCAATCTACAATTGTTTAATCTGCCGTTCACGTATGAAACTCCAGTCAAGAATTCTAAATAACCACAAGAATAATAGCAAGCCACATGATAACATTTATTTTTAATATCACAAACAATTCAGAAGAAACCCCTAAAACTTCCAGAGTCAGAAAAACATATTCTGGAGTTTGTCATTAGATCTTGTGGTTGGTTGGTATAGCAAAGAATTGTCACTTAACAGGACAAAGCTAAAACTTTATACGTTTAATTAATCTGAAAACTGAAAAAAAACCCCAAACCAAATAATTTCCCCCTCCCTCTAGTCTTTAGGTATGCAAGAATCCAGAGTTCCTTTGCCACCAAATTCTCTACAGCTACTGTTTTCCTGTTCTAATCTCTCTTGCTTTCTGTCACTAGTTAGGCAAACTGTTATCTCAGTGCAGCAAGCACTACCCACTAATCTGGCTATTCAGTAGTTGGTTTGGTTTTTTTTTAAAGATAACATATGCTGTCACATTGATGCCTGTCTAGTCAATTCTGAAATTAAAAGCAAATTGGTAATTACCGCCCACAACTAGTTACTTTGATATAAATGTTATACACACACACATTGCTGAGTCAGATATAGTGCACATCCACAAGCAATAACCATATTAAACAGCTTTAAAATTAATTAATTCTCAAGTTCAGAAAAGTGCAAAGAAAATAAGAGCTTAGCTATGCCTAAATCTGTCCTAATATAATGTTATTTCTAGAATATCCCTTTTATGGATTCATAGATTCATCAACAAACTTAATAAACTACTGCAACAGTTGCAGGTTTTGCTTATTTGATTGTCTATTTTTTTTACAAAATTAAATGTTTAAAACCTCTCCAAGAGCACTAGACACGTTATTCTCACACAAGAGAACTCTTTCACCACCACTTCCCCCCAGAATACTGGGGTGAGGTATACGTAAGGGAAAGCTGTCTGCTCTCACAAAGATTGCTTCATAGATTCTTCAGGGTTTCTCTCTTAGCCAAGAGTATTTGCTCATAGCTATCATTTCCACTATCTCATCACTCGTGTTTGAGCAACAGACGCAATGGTGCAATTACTTTCTTCAAATGTAACCAGGGCAGGATCCTCTGAGGCCTCCCCCAATGTTGTACTTACACACACATACACCAACACACACACATCAAAGCAGAATTGTCCAAGCCTCAGCAGGGAAATTCTGTCTCTCTGTTCATCCTGTAGCCTAAATCTAAAAGGCACCAATGTGGTTGAAACAGCAGCTGGCCCTCTTTGCCAGTCTGTCTCAGCACATAGAGAGACAGACACACATACAGGCACAGACGCAAAGGACACACACGTGCTTTAAAAGGAGATCTAAGAAGTAAAATTCCCTTTCTTAAATGTGTTATTGAATATTAAAGTTTTGAAGTGTTATTTCCTTCAGAGTTTGATTAAGACAATTACATGGACAGAGATCATCTGCTTATAATTTATGGCTTAAAAAATATCCAGGCATTCCTCGATAATCGACAAAATAGATATAATGCAACACAAAAAAAGATCATAGAACTATAGAAACACAGAATCACAGAATGGTTTGGGTTGGAAAGGACCTTAAAGATCATCAAGTTCCAACCCCCCTACCATGGGCAGGGACACCTCCCACTAGCCCAGGTTGCCCAAAGCCTCATCCAGCCTGGCCTTGAACCCCTCCAGGGATGGGGCATCCACAGCTTCTCTGGGCAACCTGGGCCAGCGCCTCTCCACCCGCACAGTGAAAAATTTCTTCCTAATATCTCATCTAAATCTCCTTTCTTTCAGCTTAAAGCCACTACTCCTCTTCCTATCCCTACACCCCCTGATCAAGAGCCCCTCCCCATCTTTCCTGTAGCCCCCTTTCAGCACTGGAAGCTGCTGGAAGGTCTCCCAAGCGCCTTCTCTTCTCCAGGCTGAACAACCCCAACTCTCTCAGCCTGTCCTCACAGGGGAGGTGCTCCAGCCTCTGACCATCTTTGTGGCCTCCTCTGGACTCACTCCAACAGGTCCATGTCCTTCCTGTGCTGAGCACTCCAGAGCTGGATGCAGCACTGCAGGGGGGGTCTCACAAGAGCAGAGTAGAGGGGGAGAATCACCTCCCTTGACCTGCTGGTTGCACTTCTTGTGATGCAGCCCAGGACACGGTTGGTTTCTGTGCTGCCAGCGCACACTGCCGGCTCATGTTGAGCTTCTCATCCACCAACACCCCCAAGTCCTTCTCCTCAGGGCTGCTCCCAATCCACTCTCCTCCCAGCCTGTATTTGTGCTTATGTTCAAGGACAGGTGAAAAAGACTACTATCTTTTGACTTTTCTATCCTGCACAATAGGGATTGTCTTCCAAAGTAAAGATGCCTTCCTGAAACTCCTGAAATGTAGTCTTTGGCCAAAACACCCCTCTCTCTTGGCTCAGATCTCATTTAATATTTTAGCTGTGTGAATAATATTTAAGACACTCCTGACAGGTCAATTTAGTTTCCTAAGTTTGCAGAGGCATCGGTACTACCGGTAAAAATGCAATTGCTAGTCTCCAGGTAAACAGTGAGTATTGACCTTCGTAAAGAATTTTCTTCCCTCCTAATAGAGCTAAGGGTGTCACAGACTAATGATTAACTGCCTGAAGAAGCTGTAACTCTTCTATACTTGCCAATAGGGAAATGCAAGACTTTGTAACATCTGATAAATTTCCGTAGGCACAACCAATTCATTTGTGAATTGACTCAAAAATAATTTCTGCACATAACTTGTCTCTCTAAGTACTCTTGGGGAGCAAAAAAAACCTATGAATGTTATTTTTATTTGAATCTGTGCATTGTTTGTACTATACAACGGAATAGTAAAGGTGCTCTAGAATCCTTGCCAAAATGAGCAAGTAAGCAACATATTGCACTCATATTTGGTTGAAATTTACACTGTAAGACAGAAGTCTCATACTTCAGAAGAGTGTACAAAGAGTTTCTTTCTTGATCAACCAAGGGATCCATTCTAGTTCTTATTTTCTGTGCAAGGAAGAGGAGACAGCATGATGATGTCTGCTGAAACCTAGAGAAACTAATGGAGCCTGGGACACGACACAGCAGATGTGAGCATCTGCACAAGAGAACAGCCTACACGGATATATAAGCTTATAATTTATTTAGCAGGGAAGAAATGAAAAGTGCAACAAAGGTGCAAAATGAAACATAATTACACATATTGTCTTAAGTCAGGCAGCTGAAACAGGAATTGGTTGATGACTAGGTCAACAGAGAGTATCCTACAAGGTTTAATTGCTTGGATCCCTGCAGAGTGAAACCAACAGCACGCTGTAAGGACCCTGCAAAAATCATGAAACTGTAGGAGAAAGATCTGCTGCAGTAACAATTCAGTACGTTCTCCATACAACAGTGAGCAGAAAGAAAAATGCTCACAGCTACCCATTCTTCCTAACTAGGTCTAGGCCACATGAGAGGAACTTCTAAAATATAAAAGAGAATATTCTCTTGATCTCTAATCTTTAAGGAGATAAATAGTGGTATTCATTAACATAGCATGAATCATTTTCCTTAGTGCAGGTAGTGAACAAACAAAAAAGTCTCTAATTTCCCAGATAGTTATTGCTCATAACGACACAAATGTTTACCTTGCCAGGTAGGACAACTATTGTGGAGAGAGGGAAGAACAATATTCTTATTGTGTCTGCATTATTGTGCACAGTGATACCTAAAAGTCAAAGCAAAACTGACATCAAACAGGGATGGCTTTTCACTGATACATGTCAGGCAGATTCTGTAAGGTAACCACACAAAGTGGCCAGTCAAGCTCCCAGTAAATTATTTGCACCCCGGTTTAATTTAAACACACGAGTCTTCACCCAATTCCTAAGTTTCCGTGTTTCCCGGAACATTTACTGGTTAGCATGTTTTTCAAATCCCCAGCAGGCTACCATGAACATCCTCCTGCTTTCCTCAAGCATGATTACAAAGAAAGAAATCACAAGACATTATAAGTTTAAAATCTATGGTTAACTAAGAACATATTGAAAGGTATTTTCAACTGATCAGTTTTTTCACTATTTAATATATTATGGATGTGACTGCCATACTGACTTAGAGGAATCTGCTCTCTATGCCTTCAACATTTTAGGGACATATGGAAAAAACCATCACTGAATAGACGTCAGCAGTGTGCCCTGGCAGCCAAAAGGGCCAACCACGTCCTGGAGTGCACAGCTAGCCAGTCAGGGGAGCTGGTTGTCCCACTCTACACTGCACGGGTGCAGCCCTACCTCAAGTACTGTGTGCAGTCTTGGGCGCCCCAATGTAAGACCGAGATGGTGAAAGGTCCTGAGGGTAAGACACATGAGGAACGCCTGAGGTCACTTGTTCAGCCTAGAGAAGGCTGAGGGGACCTCGTCATAGTCTACAACTTTCTCTAGGAGGGCAGTGGAGCAGAAGATGCTGATCTCCTCTCTCTGGTGACCAGCCATAGGACATGAGGAAATAGAACAAAGCTGCATCATGGGAATTTAGATTGGACAGTAGGAGAAGGTTCTTCACTGACACGGTGGTCAGTCGCTGGAACAGACTTCTCAGGGAAGCACCAAGCCTGCCAGAGTTCAAGGAGGGTCTGGACGATGTTAGTCATATGGTTTAGTTTTAGATAGTTTTGCAAAAAGCAGGGAGTTGGACTCGATGGTCCTTACGGGTCCCTTCCAACTTGAGATATTCTATGATTTTATGATCCAGTTCTGCAGGAAGTATCAAAGTTGCCATCTGATCCCAACTCCGACAGATCATGTCAAGTTAGTTTTTACTATTCCTTCTTTATTCGTGTGAAGTGCTTTCTGAAACAATTCAAAACCAAACACCAAACCACCAAGCTATAGTTTAAATGCAAGAATAACTACGTACTAAAAGAGTTTGGTGACTATATTTACTCTTTAAGAGATCGAGAAGTTCATAAAACCAGGCTGCTCAGTCTGCCCTCTGCTGGTCTTGCTGTATTTCAGCTTTCCTTTTAAACCAAGTCTTGCATTGACTAAAATGATTGAAAACAGTAGCACTATTAAGGTTTATATCAAGCAAATCCACCAGTGAGGAGTATATCAACACCGTGATTCTGTTTCTGAATAGTGACGCAGTGAGCAGCTCTATGTGCAGAAATTAATAGGCTGATTACTACACTTTACTGGAAACAACTTTTTTATAAAATACGCATATATTTCTGGTAATTTACAAAATACAGCAAAAGAAAAAAGCACACTTCATGCACTTTCCTGTAGAACGTTTCATTTTTCATGCTACATTACTGTACTCAGAAAGGAAACTGATAGAAGACACACTGGAGATAATTCTCTATTGTGCTAACATCCTTTAAAGCCACTGCAGCAATGCTCATCTTCCGTGCATCTTGAGATCAATGTCATGCTCATCTTAGATACACTCCTTCTTCTGCAAGAACAACATCTAGCTAGCGTATTTTTTAAATAATTGCTAAGGCTTTAATTTAAATGACATATTCTCAGAGTTTGGCCTTGCCTCTTAGAGCCAACAGAGAAATCTCTACTCAACTCTGCCATTTGGCTGAATTAAAAAAAGAAACATCCATAAATTAGAAGTTTCTAAAACTTAATGTAGTACATAAAGACTAAAAGGGAAGGATCAGAATGTCTAAAGTACTTAGGGAGGGTTATCAAAACATTAATCTCATTTTATTGGACTATTGTTTATCTAATACTTTGAAATTTTAAGGGAAACGAAAAACCATCATCATCATAAGCATACAAACAAGAACATACGCTGAACAACTGTATTTTTCCATCTTTCTTACTTACAAAGCACTACGTGATTATTCACACATAGCTCAATACCTACAGGAAATGCAAACAGCAGTCTACAAACAGGTATTGGGGAACAGGAAACTGTAGGTGCTAGGTCACCTCTGAAATGATAATGCTTGATTGCTTATTAGTAAAGGGTTAGGGTAAAGGAAATACTATTTTTATTTTTTTTTTTAATCCATGATGCACTCTAGTACTAGTCGAGAATCTCTCCTGATCTGGAAAACCCAAGACACATATAAAGAGTGGATGGAGGGCTAGTCAAATTTTATTAGTTGTGCTGCAGTACTTCATAAGAAGTGAAGGGATACTTCATTTCCAAGTCTCAAAAAACTAGTCACCAGTGGTGTCCTTCATGGGTCTGTCTCGGGACGGATGCTCAACAACATAGATGAGGGAATCGAGTGCACCCTCAGCAAATCTGCAGACAACACCAAGCTGAGTGGTGCAGTTGATACAACAGAGGGAAGGGACGCCATCCAGAGGGACCTGGACAGGCTGGAGCAGTGGGCCCAAGAGAACCTCATGAGGTTCCACAAGGCCAAGTGCAAGGTGTTGTGCTTGGGCCAGGGCAATCCCAGGTACTTGTACAGACTGGGAGAAGAACTCCTTGAGAGCAGCCCTGTGGAGAAGGACTTGGGGGTCCTGGTAGACAAGAAGCTGGATATGAGCCAGCAGTGTGCACTTGCAGCCCAGAAGGTCAACAGAAGACATTTGAAAGAATAAAACATGAAACATGAAACCTTATATTTTTCATCTGTGAAATTTTTTTACTTCAAATGTAAGCATAACTATTTTACTTTCTGGGCCATTTTCTCCATTGTCCCCATCACAAAATCCCTAAACTCTTCAGGAAGATATTCAATGTTTTACTTTAATCTGTTCAGGCAACTACTTCTTATCTAGCTGCTTCTAACGTGGTAGATGTTGCCAAATGGTATGATTACTCTGAATTAAGGAGATCTGACTGCTATCTTCACAGGCTGATGACTGACAAATCACATACATCCATCTTTATGCCAAACGACAATGCTGGCAAGAAGGCAGATGTAAAGAAATGGGAATTAAAGCTTGTATTAGTCTTATTGACCCTAGCAAAACTTTTTTTAACCTAGAGAAAAAAGTTGCATTGTCTTTACCGGTTTCCACTGAACAGGGAAAGTACAATTTACGTATTAGTACTCACACGAATGAGACATTAGATAAACATTCTATACTTGCATACAACAGCACCTTCCAGTGATTCCAAAAGCAAAAGTAAAACATACTTTATTATAATTTTTTACCCATTTTATACATATAAATGTATAATGTCTTTTCCCTTCAAAGTAGTAATGTGAGATTGACAAACAACTCTGGAAAAATTAACGGTTAACCATTTGAAATTGCAAATTAATCTTCAGCACCCAATCTTAAATATAATTCACAGTGAGAAATTCCTGGAAATACAGAATGGGACATATACAGAATGTCCATTATTGCACAGTAAACTAGATTTGGTAACCAAAATCTCTCCCTACTGTTAGATTAACAGTCTATGAAATTTATGATAGCAGAATAAGCTAAGAAAGCAAACTCATTTAGTAAAAACTCTCAACTCAGTATTAACTGAAGGGTTTGTCTTGCAATTAGCTTTTTAATGATGGCAGCAGCTCAACAAAACAAGTCCTCCAATCCTTTAGAAAAAAGTACTTGCACAAACCAGAATAACACAAACTCCCAGAATTCTAATGACAATTTAAATTCTCACCAGGTCCTGTAAATACAGTTATTTCACTACAAACACATGCAATACATTGTTCCATATTTTACATATAAGAAAAAAAATAATCTACTTCTGTTAAACTTCAGACCACTGCATTTGAGAATCTGAATTACAATTCAATACACACTGATCAGGAAACACTTCCTACTTACATCTTTATTCTATCCGTGCAAAGAACAGCATTAACCAGAAAATATCCAGTGTGCAAAATTTGACCTTTCATACTGGAACCTCTATGAGATTAAGAGATCAAAGCTAGTTTTTCATCACAGTACTGCTGGCACAAGTAACTTGGGTTTTAAGTTAACCATGATATATCACAGAGCACCTGAAAAAAAAATTTCTTAGTATTTTGTGGTAGTGAAGAACATATCTGAGTTGGAGCAACTTCCAACTTGAAAAATTGTGATTGTCTCCAAATTAAGTCTTTTTTTTTAAACACAAAATGTTGTTTTCACTAAATGCTGGTTCCATCAATGTTATCAAGAGCTGGCCGGAATCAAGACAACACTCAATATGAGTTAAGCTTCTTGTTCGCTTTATTCAGGGTTCAGGGGTAATATATAGCATTCCAAGCCTTGCATGCGTTTACTTTTCTAACGTGATTGGTCTGCTACCTGCATGCATGCAGTGTGCACGCGGCAGCAGAGCATAGACATTGGCTCTTGCCCTCTTGGCAGGTCCACCTCCCACTGGGCTTCTCCCCCCCTTCTGCTGTTTACCAGTTCTTCTACTTCTTTTCCCTTGCTGTTTTTTCCCAGGAGAGCTCAAGGACTCTCAGGCCTCTTTATCGAAGTTTGGATTGTGCACATACTTATGTCCCTGCTCACTGACCCATTCTTCTACACATCAAAACCTAAAAATCAGTGATGTAGAGATTCCATCCTTCAGACAAGTTTATTCTCCTCTCTACCCCTCTGCAAGGCATTGGATTATGCAGTTACCTTAAAATACTGGAAAAAATAGATGCACCTACAGTTTAAATGAGTTTTAATTATATAAATGAAGCTGTGGATTTCACCCCATTACTTAACAGTTTGAGAAATTACTTTATCTATGATCTGATTTAGTCTCTCAGAATTTCCTGTCGTATCTTTTGCCCATTCATTTCCATAGTCATCTTGTTTTCTTCAGTGTAGCTTATAATAAAGGAGAAGAATAAAGAGCAATTAAACCTGTGAGGTAAATGAAATCAAACCAATTTTTTTTGTTTGTAATGTTTTTGCTCTTAAGTACAAAGCCTTAGAAATATCTATCAAAATCTTATAAACCTTATTTCAATCTCATGTGGATGGCACAACATGCCAACGAAGTCTTTTAACTGAAAAATGTTCTACTGCAGCAACATAATTTAGCTACTCATTTATCTCAGTACTGACCAGGACCCACAGCAGCACCTTTCTCAATTACGATTTTTGCTTTCCTCGCTCTAAAAGCTAGATATTTAGCCCTGAAATAAAGTATACCCATCTCAGCACAGGAAAGACCCCACCTCGAGTACTCTATCCAGCTCTGGAGTCCTCAGTACACGAAAGACAAAACTATTCTATGATTCCTTTTTAAATGTCACAGTTTTATTGACTTTTCCTTTACAGAAGAGACTGACTTATCTATGCAAATGTTATGTGCCCTTAGTACTAAGTGTTTAGAGAAACATAGTATGTTAACTTCAAAGTCTTTTAGCTTTACAATATAAAACCTGGTCATTGCAGAAGACTAAAAGTATGAAAATTAATAGCTTTTCATATTAATTCAATAAATTAAATATTTTAACTGTCCATCTCACTGTAACTATTTACTCCTCTATTCAGAAGACAACTCCAAGTACATAACAGTTATGTGTGCTGTCAAAACAAGAAGCAATCTCCACCGAATTTAACACAAGGCAAGTCGCATTGGATTCTCTATATTGGCTTTCAAGGTCTCCAGAAACTTTGAAGCCAGTTCATCATCTACCACCCGGCCATCACTTGAAAGAGTCACTGTCATGAGTTGACGCTGCTTAAGTTTCTCATTCCCTTCTTCATCTTCCACAATCTTGAGCTCTGGTCTTGCTCGGCCCACAGCTAGGATGCAGGCCTGCGGAGGGTTTATGACTGCAATGAAGTCATTGATTCCAAACATGCCCAGATTGGAGATACTAAAAGAAAGAGAAAAGAATTACCAGTAATGTCAGAAATTATATATCCCCTAGAAGAAACAATCAAGCCTCCACTGCTGCATTTCTGTATGTTTTTTTCTGCTAAAAGGCTTCGAGATTTTTTTTGACCACACCTCCAGCCTGAGAGCCACAAACTCACAGAATCACAGAACGTTAGAGATTGGAAGGGACCTCGAAAGATCATCCAGTCCAATTCCCCTGCCGGAGCAGGAACACCCAGATCAGATCACACAGGAACGCGTCCAGGCGGGCTTTGAATGTCTCCAGAGAAGGAGACTCCACACCCTCTCTGGGCAGCCTGTTCCAGTGCTCTGTCACCCTCACTGGAAAGAAGTTTTTTCTCATATTCAAATGGAACCTCCTATGTTCCAGCTTGAACCCATTGCCCCTTGTCCTGTCACTGGATGTCACAGAGAAGAGCCTGGCTCCATCCTCCTGACACTCACCCTTCACATTGTTTATAAACATTGGTAAGGTCACCCCTCAGACTCCTCTTTTCCAAGCTAACACAGTTGGCAACCCAGGCACACTCATATACATCACAGCAATGTTTCTGCAGAAGTCTGTAGTATTATTGTCATCACAAATGTTCTATTGTAAAAGGTATGATTAACATATACTAGCTTTCAAAAAACTGACAAAAAGTGAGACGAGCTAAAGTTGATATAACAAGAAGTGTTGCTTGATGATACTGTTAATTTTCAGAAACTTGAGGAGTGGAAAAAGTCAGCTGAGAAATTAATTGTGCAACTGTGTCACTACATTCATGCTAGTGGGTTTTTTTTCCCCCCCTTTCTCAAAGTTTACTAGCTCTTTTTGCAGAGTACGTTTTATAGAAAAAACCTAAATATATGCTACTATTTAAAATTGATCTACTCAGTTTTTAATATTTCAATTAAAAGTAAGCTATAAGAGTTAAACACCACAATTTTGCTGTAATCTTTTTTTGCCCCGTATAGAGCCATTCCTCTGATGAGTGAATTGAAGACAAATTGGACATCACTGTCTGCTGCAATACTTTTGCCAAATAAAACTTTTACATTATTTATTTTAAAACTATTATCAATGGCTTTTCCTAACTACAGAACACAATTTAAAACAAAACCATTTTTGTCTGCAATTGGGAAAAATTAGGAGTAAAGTCTGACCAGTCTCAGTATGAAAAATGCGAATTTCACACCAGGCTCAGATGAAATAAACCTGTGCCCCTGATACAGGACACTCGGCTTAGTTTTCGCCCTCAGAATCATCACATGGAGTTTCATCCTAAATGGAGTAAGATTTTAAAATGTAATGCATTAACACACAGTGGAATAGCTGAGGATAAAATAGTTCTGAACCCACACTGCATGTATTAAATGCTGCTGGAGAGTTTTACCTAAAAGTTCCTCCCTGGTACTCTTCTGGTAACAGTTTTCCATCTCTTGCTTTCTTTGCTAGAGCCTAAGGGAAATCAAACCAGAAAAAAAAAAAAAAAGAGGAGAGAAGAAATGAAAGTATTTAAGTAATAGACTAATTCTTTTTACTTCAGTAAGACATAATAAGTACCATACAGCAACTAAAAAATCATCTGCTTTTCGATCTAGGAAAGCACCTCAGCAACACTGTTGTAGCTCCAATAATTGGCAAAAAGACTGGGACACAAAACTTCATTTTTCCAACAATATGGACTGTTCAATAGAAATTGTTTTCTCCTCTTACAAAACTTGCTCTAGTTTTCACAATTGAACCACCATTCTCCTGGTCTTTTTAGATGATATTTAGCAAAATACTGATGAGACAAATTCACAGTATTCTTAACAGATTTGTTTAATGAAACTGTCATGTACCACTTCAAAACTTTCTAGTAAATTGAGAGAATGTATTTCTTCCAGCTAGGCATTCAGCTGCCTTCAAGACCACTCTTCCTTGCCCTCCATTTCATTTGTGAGACTCTTCTAAATATAACAAAACAAACTGCCCACAAACGTTTTGTTCAAAATACAGCCCACAAAGTTCATACAATCTTCTAAGATAAGATCACAGACAAAAAGAACCTTATTCCCCACCCAGGATGTTTTTATCTTGGAGGTCCCCTTAGATGGAAACAGTGGGAATTGGGAGGAATAATTCTTACAGTAGTTGTCACATAAGGGAGAAAGGACTGTGTGGACCTCAAGAGAAATGGCACTCATTGATGAGTCAAGAGCCAGTTATTGAGCCACTAACCCGTTCCTAACACCCTGTGACTATCCAGTGGAAAAAGTGATGACTTCTCCATTAGTAGCAACCTTTTCAAAATGAGGAGCTCTTCGACCAACAGCAGAGACTGAAGTGGCAATAAATGCAGGACAGGTGACATATCCGAATCATACAGAATACATTTAGTGTTTTTAGCTAGTATCATATTTACTCTGCGGCTGGAAAAGTGCATTGAAGATGTCACATTGCGACAGTTGCAGCATTATGACATTTTCAGACAAAAATAACTGTCTCCAAAAGCACACTCAAGGAAACAGACTCAGATCTGCTTCTGGAAGACAGATAAAAGCAACACAGTCTGTTTATATTTTTTGTCTTCTGGTAAAAATAATAAAACTAATTATAATTTCCAATTACTTAATTCTATGAAAATGGGAAATTCGAGTGGAAGCAAATAAAAACCAGAAAAAACCTACTTTATCACAACATGACAAAAAGTGATATATCACATTTGTGAAACTTTATTGGAGCAGATTATTCCATGAATCTCCTCAGTTTTCTAGGAATTTTCCATTCACCTTTTCATTACTTCTACCGCTGTTTTCTAGATTTTTTTTCCATGTTCTTTCTAGGAATTGGCTATTTTTATTTTAGGCTTTTATTAATCTCTGAATAATTAGTGAACCAGAAGACAATAGCCATGGGAACAGTGTTCAAACCATAGCGTCAATATGAGTGCAATGTATAGGCACAATTGCATTATTCAAATGATGAAAGTATGGTGCTAGGATGCACATGACCTGGAAAGAAGTTAAAATTAACATGGCATCAGAAGGGGACATATAAGCACTCTACACAAAGAAAAGTGCCTGCCAAACTACAGGGAAACCAGCAGAGAAGCAGCTGCAGTTTCAGTTTGTGCCTCCCACATTTGCATGTCAGGTACGTATTTTTTTTCAATAATTCAGTGAAGAAGTTGATGGTGTGGACACCTGTAATCTATGTGACCCAATGACTGTCCTATTGAGTAGCATGACCTATGCTACACACATTCCACTTGAAATGAAAGGAGAATGCTTACTTTATCATAGCTCTATTAAGCATAATGCAAGCGTACCTTCCCATCATGCGAACTGGAGGACACAGTAATTTATGGTAAGAGAGGCTTGTAGCACCGCATCACAGTGTCACGGGTATTGGGGATGATAATGAAAGCACAACCTATACTTCACTTGTCATAATGCTTTTCTTCGTTATCACTAATCACTGAATAATGTAACAACCTGAGCTGATCTTCTTCCTCGGCTAGCTATTCTATTATTGAAAGATTTGCTTTCACAACACATTCAACATTAAGTAAGCAATATGGACTGGAAAAAACTTTAAAAAACATCCAATTATGAATGTTTCGTGGCACGACAATTCTTTTGCGGCTACAAGGTTGTTGGTTATTCCCTCTGGCAACATGGACTATTATGATTTCTGTAGTTTTTGGTAAATTACAAAAATTTACAAAGTGCAGCTTATGTCTAGTTTTGGGACAATGTTATGCCCTAGCAACTACTTCCATTGCATTCCTCAGATATTGCAGGCCCTTGACTAGCACTCACGGAATGACAAAAAAAAGGCCAGTGTTGGGGCATTTCATAATTCATTATATTTTTGCCTGTCAGAAAATACTTCTGTGGCTGGCAACAACTGCCACGGATTCAAGTGACTCCAACTGGCACCTGGTCTATGCAAAACACTGCTCATTAGTCTGAGTAGTTTAATGTTAAATTTCTGGGAATGAGGATAGAAAACCCCCCCTCCCAAACAAACAAATTCTGAAACTCAAAGACCAGAAATATTAAAGAAATTAATATTACGTAGCTTTCTCATAATGATTAAAGAATCCAAATTATACAGGTCTATTTTTTAAACAGGCTAGCCAGCATTCAACTAAATAACACAATGGCTAAGTTACTGTTAATTAAAAATGAACGGTTGCAAAATTAATAATAATTTTTGAAGTCTAAAGAACGACGAAACTGCTTTAAGATCCATTTTGAAACTGCCTTTGTTAGTACTGATGTGTATCTGGGTCATACTACATTTTCTGCTGCAAAAAAAACAATATAGCAGCTATATTCCTCAGCCTATCATATACTTAAGATCTACCTTTGCAGAGGCAGCAATCTCCTTTATTCCCTTGGCAGCAACATCTTTTATAATTGGTGTAATGAGGCCTCGGTCTGTTGCTACAGCAATAGAAATGTCAATGGACTGCAGCTGCCTGCAGACTTCCCCATCCCAGGTTACGTTCATGTGTGGCATTTGCTAGAAAAGAGAGAGAAAGAGAATAAAAAAAGACAGCTGTTGAAGGAACAACGGTGCAATCAAATATTAAGAAAAAGCAAATCCTTTAAGGCATTAGTGATGCACAGACTGCTGTCTGTAAATGAAGGAAAAAGAACAGGTCACATCTGTCATCAGGATTGCCATGAGCAAGACAAAAAAAAACCAAAACAACCCACACCACTTAGACACTCAGTCTAAGAATTATTAGCTTGCATTTATTTTATTTAATTTAAAGTTACTTTATCAAAAAGCGTGAATGTATTCTTCAGGAACCGAAAAGGGCAAGGCAGTCAGCAGGATTTTTGGTGCTGCTGGAAAAAAAAAAAATAACAAAAGCACACAAATTCCTACAGGAGTCACTGATACCACCAGATGTCCAGCTTGCAAAGCTACAAAGCAGTGCCACTTCTTCCCCAAAATAAATCACATGATATTGACTTAAAAAGCATGGAAATGGACATCCTAGTATATGCATATGTTGTTTTCCACTTGTGTCTCAAGCCTGACTCTCAACAGAGGAAGCTACTAATAGAATATACTGCAGGTACACTACTATTGTTCAGATGAGGGTCTCCTAAAATGTATCAGATTTTTTTGTGTGTGTGTGGACTCAGTTAAAATTGTGATAAAGTTTACTGATAATTTCAATGGGGTTTTTCAGTTTACCATATAAAGCCGAAACAGCTCGAGGGAACCAGTCTATTGAATCCCCAGAATTTCTCTCAGGCACTTGCTTATGAAACTGCCTAGAATCCAGTCTATTTTCTGTCAAAATCTACAGCTCTTGCAGTTATACATTAATCTACAGCTATTGCAAGTATACCTTAACATTTAGATCATGTTTGGCTGGAGATTTCTCAAGTCCATTCCAAGTACAGTGTTCTCTCTTAATTCTATACATCCACGGGAACAGTTCCTCAACTTAAATATAACTTCCTCCTTCAGCTTTCGAATAGTTAAAATAATCCCCACAAATGAGAAAAATGGTTCTCACTCCCTTTCTGATGGTTTTTTATATTATTGTGAGGTAAGGCAACTACTCTGGATGCTTGTTCTGCTTTATCTTGTCTGCTTGTAACTTTTAGAACCCACTGACGAACGATGCAACAATACCAAAAAAGCTTAACTTTTCTAGGCATTTACCATACAGCTAGAAGGTATGGTAATGTGGTACTGTGCAATCAAGAAGGTATAGATAACAAATCCATGGCTATACCAAACTGCTTCAAAGTCTGCATTTATTCATTGTCACACGTAAGTACACTGCCTTGACAACCAGGGCAAACTCCATAGGATAGTTTGAGGATTGATTGTGTGTCCCCCTCATCTTTCAACATGACAGAGGTATTTTCCAGCTGACAATGATGACTAAGAGAAACTATTTCCTCCTGAACCTTAAAAATACTGACCTTCAGGCTGGTCAGAGCTCCCACCTATGACTTATTGTCAAATTAAGTGCAAACTGAATTTGAATGAAAACCACACCACGTGTAAGTGAAACCACCACCCTCTTTCCTTTCACAAGTTTGGAAATAAGACTAATGTCACATTATCTTCTCCAAGTGATTATATTTGAGACACTCTGGACTAAGATGAGGCAGTTCCCAAGCATGGGAGTTCTCCCAAAGAAGGATCCCTGAAACCTTTCACTTTCAAAAAACTAAGTGGCATTGGGAGTGTTTTCCAAGCAGAGCAATCAACACAGATTGGAAGGCAATGTACTCCAGCCCTATGCGGCGAACATGCAAATAGATTATGTGAAGCCTCTGTAGCTTGGCATGGAACAAGCAGACCCTAACGAAACTGAAGATCTTAACTTCAAGATGTACAGCAATCATTTAAGTTTTACACTGGAAAAGGGAACAATGACAATTCTTAGCAAAGACAGGTTGTCTGAAGACTTTTTAATTCAAAGCACAGCTCACTGAACATGCCATCAGAATACACCTGAGATAATACCCAGGTCTTACACCAATCTTGTGTATTTGTTTATAACTGTAAGAGAAAATAAGATGCAACAGCAAAGAACAGAAGACTTACCTTGCCAATTGCTTTAGCTTGCTGACAAAGCATCTACCTTTATCTGCAGATGATAACTGTAGTAAGTGGAGCTTTACTAAGAAGTTCTTATTTTTACAGTCCACAGCACAGACAGTATAGAGAACTTTACATGGAGAGCTTAAAAAACCCTAACAATAAGTGATAAAGAATTACTAGCTTTGCTATAATCGCATCTGTATCTCCACATAGGCTCATAAAATACTTGCCTCCTTGGCAGTTTACTATGAAATGTATTTTTTTTAAAGTCAATTATTCACTTACCTTCAGAGTAACTGCAGTTGCCTTGATAATAAAATCATTTACAGATACTTTAATGTCATCTGCACAAAAAAAAAAGACAACAATCATTGCTCTTAAGATTTATCAGCATTTGTGTGATGACAAGACTCTAGTGATTCAGCTGATTTGCTTCTTTGAAAAATTGCCAGAGAGTAACTCACCTTCAAACTACAATCAGAAGAGCAAGAAAACTTATCTCCCCCTTGGGACAAAAGGAATATCATCAAGGAAAAGTCTCCTGAGTAGAGACACTCTTGCTAGCTGTTATTAGGTAAAAAAAATCTGCAAACTTGAGTATTACTACTCAACATTATAAGTAGCAGCCCGTATGTGTTTTATGCTTTATGTAGTTACTTTCTATGTAGAAATTTAAATATAAAGAGACAATACCGGAGACTCTTGATGTAGTGTGATGCATTAACTGGAATAATTGTGAGATCAGCTTTTATTCAGCTATAAATCAGAAGTATGTTACTCTCTAGTGATCTTTGGGGCCTTATAAAGCGAGAATTAGCAAGGTGAAGGCATCTTTCAAAAAAAAAAAAAGCAGGCTGCAAAATAATATGTGTGTGACAAAGTTGTTAAATTAAAAGCAAAGTTACACACAAAAAAAGGCAGCATTTGCCAGAAACAGATAAAATAACCTTGAGAGGACTGGATTTTTTTGATGCAAGCATCAAAAATTAATTAAATGCATCATTTTCACGATAAAAGCACTACATTACTCCACTACCATCACCACTGCTGTCAGCTGAACAGATTTTGAAGCAAAACTACTTCATTTTTGAGTCTGGTTTATGGCATGTAACACATACATTTAGAAATGCTTTTGTAAAGGGAAAATTACAAATAATTATATTAGGTGAAATCTCAAATGATCATAAATTTTGAGGAATGACCCAAGTACACTTATCACATAACTGACTTGCAACGCTTGCCATGATTAGCAATTTATGTATAAGAAAAGAGACAGAATTCTAATGTAACACAATGGAAATTACAAGGACTATGTTGTATTGACAGAATTTCACATCAGACAAACCGGTATCAAATATATTTTAATATTTTATATTTTTATTATATATTTTGTTCCTAACCCTTGTCAAAAATGTCACTGTCCACTAGGGATGCAGAAATGCAGTGAAAAACACAGGAGTACAGTTAAATGAAGTATGTCTCATAATATTTTACCCTCAATCATTGAGGTTTACAGTAGGGATAATTTCTATATTTTACCCCTAAAACAAAGAAGCTTGTTGCAGAGCACGTTGCATAAAACTTCCACATTACATCTCATCACGTAGTAGAAACCACCATCATTTCCATCAGAAAAAATATTTACCAGGACCATCTCTGCAATTCAATTTTATGCAAAGACATATGGCTCTTTCCCCCTCCTACATTTTTTAAGAAAATATTAATTAAGAAACCACAGCAGCAGAGAGATGCAAAAAATTTTAAGTGAGTATTCTAAGACAATTTTTTAATTTAATTTCTTATGACCTGTTTAAAGAAAATATCAACATCATAAACTGTCTTTGCTGTTAACTTGTGAATAAGATATCATTAAAAGAAAAAGTAGGTAGAAAAATGGCCTGGATACTCTTGGATTTAAAAGAAGTAATCCAAAACTCCAGTGAAAGGAGCAGCAGCTCCTGTATCATAATCTAGAAAATCTGAATATACCAGTCCAATTTAATTTCGGACCTCACACATGGACAAACAAGCGTGGGCTAGTCACCACTACGTAACAGTAGCCCTCCAACGTCAGCATTCTGGTTCCTAGGTGTACAGCTCTGTGACACTAAGCTGAGAGAAAATTCACTCAAAAGCTAAAGCCTCAGGAAAAGCAAACGACTATGAAGTACCCTAAGACTCCTGGAGGGCTTTTGATGGGGCATTATAGCACAAGACATAAGATCTCTAGATTGTGATACCCTCAGGAAAAGCAAAACAGTCCAAATTGCTAGAAATACCTGGTTGCAAGCAGATCTTCTGTTATATCAACAAAAACACGGGTCAAGGAAAACAAGTATCAACTTGTCAGACAAGGATATCATCACATGAACACGTACCTATGTCTAAAACCTACCTGGTGCCTCTGTATACAGAACCTTTCAAGGCTAATTTTATTAGATTAAACTTGAAAACCATTTTCTACACATTCATGTGATAACCCATTTATGTAAAGAAATTTAACTTGTACCTTGAAGCTACTTTTTGATGTTGCACTGTGATAACAACAAAGCTGGTTTTTCACCTTGCCCCAGAGGCAAAGCTTTCAGTAAATCAAAAATCTTTTTACTGTTGAGCACTAGCATCTAGATGACCCAAGTGGGGGAATCCTATTACAGATTTAAGCTGAACGACATGCCACGTACAAGAGATATAGTATCATTCGGGGGGAAGAGGGAAGGGACGAAGGCAGAACAAAAACACCCCCCACCTACCTACAGCTATATCTGAAATAATACACAGCGAACACTGGATTGCTAATGTGCCTGCCTTTCCCCAAAGACAAGAAAATTACTCATTTATTTGAGTTGTGTTGGTCTTATCATGCAAAACATTTACAGATGGGACCAAAAAACCTTCTGAAGACCTAGGCACTCTGTCTAGGGCAACTACAATACCATTTCTTTAGAAAATAAACAAACAAACAAAAGTCCCCCCCCCCCGAAACCGTAATAGCTAAAGATATCTTTCAACGTTTATCCTACTGTCATGTTCTTTCATTGTGCTAGAAAAACTCCAAAAACCAAACCTCATAAGAAATAGGACAGGTAAGCAGCACAAAGAACAATTTGGTCAAATCACTGAAAGATTTCATCAGAATCTGCTTGAAGAACAACTAATTGTGGATCATCACCAGAGCTACAGTACTAAAAAGATTACTTTAAAATTACCAATTCACAAAGTGTCACTGGTCAGCAGTATTTGTGTGACTTTGGAGCCTACATTTCATTGACTTAAAACTGCCAGTTGTCTCCTGAGTAACAGAAAATCATATTTTGCTCTCTACAAAATTATTTCTTAAAGAGAATTGATTTCATGCACATTGTGCAATGAGTACTTTCCACCCAAGAATAAAGGGGCACACAAAAGTGTATGTCGCCCTGGGATAGCATAAAATGCCAACTCTTACCTCCCAGTGCATTTGTACAAGTACCTTAATCAATGAAAACTCACACTCATCCACTTTCCAAAGTTCAGTAAAAGGGATGTGACAACCATATACCTATTCACAAAACTACAAACTGTTTTATTACTGCTCACTGACAGACAGAAAAAAACCACTCTCTCCCTTTTCCTTTCTTCTCTTATTTGACATCAGTCCAAACTGAATCTCCTACCTCTAGGATGCTAAAATACATCTCAAGTTGCAGACACCCCAAAAGAACATCTGAAACACTATTTGGACTCTTAATTGCTGAGAAACCAACACGTTTTCTTTCAGATGTGCTTTAATTCATTTCAGTAAAGCTTCAAATGAAAAACAAGCTTTGTTTTTACAATTATATGAAAGAATACAATTTTAAAAGTGTATGAATGAACAAATTTAACTTAAAAAATATAGTATATATGATACACATTTTTGCCAGGCTGTCATTTAAGGTTGCTCTAAGACATTGCTTAGCTACTGCAATTTGACAGAACCACACCTCAGGGGGACGACCCTCTAGAACAGACCTCAAAAACTGACTGTGGGACCCATCGAATTCACTCTCCCAACTCCAAAACTACTTACACCGAAAGCCATCCAAGCTGGCATCTTTTCTTCCTTTAGTGTTATTTCCTCCTCATTCTTATTTTCAAGAAATGCAGCCTTCAGATGTACAGCAGTATGTTGTAACAACTCACATTTCCTCCCCTGTCAATGTTTCAACCTCTCCTCCTTGTCAGCTTGGATTAGGTTCATAATTCTTCAAAAGTTTTGTTAAACAAAGAAAACTTCGTAAGGTACTTTTACACTCTCATTAATTTTCTAAGTCATTATTATATTTTGCTTTTAAATTAATAACTGACTGAGGATAACTGAAGTCTCAAAACTGACATAAATGCTGAGGATAATTTAGAATTCTAAATGGTAGATTTTTTTTCTTAGTATTATTATCATGTGCAGCCTCTGAAAAAACCGTTTAGTACAAGTTATGACGCAAGCTGAAGGGATGTGCAATAACTGATGATTAACAGTGTTTATCTTCTTACAGCCTAACAATCCTTCTGTTTTGGCTAGTTTTCAGACCCCTCTAACTGGCTTGTACAAGTGTGAAGATATTTGCATCTTCATTCTATGAATAAAAGTCTCTAGGTTTCACAGACTCCAGTTAAACCTTAAGAACACATAGCACTTCTCAGAACTGGACCTAAATTGTGCAGGTTTAAAAAAAAAAAAAAATAAAATCACAGCAATGTCAGCAAAAGGTGGCCCCAGCTTCCATGCTCTTCATAGAAATACACAATGGTTTGGGTTGGAAAGGACCTTAAAGATCATCAAGTTCCAACCCCCCTGCCATGGGCAGGGACACCTCCCACTAGCCCAGGTTGCCCAAAGCCTCATCCAGCCTGGCCTTGAACCCCTCCAGGGATGGGGCATCCACAGCTTCTCTGGGCAACCTGGGCCACTGCCTCACCACCCTCATAGTAAAAAATTATATTAATAATATCAAATCTAAATCTACCCACTTTCAGTTTCTAACCTGGGATTGCCCTGGCCCAAGCGCAACACCTTGCACTTGGCCTTGTGGAACCTCATGAGGTTCTCATGGGCCCACTGCTCCAGCCTGTCCAGGTCCTTCTGGATGGCGTCCCTTCCCTCTGTTGTATCAACTGCATCACTCAGCTTGGTGTTGTCTGCAAATTTGCCGAGGGTGCACTCGATTCCCTCATCTGTGTCGCTGGTAAAGATGTTGAAGAGCACCGGTCCCAAGACAGACCCTTGAGGGACACCGCTGGTGACCAGCCTCAATTCAGACATAGAGCTGTTGACCACAACCCTTTGGCTGCAACCAGCCAACCAATTCTTTATCCATTTAGCAGTCCATTGTTCAAATCCACACCTCTCCAATTTAGAAAGAAGGATGGGGTGAGGGACCATGTCAAAGGGTTTACACAAGTCCAGATAGACGACATCCATTGCCCTTCCTTTGTCCACCGATACCATCACTCCATCGTAGAAGGCCACCAGATTGGTCAGGCAAGATCTGCCTTTGGTGAAGCCATGTTGGCTGTCTCGGATCACCTCTTGGTCTTGTGTGTGCCTTAGCATGGCTTCAAGGAGGATCTGCTCCATGATCTTCTCAGGCACAGAGGTGAGGCTCACTGGCTTGTAGTTCCCTGGGTCTTCTCTTCTCTCTTTCTTAAAAATAGGAGTAATGTTTCCCTTTTTCCAGTCACCGGGGACTTCACCCAACAGCCATGATTTTTCAAATATGATGGAGAGCGGCTCGGCAATCACATCAGCCAGCTCTTTCAGAACCCTGGGATGCATATCGTCTGGCCCCATAGACTTACATACATTCAGTGTCATGAGGCGGTCTCCTCGGACCTGTTCTGCTGTTACAGTGGGAGGGATTCTGCTCCTCTCACCCTCACCCAGAGGTTTGGGGTCCTGACAGACATGGGAAACCTGACCACCAGTGAAGGATGAGGCAAAGCACTTTTTGAGTACCTCAACTTTTTCCATGTCTGAGGAAGCCAGTTCTCCCTTCTCATTTATCAGAGGGGGAACACTCTCCTTGGCCTGTCTCCTCCTGCCTATGTACCTGTAGAACCCCTTCTTGTTATTTTTCACATCTCTCGCCAAGTTCAGCTCCATCTGTGCCTTGGCTTTCCTGATCCTATCTCTACACATCTGGACAATGCTCCTGTATTCTTCCCAGGCTACACAACCCTGCTTCCACTCCCTGTACACTTCCCTCTTTTCCTTCAGTTTGAGCTGCAGGTCCTTGCTCAGCCATGCCAGTTGCCCCCGTCCTCTGCTTGATTTCTTCTGCTGGGGGATGGAAAGCTCTTGAGCTCTCAGAAGGGTGTCCTTAAAGAGCTGCCAGCTCTCTTCTGTTCCTATGCCCTTAAGGACAGTTTCCCAGGGGATCCTATCCAGTAATTCCTTGAACAGCTGGAAGTTTACTCTCCTGAAGTTCAGGATCCTGACTCTGCTTTTTGCCAGGCCCACATTCCTCAACATCACAAACTCCATCAGGGCATGGTCACTGCAGCCCAGGCTGGCTCCAATCTTAACCTCTTTAATGCTCTCCTCTGCACTGGTGAGCACAAGGTCTCGTAACGCTTCACTTTGGTTCAGTCCATCTATATCTGGACCAGGAAGTTATCCTCAATAGACTCCAGGAGTCTCCTGGATTGTTTGCAGCCCACTGTGTTGTTAATCCAGCAGATAGCCGGGTGGTTGAAATCCCCCATCAGGAGAAGAGCCGGCAAGCATGACACCTTTTGCAGCTGAAGAAAGAACACCTCGTCAACAGGTTCTCCCTGATCAAGTGGCCTGTAGTAGACCCCAACCACTAGATGTCCTTTGCTGGACCAGTCCTTGATTTTAACCCATAAGCTCTCAACCTGGTCATGGCTGTTTCTCAGACGCAGCTCTTCACAATCTATCCACTCCCTAACATAGAGGGCAACTCCCCCTCCCCTGCCAGCCTGTCTATCCCTTCTGAAAAGCCTCTAGCCCTCAATCACAGTATTCCAGTCATGGGATTCATCCCACCATGTTTCTGTGACAACAATTAGATCATACTTTTCTAATTGCACCATGGTTTCCAACTCCTCCTGCTTATTTTCCATGCTGTGTGCATTGGTATAGAGGCACTTCAGCTGGGCCATTGGCCTCATTACCTTTTTGGAGGAGGCCTTCCTAATACCTCTGGGACAGAACTCGGGTTTTCCCCCCACAGCTGCCCAAGGCAACATCATTCCCTCACTCTTCTCCATCACCCAGTACATCCCCTTCCCCCATCATATCTAATTTAAAGCCCTGCTAATCAGCCCAGACAGCTTGCTCCCTTGCTCTTCTTGGCTGTTCTTCTAGTCAGTCGCATCCCCCATTTCAGTCAGCATTCCTCATTTCTCAAAGCTGTGCCCAGATCATAGTGCCCAAACCTCAGAGTATGACACCATCCCTGAAGCCATTCATTCAGCCTATCTGTTCTCCTCCTTCTATCTGGATCCCAGTCTCCAACCGAGAGGAGAGGAGAACACTACTTGTGCTCCCAATCCTTTAAGCAGTCTCCCCAGAGCCCTAAAGTCCCTTTTGATTGCCCTTGGGCTTTTACCTACCTCGTAATTGCCAACATGAAAAACCAGTAACGAGTAATAATTGGAGGGTCTTACCAGGCAAGTGATGTTCCCAGCAACATCTCTCAGCTGGGCCCCAGGCAGGCAACACACTTCACTATGGGACGGGTCCAAGTGGCGTATCGGGCCCTCGGTTCCCCTCAAAAGGGAGCCCCCTATGACAACAGCCCTTTTTTTTTTATTGATGATGTGGTGATACGGGGGGGGCAGTTTCACTTGTTCCAGGTGACCCCTCTAAGATGGACGGATCCACATCCCCCTGTCCCTCCATCTCCAGAGCCTCATACCTATTGTGTAAGGGCACCTGGGAAGGTGGGATAGTCTGAGAGGGGGTCTGCCTACTGCCACACACAGGGACTTGTCTCCATCCCTTGCAGTCTCTTAGGTTCCTTCCTCCTGTCTGACTGTGAGAGGGTAGACGATCTGCCAGTACTTGCAAAGCCTCTCCCCAGGGCCTTTCTTGCAAGGATGGCAGAGTGTGACTCCACCAATCTATCTCCCTCTCACAGTCCCTGGTGCTCCTCAGCCTCTCCACCTCCTCTCTTAGCTCCGGCACCAAGCTGACAGGTCATCCACCTGCTCACACTGCGCACAGGTGGTATCTCTGCTACCCTCTTGTAGCAGTGACAGGCTTAGGCACTCTCCACAGCCTGAGACCTAAAGAAGATGCTCTAGATTTACAGAAGTCTTACCTACTCAGCTGTAAATCTGACTTGATCAAATTAACTTACAGATGGCAAAACTTTATGAAAACATTTGTTTCCATATTTCTGACACTGGCATTTATAAATAGATTGCACTATTGGCATCCTCTTTACAGGCTATTAAAGAGGACACCAAAAAAAAAAAGTGCTAGTAACTGCAGGCAATTGCAAGAGTTGACTTAATATAAAGCAATGCTTCCCTGAAGAGTTTCCACAGGTTTTGGTTCATGAACTATAAAATTGGAGCCACTTCCTGTAGACAAAGTGAAGACAAACTGAAGAAATCTAATTTCTTAATCTTATATATAAACATTTCTCCATAAATAAGACACAGTGGACATATTATGAAAATTGGTATTTCCACATGTATATACATATATATTGAAATTTATAACTTTTAATCCAATTCTCAATGTATATTTTAAAATTATCCAGTCTTCTATGGGATTCCTACTCCAACAGCTTAACATAGCTTTAAGCATATATATATATATATATATTATATAAATTTCAGTGAAAGAGATATCCCTGCCTCCTTCACATTCATACCATTATTTTGCCTTCAGGAGGCATTTACCATGCATTGGCTGGCATGTGCTAAGCTAAAAACTCGCCTTCTTTCCTCCTCATGGTTAAAGCCACTCTCACCTAGAATTTGCGAAGGCTGCTTTAGCTTTCCTTTTCAACAAAGAAAACTAAATTTTAACATTCTACCTAGAAGGACAGAGCAACAGTGTATTTTAATTTGAAGCTTCCTCTATTACCTTTCACACGAATAATTTGAGATTTTAACCATCAAGAAGCTAAATATTGCTGGATAGAAGGAAACAAAAACCTACTGGACAATGTGTAATCCTATGTTAAATTGCAGTTGTCTACAGAGTGTTGTTTTAGCTGGCAAAGTAATGCCTCTGTCTTCATATATCTTGATAAGTTGTCCAATTCAATAATCACAGAGAACTGCAGCTTCACTCCAACATACAGAATACCAAAAAAGATTATTTGAATGCACAATGTTCTGATTATACAAAAATCTACACCTCCTGGACAAGAATATGTAAACAAGACAAACTATGCATTAGTAACACATATTACAGTAAATCAGTTTAATCACTAACCTTTGGCCAATTCTTCTCTTAATTTCAAAATAGCATCGATGTCACAGTCAGCAGTAGCATATGCATGAGGTATAGTAGTTTTAGACTCTGTTAATCTTTTAGCAATAACTCTTCGGATGTTGCTAGCTGGGATTTCTGTGAAAGTGCCCTGAAAGAAATTACATATTTCATATTAAATATCAAGAGAGCAAACACGCTTTCTCTTTGCTGAAACAGGACTCCAGCACTGACGCATTATCATCAGTGCTCACTTCAAATATCCCCTAGATATCAAAAAATGATATTAATTTCAGTAGTTGGAATATATGATTAAAACCACTGAGTGTTCTAGTCTATTCCACTTAACTTGGATCAACACAACAGGTTTTACAGATTAAAGATAGCTTCACTTTACCGTATAGAATGATTCCTACTATACTAGGAAACTGCTTAAAAAACTTTTTTTTTAAATATTCAGGCATTCATTCTCAGACAGACTATATAACCACAGTTCCATCTGCCAGACCTGGCATATTGCTCAGAATATGCTTTGTTGCATTTAAAGTATAATAGACTATTTCCTCAGTAAGCTACTGCTTCTTCAGTTCTCTGAGTGGTTCCTTAACACAGACTTCATGGAATAATTTTTTTTATTATTCTTCTCTCTCCTTCCAGATATATTCAGTAATGTCTCAATGCAGAAGTCTTCCCAACTTTTTCACGGAAGCAAGTCAACTTCCAAGGAATTTCTTGAAGTAGCAGTGACTACAGAAAGCAAGAAAATAAGTGTTTCTGTAAAACATTATTTTTTTATACCTAATCTATAACATGTATACTACACAAAAACTGCAATATGCATGTTCTGGTGCAAATCATAGAAATATTTTTTCTGTAATAGAAAATAGCTAAGCTTGAGCTTTCTGTGTTTTGTTTGGGTCTTTGTACAGTGCAAAAAAAGCAGCATTTTCTGAGTATTATAATTGCAGCTACATTGTAAACTTCAGCTTGCACAGATACTTCAAATTTAGTTGCAGAGCCAGAAAGGTTTTCCCCCTCATTTTTCACAAAAGCTTCTCAATTTCTATTAATGTGCATTTCAGCACAGGAATTTAAAATTCTTTATAAAATAATTTCTGGTATTTCTAACTTTTCAAATTAACACGGAAACTGCGTTTAGGTACTAGAAATTGCAATATTATTCTTCAAAGCAACCGCCAAGCCCTTCCTTTATTCGCATCTTGACAGCTCATCAATGGAGATCTACATATACTTACATTGCAGGAAAGCAAACAAATGATGTAGAGTAAAAATAAATCAGGATTCAAGTTTTTCTAAGTTTGGAAATACACACCGACATACTGATCCTGCAGGGATTGAGGGAAAGGGTGTATCATTGATTTCCAAACTAGTGATATCTTCCTCTTCAGGGACTGAAATAAAACTGCTGCCTCTCTTAACTCTCCCCTTTCCAAAACCTGCAATGCAAATTTTTTCATGGCTTCAATTTGCAAGTTACCCAAAGTAGTGTATGGAAGATAATGTTGAGAGCTCTGCAGTTTGAATTACATTGGTTTAGAATCACTCAAACATACTAAAAAGTGCACGACTGGAATTGGCATCTGGGTGGCCTTAATTTCCTTTGTCTCTCCAGTTCTGGAAATGTCAAATAGTTACTTAAGTAGCCACGGCAATATTTAGCTGTAGCAATGTTGAGGACTTAACAGGCAAGTTACCAGTGCAGTAGGTTGTCCTGGCCTGGAAACTGGTGGAAATGCTGGCCTTGGATAAGCAGGAGTCACATCTGCTGCTTGTGAAGGAGAAGGCACTGCAGTAGGCTGGAGAAGAGCTGGAGAAATCACAGGTTTCAATTCACTGGGTTTCCCCTTTTGCTTCTCTTGCAGAAGTTTGAGAGCATCCCTGGTGATTAAACACAGTGAAATAATGACAACAAAGAAACTATTTCAAAAAATCCTTAAGTATTACTATCCCATCACTTAATTTTAATTAATTAGCTGCTTCTGTGCATTTAAACTTCTGTTGTCAAACCAAACATTAAGAAGGTGATTATTATTAACTGATATGAATTGTCTCTTTTGTGATTTTTTTTTTTTAGTAAATTCTCATTAACTTTTGTTAATAAAAGGGCTTGAATATGCAGTAAAAGAAAACATTTGTGTTGGAGAAGCACAACATTCATCATCAAAGTACAAAGTAATTTATGAATCGCACAAACAGTTCTTCTAAAGAAGACAGAGTACACTTACTCAGGCTATAAAGCCTCAAATAAAAGCTGTTTCATCTGTCATATTTGAACTGAAAGTGATTAATTAGTGCTTATAAAGCAACATGCTAAAAATTACCATCGACGAGGCTAAACAGAAAAGACTGCATTTACACCCCCACTGCCAATTGCAAGGGAAATGAGCTACAGTAAAACTTCTGGTTTGCAGTTGTGACTGCACTTACACTTGCAACTTTTTAGAACAGCTATCAGTTACGGATTTCCTCTCTTTATGCTCTAGATCTGATAACAAAAGTCAATATCATATACCCTAGATAAACCTTTGTGTACATGATGCAGTGATATCTGTGATATGAAGTGATAGAGATTTATGTACATAAAGTTTTATTTCATAAATTGGCAGCAGAAATTAAAAATAAATGTAAAAATCAACTACTTACAACCATACCATGGCTTTGAAACAAACCATAAATACTAAACAACAAAGCTATGCAATTTCATTAGATTACTGCTTGAGCGAGAGCCTATTTTTGAGTGAGACTCGATAGTTCAGGCATTATTAGATTTTTCTGTAGAAAGGACAAAATCTCAGAACAATATTATGTGTTCTTAGTTCTTCCTAACAAAGTAGCACTCCAGAACCCAGAACTGAAAGTCGAAAAGCTTTGTATGTTCTATATAATGCCTTTTACTGATTGCTGACTTGCTTAAATCTATTTTTGGCTTCAATACATACTTCAGTAAATTATATTAATAATTAAAAAAAAAAGACTGAGCTCAGGATGTAAATTTGTCATTATTAAAGTTGTTACTTGCTTTCCAAAATTAACATGCTAGCCAAAATTTGTTTTAAAAATAAGTGTTTAGCATTTAACTACTATGGCAGGAAAAAAATTACATTTCATTGAATGAAAGTCTTCCCCTAGCATTACAACTTGAGGAAAAAAGAGTAACTGCATGACATAATGAAACTTTCCTAGTTAACATATTAGAAGCTACCTAAAATTATTTACGGGTTTTAAAGATGGTCCTACCTATTACAGCCAAGTCAAAATGCTTTAATAATTTTGGCAGCTTCTAGTGCGTTTTAATCCTACCCTCAATTTCACACAATTTAACTGGTTAAGAAAAATAGGTACAGCAATGTTATGACTGTCATGGGTGCAAGATTGAGAACCTGCACATAAGTAAAGCTGGAGGAGGCAGCAAAGCAAATCAAAGTAAACAGATTTCAGCAGAAGCAGGGCAAATAGATGTTTTATCAGAACTGGAAAAGGAAGGGTTGGACACCTCTCTCCAACTACTCTATAAACCTCTATCAACACAGGACAGTAATCAAGAAAGATGAGAAAGAAAGGTAACAAACATGAAAGAGAGCAGTCTGCTCCCGTAAGAGCTTGGTAAACATTAATTAAAACAAAAATATGCCTTACCAAACTGTAACTAGAAGTATGCAGATTCTGGCAACTCTGTTACGCTTCAGTTTACCACTAGTGGTTAATCTTTCTACTTCATGTTACCCCAAATCTAAAGAGTGGCAAAAGTAAACTGAGTATTTTGTGCTCAAAATAGACTCTGTTTGAAATGGACAAGTTAGAGGTTATACACACACCTAAAAAAATCACTGAGGATCCAATTGTGCAACAGGAGATGCACAGGTTGATACTAGCTTCCTCTGGCAGCAGTTATTGTTACTAAATTGCCCTAATCCCCTTTCACCTGAACATCCAACTACCCAGCTCATAGAGGATTTGCTGGAAGAAGGTGATTTCTATCAATGTTATAGAAAGAACTCATCCCTCCCTAATGGCAGCTGACAAATTGCATGCAGCACAGATCCCACTCTAAGTCTGCGTTCAATACACACATATGAAATGACGCTCCGGAAAACCAGAACTCTATGTGTGTGCTGTGCCTTATTTGCAAGCTGAAAATGCAAATGCCTGAGCAGCTCTTAGAGCCCAAATCACACTAACTTAGTGACAGCTGGAAGCAATCCACAGATGGAAGGAACAGGGCCTCAGAAAAAGACAGTTATTACTGGTAACTAGCCCCTCCACCTTTTTATGGTTGTATTTAGAAATCTCTTCATCATTAGTAAATAGAATGGGAAAGGGCAGAAGTCTAAAAAAAAAAATCAACCATTTTAACATAACTCTCCAAAACCAGTGTCTGAGCTGATGAGTGGGAACACTGTGCAATCTTTGACAGAAGTTAGTAGTCACTTTGTACTTTCTGGGACTGCTAAGGACCTATGTTTTGTCTCGGACAATTTGGGCAAAACATGTAAACAGAAGAGGCACCACCCTGTCTAGGAAGAAGACAAGTTTCTTTCGTGATCGGGCATTATCAAGCTGTTAACATCATTTTGAGCAATGGGCACTCCTGTTGAGGTGGTGCATGGCTGCTGGGGCTGGGGTTCATCTCCCAGCAGGGAACCAGCTGCCACCCCCCTCCAGCCCCCCGAAGCTAACCTGGACACAGGGCTGTTATAGCCCCCCAAGGGCAACCTGGAAGGTCACCTGGATACAGGGCTGTCGCCCTGAACTGTGTAACAGGTGAGCATGACCACCTACTCTTTGTCAACCTGTCACCCTAGGGACAAAGATTCTACAATGCTGGAACCAAGGGGTGGTGAAATCTTTGTCTCTGCCACTCTGTCCCTCCTTTCTTCTCTCTTAACTCTTTCCTACCCTGTTTTCTGAGTTTACTCCTGAATAACTGATAAGTGTTGTCTGATGCTTAACCCTGAAGAACTGATAAGCGTTATCTGTTGTTTGAGCACTTGATCCGTAACTTTTTTTGCTGTTGTTGAGGTAATGAAATAAAAATTGTGTGGTACCGTTTCTCTGAGTCATTGTCTGACTCCACCAACTCTGTGGCCCCGCTGAGCGGGACTGGCAATGCAGTCGGTGCTCATTTTGGGGAAATCACAAAAGATTCACCTCCCTCCTTCACCCACTGAGTGGGGCAAGACACTGACACATCAATTTTCTAATATATTTCTTATGAAAGCAGAGGATATTACTTAAAAATAAAAGCTGCCACTCCATAAAACAAAAACAAGCTGAAGAAGACAACAGTAACTCAGCCTTGCACAGATGCGTAAGAGTAATGAAGTATCAGCCTACTAAGCGAGTAGATTATGACAAAGAAAGCTATTAAGGGAAAGCTCCTATTGCTGTTAAAAGTTTTACAGTGAATTGAACTTAAAGATAGAAAATTGAGGGAAAAAAATCTTGCTTGCTTATGTAACTCATTATCTTTCTTTGTTTCTTGTAATCTGGTAAATGCGAGCCCTGTTCAATAAGGAAACTCAAGAGTTTAAAAGCAAAAAGTGAACTTGTAACACTCCCTCAAAGAATCAATTGTTAGTTTACTTGGAAAAGAGACCAGGAGTTACTCAGCTAATAAAGCACGGCACTGTATTTTAACAGTAATCTCAAATTAGCAAAAGAAACATTTCCCTGAATATCTGTAGCAGCTCTCTACAAAAATCTGCAAACATTTCGTTTCAAACTGAAGACACCTGAAAGATTAACACCATTTCAAAAGAATGGTTAAAAAACCCCCAGACAGTCTGCATCTTAAAATGACACTTCAAAGTTAAATCTTTTGTATGGAAGAAAGCAGTTTTGAAAAAAAAAACAAACCCCAACATCTCCATGACAACTAGGGAATGTTAATTAGGTAGATCAAAGTCCTAGAAGGTTTTTGACTTGCCATAGCCTAATAACACACCATAAATTACCATTACACATACGTAATTAAGAAAAAACTCTCTGATAATTAGCTGTTACATAGGATATTGTATCTATTCAACTCCTTATTTTATCTCAACTCAGCCAAAGACGACAGGAAAAAGAGTTTTGAAAAAACAGCAGACTTCTACTGTCTGCTTCTCTGGGTTCAATTCCAAGAGTTCAGTTCCAAGTTCTGCTGACCTGGCTGTCTTTGAATGAAACTGAAATGACAGCAGCTAACAAGGTCTGTGTAAGTGAATGATGGCATTTGTCAAAAGGAGTAATTTTACTGAGAAGGAAAATAAGTATTCCTGCCAAAATCCTCATCACCAATAACATCCACACTCATGTGAAGATAACACACCACTTCAAGGCTAAGGGCTCTGCATCTACCACAACACACTTTTATACACAAGTTCCTCACTCCAAGGCTTGAATATCAATCATTACATCAGAATACTCAAAAAGTATAGTAAACTATTAGATCAGAACAAACCACAGGTTTGTAAACAAATATTCTTTAAATTAAAGATGGGGAAAAACCAAAGATGTGAGAAAAATGGAACTCTGGAATTCTTACCATTACACTTCACTGCTCTCTCCCCCCTCTAATAAAAAATGAACAAATTAAATCCTGACAGACTTCATAACTGAACTACACTGAAAGAAGCAAAAGATTTGAACTCCCCAAAGAAAAAGAGTTGAAGAAAACAGGCCACTGGTATTTTATTTTGGCTCTGAATACATGATTAGTAAAATTCTTGAGATCCACAATGTGAGCTAACAGTGGTGCCTCAGAGTTGATAATCACCACTGGGCTGAGCTGCAGGAAATGTGACAGCACTACCATGCAGCTCAGATGGGATATAAAAACAAAAAGGTGTTTTGTTTTTTTTAATTTAAGACTTCTTACAATATTTACTAGACTATTCTTCATATCTTCAAGAGGTTTTTGAAATTTAACTAAGTCACCCCTCCGTAGAAAAAAAATTGGAACGAAAAGGTGGCTTTTTAAATAAAGGGACTTTTCAAGTTCATGGAGATTAAGTTCAAAGGAAGAAATAAGGGAATATTAGGTTGTAGCTTTACTGAAAGATCTACGTACTCTTTAGTGAAGATTCCTCGAGGCCCAGAGGGTATAACATTGCTTGGATCCAGTCCATGCGTTTCCAGAATGTTGCGAGCTGCAGGACTGAAGCGAACCCTAAAGAAATGAGGAAAAAAACCCCACTATTTAAACAGTAAGATTAATTTATTTCATTTAATGTATATCAAGAGAAACTAAGCAATATATGCCCTATTTCAAAAGCAACAGCTGGGGACGAAGAGTTCTGTAAAAAGGCTGTGATCCTAACACTAAAGTCAGACTGCACCCCTTCACTAAGCTTTAATGCAAGGCTGAACTTAAAAACACAATAATAATCTTAAAGAGATCAAAACAACTCATCTCCAAACTTTCCTCTTACAGGAGTGACACAACTTGTGGATTCTTCTGGAAAAGAGTCATCAGTAAAAAATAAAAGAAAACATTTTTTTAAGACCAGCTCATCACAGTTACATTAAAAACAAAAGAGTTCCAGGAGCTCAGACAAGAGGGTTGCTCATCTCCATTATTTGTTTGGCTAGCTGTAAGTGCATCGTTATTGCAGCTTAATTCTAATTACAACATTACCTTTGCTCTAGCTTCAATTTTATTTTACAGGACTGACTTAATGAAATGGCTACTTTTTCAGAAAGCAAAAGTACAGATGTAGTTGCACAATTCAGTATCTGCCCTCCCACACTGAAACATTTTAATCAGCATATACCCAAGATACCCTACAATTTTAGTAATCTGTACCTGCCATCGGGACCTAGATGGGGTATGCTCAATAGTAACATTTCTGCCTGGAAACAGAAATCGACTACAAAGCACAGTACATAGCTACAGAGCACTCAGCGTACCTTAGTGTGATTTGCTTTCTGAAATGAGGGAAAAATAACATGTAGAGATTTCAGAATTCTTAGATGCAAAATCAGCAACATTTTCATAAAATTCTTTCCACAAAATCTCCAATTCACCATTTCCTAAAGGCAACTATATCGAACTTTAAGAACTATCCACAAGATGTTGCCAAAAAAAAGTCATAAATAATCACTTGATTCCAGATGCCGATACATCTCTAATTAACAGCTGCAACGAAACAGATGTATTTCTGATGTTCTTTGGTACTAAAATGCAAGACTTAATCCTTTCAAGGATACTTTGCTCGGATCATAATCCCACTACAGGTAACCTTTAGGCAATGATCTGAATTAGTTTTCCTCCACTTGCACAAGAAGAGCCTAAATGCTGACAGTAAAAGTAAATATAGCAAACCAGACAGAAAAGGCAATGAGGTTTAAAGCACAGACAAAACATCCACACACAAACCAGAAAACAAAAAAATCAACCCCAAACAACCAGAATCAGTTTGTGTAGCACATGCTACTGAAATCAGTTTCCTATTCTCTTTAATAGGCTGTAATTTTACAGCTTTTGTGTTACCACAATTCACACCAAATGAGGAGTGATATGTCCAAATAAGGTACAACCTGCAATACAAACAGTGATTTGTAGATTACTGTTACATGACTAACACTTCTGAGTTCATTTACTCATCTAAGATGTTTGCAATGCTTAAAGCTCCCTAACAGACCAAAACAAAACTAACAAAGAGCATATAAACCCTCAGTTTTGAGTTTTCCTGCATTCCACTGTTATGAAAATAAGAAATTTTTTTAAATATCAAAAATGCAATAGCTCAGAAGGGTTTTGGACTGTGTAATTTGTTTATTTTTTCCTCCTAAAAAAGAATTGGAAAACAAGTTACAGATAAACTGTGACGCCTAAGCAAAAGTGTCCACTGTATATAAGCACAACTTCTTCCTAATCTTTCATAAAACAATCGCATGCCAGAATATAAGCACATCCATAGATGCTGTTCTAACAAAAATATGTGGTTTAAATTGACTTACTGGGCTTACCAGCAAAGAACCATTCTGGGCAGGCAAGCTTTACTACCTCATACATTCTGAAACACTCTCTGAAACTAAGAGCTTAACACTAGGTAAAAAGGAACAAAAGATTCTTCTTGGTTCAGCTCTACAGATTGAACTAAATAAAGAGTTCTATTTCATAACAAACGTAGAAACTTACTGCAGTTTTCCAGGTTGATGTTCCAGTTTGGGGGGGACTGAAACTGAAGGACCTGCAGGAGCTGAGGTAAGCACAGGCGCAGGTGGAACCAGAGAAGATGGATCACTGCCATCAACAGGTATTTCGACTTGCTTCCAGTCCTGTCCTTCCTCTACCAGCAGACCAATTAGTGAGCCCAAGCGCACATTTTTGCTTCCTTCTTCCACCTAAATTTAAGGCAATGAGAACATTAAGTTGACAGTTGGACTACATGGTGGATAAGGAATTAGCTGGATGGTCACACTCAAAGATCAACGGCTCAATGTCCAAGTGGAGACCAGTGGCGTTCCTCAGGGGTCAGTACTGGGACCAGTGTTGTTTAACATCTTTCTTGGAGACACGGACAGTGGGATGGAGCGCACCCTCAGCAAGTTTGCTGATGACACCAAGGTGTGTGGTGTGGTGGACACGCTGGAGGGAAGGGATGCCATCCAGAGGGACTGGGACAGGCTGGAGAGGTGGGACCGTGCAAACCTCATGAAGTTCAACAAGGCCGAGTGCAAGGTCCTACACGTGGATCAGGGCAACCCTAAGCACAAACACAGGCTGGGTGGAGAATGGATTGAGAGAAGCCCTGAGGAGGAGGACTTGAGACAAGATGAGAAGCTGAACATGAGCCGGCAATGTGCACTTGCAGCCCAGAAACCAACCGTGTCCTGGGCTGCATCAAAAGAAGCGTGACCAGCAAGTCAAGAAAGGTGATTCTCCTCTTCTATTCTGCTCTCGTGAAATTTCACCTGCAGTACTGCATTCAGCTCTGGAGTCCTCAACACAGGAAGGACACGGAGCTGTTGGGGCGAGTCCAGAAGGGGGCCATGAAGATGGTTAAAGGGCTGGAACACCTCCCCTATGAAGACAGGCTGAGAGAGTTGGGGTTGTTCAGCCTGGAGAAGAGAAGGCTCTGGGAAGACCTTCTAGGAGCCTTCCAGTATTACAGGAGAGATGGGGAGGCTCTCTTTCACACGAATATACTGACAGGACATGGGGTAATGGCTTGAAGCTGAAAGAAGGTAGAGTTACATTAGATATTAGGAAGAAATTTTTCACTGTGAGAGTGGTGAGGCAGTGGCCCAGGTTGCCCAGAGAAGCTGTGGATGCCCCATCCCTGAAGGGGTTCAAGGCCAGGCTGGATGAGGCTTTGAGCAACCTGGTCTCACGGAGGTTGTCTCTGCCCATGGCATGGGGCTTGGAACTCAATCTTTAAAGTTCCTTTCCAACCCAAACCATTCTATGATTCTAAATACTCTGCTGTCTAGACTAATAGGACCAAAAATGGTGAACATAAAAATTTCAGGCATATTAATGACACTTCATCAAGAAAATATATCCCATTTTAGTCCTATTATTAATAAGATGACTCATGACTGAAGTTAATTACAGTTGCTATTATAAGGGGAGGAATATTAACTTAGGCATCAAAATCCCATACATCTAAAGTTAACATTCAGAAAAAGTAAGCAAGTTACAGATTACTGAGTATTTCCAAGAACAAAGCCACATTAGCTACTGAAAACAAATGTGGATGCCTCATCTTTGCCAACAGAGCCTGAAAATGTTGCTGGACACATCGAGCAAATGTACTTTGAGGTATCTACCCTGTATCTAGCACTGTTACTTTTTAAAACACAAGCTTGTAAATTCAGAAGCTAAGGGAACAAAAAGAACCCAAAATCCCACAACAGCAAAGGTGCCCGATTACTACTTTTTGAATAAAATAGCATTCACTTTCCACTAACTTTCACCTCTAAGCTTCTCTATTTTAACATAACTGGTGTGAAACAACAAGTCTGTCCACCAAGGAAGTGATAGCATTTACGCAGTACTTAAATCACTGTTTCAAGGAACATCTGAACAGAAAATTTACAGAAAGAGAAATCTAATCTAATCTAAATACAATCTAATTAGACTGGATAAAGCTAATCTGTTGCAGCTGTTCCTTTTAAAACAAAAAGTTATTTGTATCACAGCCAAAGTATCTCTTTGATGCTTTGGCAGATAAAGGCATGGCAGTCACCTTAACTTAACAACCTAATGAAGGGCTCCTCCTACAGTCTCTGAAATGGATGCAGAAGTACAACTCTTCAGGTTCCCAAAAGCAGTAACATTTCCAGGGCCAAATGTAAAGATAACCCTTTAGGACCATAGATAGTCAAATACAACTTAAACTTACATGAACTTAGATGTTACATGAACACTAGGTAAATTATAGTGTAATACTTCAAGAGTATTTATTGCTATTTATTTAAGACTTAGTTCAATACTTCTTGTTCTGATCTCTTGATGCATTCTTCTCCATTGATATTCTGAAAAGCCTCATTTGAGAGAAGAGAGTCTGAAGAGTCCATCAAGACTTGATCATATTTTATTTTCATTGAGATGACTATAAAGTACTTGGGGATGACAAAATGCCAACCACAAGTCTTGAACTGATTTGTCTAAGGCCAAAAGATTCTAATACAGCAAGGCCCATTGATAAACAGATTTATAAAACTATGTATAATTGCAATGGTACTACCACTCATAATCAAATAAAACAGAAGCTTGGAGCCAGTACAAACACAACCTACCTAACCTAGTCACTGAACCACAAAAACTTCGAAAACCAGAAGAAAATAAAGCTATAAATGTACAAAATACTTGAGTTATTCACTCTAATAATTTTACAGCATTGTCGTACTTAGCACTGAACAAGATATTTAGGAAAACTGTTTATCAGCATAACACTCAGATGTTGTTTTGTAAATTGACGGGATTAGCACAAAGGACACAGGTGCCAAATGAAAGAAGCAACCTTGTTTTGACTTATGTTTAAAGTGATAAAATAATGAGAAACATCATACAGTAAAAATAAATTAAAGCAAGATAAGGTAAAGCAGCAAAATAATAAGCAAACTACTATAGCAAGCAGAAAGTAAGGTAATGCACCTAATCATTACTACACAGAGTTAGCAATAGTGATTAAGATACATCACCAATTGCCCTGATCATACGTTACCATCATCCAGTTCCACAGTTGCTGGGGAGCCTGGCTGCAGCAAGGATTTGGAGAACCCATCCTGGCAATTGGGAAATCTCTATACAGTGCATCCACTGTATAGATGAGGCTTCCAAATTTCCCTGCAAATGCTCCCCGCTTTTATACAATTGAATAAACAACTTTCTATCTCAAGCTGCAAAAAAACATCTGGTGTAGTTTTTTTTCCTTAACTTTTTCCCACATTTGGCCAGAACCTGAGAAAAAGTTAAGAAGTAAAGGTATCCAGTTATCTTTGATTATGTATCTCTCAACAAAGTCTGTCCCCCACTCTGTTCCATTCTGTCACGTAGAGCTCTGCTTGAAGGTTTGAGTTTTGTTTTTTGGCGAGTGGGGCTGCCGTTACACAACTATTAGCTTACAGCAAGCGTTACAGCAATGCTCTATCAGCATTACAACGAAAACTTTTATAAATTGGCATATATTCATAGATAATACATTGCATATGTGATCAATATTACATTAGATATATTGTAAGGTTCATCTAGAGGTCAACTTTGGTTCAGGGCCTCACTGCTCAGGCCCTAGTATTTCAGATATTTGATCCATACCAATGACGAGGCAAAACAGACAGGTTCCCCAAGTCCAAAATACTCCCCATACCATACTAATATGGAGCAGTTAACATTTTTTACAAAACAAAAATAAACCTTTTTTTTGTATGTCTTCTCTTACCTTTACTAATGCTTGCACATAGAACAGAAAACATTTTTATTTCTGTAAGCAGCCTATATACTGTAACGGAATAGACCAAAAAGCACTGCAACATGCTTGTGGCGTCAGGTCCTTACCACAATTTTGATGTGACAGTGCTTTAATGGAGCTCTGATAACACATGCAGAAACCAACAGGGATAGTTGAGCCTTCAGAAACAAAGCAACCCTTAGACTAGTTAGGTTTGGTTTATAACCCAGCATTATATGAGCACTCAAAGCCATCAATGCCATCAACCCTCTTCAGAGCAAGCCATTTGTCTTTTTTCTCATGTTTGCCATAATTCCCAATACCAGAAACCTCTCTGCACAAATCTCAATGAACGCCAGAACCTCAGATGTAGAAAGAGCTGAATTAAGTAGCTTCACAATACTTCTCTCACTGTGTACACATAGCCAAGCAGGGTCAAAAAGATCCTAACTTGGCTGAAAACCCAACAAAGCACAAGTGAGCCATGACAGATTGCGAAAATTGGAGGAGATAAAGTGCTCAGAGGAATAAAGTTCCCTCAGAACTGTTGCTACTGCAGCAGAGTGCTTCAGCCATGAACATACATGTACCAAAGTAGGTGTTTATTTCCTACATTGGGAAGGAAAGTTGGATGGAACTTAGACTGGCTCACTCAGCAGTGGAAGTTTTATATAAAGTAGTTTCACTTCATACCAATTCTCATTCAGGTCATGAAGGAGAAAATGGTAATGGATATTAAATCCACTTCTTAAACAATCATTCATCATCTGGTTTTGGTCCAAATTGAACTAATAAGTATTTTAGGCAAAAGAAAAAAAAAAAAGGGCGTCATTAATTTAAGAAGGAACTCTACTGAAAGAGTAATCACCATTCTGAAATTACACTTCTAATATTTTCATTCAGTCATTTAATCTTTTTTTCCTGCATTTTACACTGAACCAGATGTGATCATTAAAGGACCTATTCAGACAGAAAAGGAATATATGTATGAGTATCTATTCTACCGTTAGCCTGCTCTTCCTTAAACCATACATACTTACATTACAGTCAAGAAAAAAATAAGAAGGGTTACAGAAGCTGTATTTATTTAATCTAACAAACCTCCTATCTTTAAAGGTAAAAACCAAACCGTTAGGCAGCTGGTGTGATTATCTGACAGTTTTCCATACTGAACTCAGTCAAGGTGATGCATAACTGTAGGCGGCATCAAAGAACATAAAACTGTTGCCTCTTATTTTAAGAAGTTAGTAAACTTCAAAGAGATGCTGATAAGTCAGATGCATCATTCTTAATTTCCCATCAACTACATTATATCAAAAACTTCTGAGTGGCCTTTGGAAGGAGTCTTTTCAATAAGAAATGATCTCCCCATCCACAAAACTGAGACAGCTTAATGTTATAAAATTTACACAAACATCTGCACTCTATTGGGTGTTCAGTAGAAATCCACAGGATACTCCAGAAAGACTACCAAAGATCATACTTAAGTTAAGAAAAAAAAAAAAAAAAAATCAGAAGATTTCTGACCTTATTGCCCCCCCTATTATTTCAGTTCCTGAAACATCAGATTTCTTCTGTACTTTTCAGAAGACTGGAATAAAAGTCCATTTTGGGCATCTATTCTGTACTCTAAACCCTTCTAGAGTCCAAAAAGGGGAATTAAGACTCCATTAAAGATTGGGTTTACATAATAATCTGTTCATGTTCACTCCAATAAAGCTGCCTCTCTTCCCCTAAGCTGAAAGACTCCGTAGTTACATTCTACCTCCTGGCACCTCCTTCTCAGACTCAGTTCTTGGCACATGACTGTTACTGGATCATGGGGATATCTTGGTTAACACCGAGTGTCACTGCTCCATGATACTGACATCACATAGTTGCTGGAGAGTCTGGTTTTGATCTAACAAAAAACATGCCAAAACAGCAATACACACAAAGAAATTTTGGAATTTGAAATGCATTCAGAATACAAGACAGGAAACATGAAAAGCACAACTTCTGAAATACTAATGCTACTTGTAGTCATGAATTACTATCAAAGAAACTCGAAAAATCAATATTGGAGTCTGCTTTGCTTTTCTTAATGTCTCTCTGGGAATCATTCTTTAGTACTTTTGACAGAGACAATCCCCATACCTCTTCTCATAATCTAACAAAGCAGTATCTGTAAATGTAGAAGAGGTACTTCATATTAAAAAAATGAAGAGGTTGCACAGCTTTTGCCAATGCTATTAGATGCAAAATAATCTCCAGAAACACTCAAAATTGAAGACGAGATAGTTGAAAGTAATGACAGCATTAATCATGCAGAAATTATTAAAATAACTACGTGAGGTCTAAAAACACTGAAAAGTATGTCTGATGCTAGATTTTGTCCTGGAATAGCAGAATAGATTCTCTGAAACTTATTAGATGTGTTGCTCCACAGCCGAATACAAAAACTCAGAAGTCTCAAGGTGTTACACAAAAAATGAACATCTGGGAAAAACTACTATTTAGCAATGCAAAACAGAAAAAGGAAAAGATTTACAGAACTCTTACTTGTTTATATGAACTAGTGCTTAAAAAAAGGAAGTTATTCTGTAGGAATTTAAACACAAGTAACATTTTGGTAAGCCCTGATAGACTTCACTTGGAGCTGAGTCCATCTGATATCACCTCTTGTCCCCACCCAGCCCTCCACCTACTTTAATGTTTTCATTTTTGCAAAGGATGTTCCCTTTGCTTATACAAAAAAGGAAGATAACAAACAGACCATTACTTCTTAAATGGCACCACACAGCAAACTACTCTCCCCCCCCCTTTTTTTTTTTTTTTTGCAAGGGATAACTGTGCAAATACATACTGTTATAAGAAAATGCAGCTATAGCAGAAACAGGCAACCTCATATACCAACCCAAATAGCTTCTGTAATAGGAGCAGAATATGTCAGAAAAAGTGGTGAATACTGAAAGGGAAGGAAAATCCTTTCCCTGTCTTTACACAAAATTAATAACTTCCATTCACAGAATCGAAGAATGGTTTGAACTGGAAGGGACCTTAAAGATCATCAAGTTCCAACCCCGCTGCCATGGGCGGGGACACCCTCCACTAGCTCAGGTTGCTCAAAGCCTCATCCAGCCTGGCCTTGAACCCCTCCAGGGATGGGGCATCCTCAGCTTCTCTGGGCAACCTGGGCCACTGACTCACCACCCTCACAGTGAAACATTTCTTCCTAATATCCAATCTAAATCTGCCCACTTTCGGCTTAAAAACATTATGCCCCGTCCTATCACTGCACTCCCTGATAAAGGGTCCTTCCCCATCTTTCCTGCAGCCCCTTTCAGCACTTGAAGGCTGCTAGAAGATCTCCTCGGAGCCTTCTCCAGGCTGAACAACCCCAACTCTCTCAGCCTGTCCTCACAGGGGAGGTGCTCCAGCCTCTGACCATCTTCATGTTCCTCCTCTGGCCCCACTCCAACAGGTCCATGTCCTTCCTGTGCTGAGGACTCCAGAGCTGGATACAGCACTGCAGGTGGGGTCTCACAAGAGCAGAGGGGGAGAATCTCCTCCCTTGACCTGCTGCTAATGCTTCTTTTGATGCAGCCCAGGACATGGTTGGTTTCTGGGCTGCCAGTGCACATTGCTGGCTCATGTTGAGCTTCTCATCAACCAACACCCAAGTCCTTCTCCTCAGAGCTGCTCTCTATCCATTCTCCTCCCAGCCTGTGTTTGTGCTTGGGGTTGCCTCAACCCATGTGCAGGACCTTGCACTTGGCCTTGTTGAACTTCACGAGGTTGGCATGGGCCCACCTCTCCAGCCTGTCCCGGTCCCTCTGGATGGCATCCCTTCCCTCCAGCGTGTCCACCACACCACACAGCTTGGTGTCATCAGCAGTCCCACTGTCCATGTCTCCACCAAAGATGTTAAACACCACCAGCCCTTGCAGAATGCCACTCATCACTGGTCTCCACTTGGGACACTGAGCTGTTGACTGCAACTCTGTGACCATCCAGCCAACTCCCCACCTTAAAATATAAGAAATTCTAAAATACATTTCCCACTACACATATTTAATGCACATGAAAAAGATAGTCTCCCTCAATTTTTAAGCATTAAGTATGAGCTCTCAGAAAATGTAATATTTACTTCTACACAGAGGCATGAACAGAAGGCCTCAGAATTACAGCCCTACTCTTCTAAATTCTGATGTGAATTAACATCAGATTATTTTATAATAAGAAACATTTTTCAAAAACATTAGAAAACAGGAAGAGGGGAAAGGAAATGATACAGAATTTGAGTTGTCTGTTTAGAATACAGCATGTAAACAATAGCACTGGACTTGAAAGCAGACCTTAAGCAATGCAGGGTTAGAACCAAGTCCCGCATCGTGTTCTCTATAAGTCCAGTTGTTATCGCTTCCATCTTGGTACAGAACAGAGTCTAAAGCTAAACATAAACAAGGAACCCAAACTAACTGAGTATTAGCTGTTATCTATTCACATACATATGAATACTCCAAAATTAAGTTCAGAGAACTTCACATTCATCCCAGTTCTCATTCTTTATATTAAGTCTAATCAATCTAATTTTAAGAATACAGAAAATTAATAATTCTAATAATTGTCCTCTGGGTCAGCCCATCTTGTATAATGTTCTGTCTTCAATGGCCAGCACAAGATAATCTAGCACAGAGATGACACATCCTGGGTAAAGTACCATCCAAAATTCTGCACTCCAACTGACTGTAACTTTTTTTCTACAACTCAGAGTAAGAGATGCCATAAACCGCAATATTTCATTGACATAATTCATAAGGTGCAACACATAAAAAACAATTCAGTCGGGTTAACTGAAAATCTGTTAAACATATATAGAACCATGTACCATGTATCAGTAGTCTGGTACACATAAAAAATAAATAGAGCAATTCTTTCTCACTAGGAATATGAGTAGGTGCATTATTCTGAAAGCTGAGCAGAAGGACATTTAGCTATATAAACTACTTTTTAGGACAATATGCTAAATGATAGTCTGGAGAGAAGTTATATCATCCTACTCAGAATGGCAGAATCCCTACCAGTATTTTAGCCAATATGCCATCATCACTTGATTCCATGGTAACCACTGCTTTGTCTGTTTCAATTTCACACAATGCATCTCCAGTATTCACTGTTTCACCTGCAAAATATAACAGAATTTAAGAATACTTAGCCTAAACTTGCTTTCAGATCTATTTAACCACGGAAGATAGATATTTACCCATCTAATACAGACATTTTTCATTTTTTAACACTTTCTACAGCTAGTTGATCGCCCATCATTATTTATCACATCATATCATTAATTCACCAATAAAAACACTAAGATTCAGAGACAGAAACTGCTGGAGCAAACCATTAACATATTCCAAATACTGACATTTACAGTAGGTTTTCCAAGAGGAAGTACACACACAATTAATTTATTTTCACATCATCACCACTAGTAACACTGCCATGAACAAAATCCTGAGCCTTCCATACTCATTGGTAACCATAAGACAACGCAAGCTATTTAAAACTGGTTTTTTTTTTGGTTTTTTTTTTTTTTTTTTTTTTTTTTTTTAACACAATGGTCACAGGCAACAACACAAGTAGCACAGTTCCCTAGTTTGTATCTACACTATTAAAGATACTCAAACAAAACCCTCAGGAATTTTAATCTCTTTAGAAAGCATGTCTGCAAGCTTGTTTCCTCAAACCCCTTAGTTAAAAAAGGTATTTTAGAAACATACTTACTTTGTGAAATAAAAATCTGCACAAGTGTTAGAAATTGCTCTCACTACACTACACAAATCTTTGAAATATACGAAAAGAGTATACACAAAAACTTGAAAACTCTTCCTCTGCTTTTAAAGTATAAATCTGCTAGCAGATGATAAAGATATTACAGGTTTGTATTCTTTTGAAACATCATTACTGACTAGATGGCCAACATTAAAATTGAAATTACACTGAAAAACTTTGAGGTAGTTGAATGTTCTGGCCTCCAGCAAAATATGATAACCTCTTCCTCACAGAGCACTAAAAAACAGAGACAATACATACAAGCCTAACATGACTGCAATTTTTATATGAACTAAAATGTTAATATTCCCCCAGTACCAGAAATACTGCAACAGTATTATCTAAGCATTTAATTTAATTTGTGATATCACTCTTTACTGTACTTAAGCATCAGAATTAACCTACTGCAGGTTACCACCTTCTATGATTTTATTTATCACAGAATCACAGAACGGTTAAGGTTGGAAGGGACTTTAAAGGTCCCCTCATTCCAACTCCCTGCCATGGGCAGGGCCACCTCCCACTAGCCCAGGTTGCCCAAAGCCTCATCCAGCCTGGCCTTGAACCCCTCCAGGGATGGGGCATCCACAGCTTCTCTGGGCAACCTGGGCCAGCGCCTCTCCACCCGCACAGGAAAATGTTTCTTCCTAATATCTAATCTAAATCTACCCTCTTTCAACCATTATCCCTTGTTCTACTCTACATTCCCTGATAAAGAGTCTCTCCCCATCTCTCCTGTAGCCCCCTTTCAGCACTGGAAGGCTTCAAGAAGGTTACCCCAGACCCTTTTTTGGGCTGAACAACCCCAACTCTTTCAGCCTGTCCTCATAGGGGAGGTGCTCCAGCCCTCTGATTAGTTTTGTGGCTCTCCTCTGGACTCTCTCCAACAGGTCCAGGTCTTTTTTATGTTGGGGGCCCCACATCTGAACACAGCACTGCAGGTGGGGTCTCATGAGAGCAGAGCAGAGGGGGAGAATCACCTCCATCAACCTGCTGCTAATGCTTCTCTTGATGCAGCCCAGGACACGATTGGCTTTCTGGGCTGCAAGTGCACATTGCTGGGTCACAAGATACTTATTAAAAAAAAGCGTTTATTTCCTGATTCAGGACTACCCGAATAAGAAGGGGAAAAATGAAGTGTATGATCCTTGTGATCTCTGCAGTAGTAAGCAACCGAAACATTTAAAACTCGGTCATTTACATAGTTTTTGTAAGTCATAAATGTTCCTATTATGGATCTTGGCAGGAGAGCACACAAAGTAGCACCTGATCTTTTTAATTTAATAACCTAATTGCTGCAATGCACTTTGCAATAACTAGAGCATAAACAGTTTATAAGAGGAAGTAAAAATTCCAGGCTCTACCACCAGCGTTTTAATTCCACTGGATCATTAATTCAAGTAGCCCATATATCAGAACATTAAGCAAGTACTAAATAGATATTAAGGAATCAAATTGTTGGGACAATCTTGTAACCTGCAGAGCTAAAATAAGCAAGCAGGCAGGAGCTTAACTCCCTATCTTATTGTCTTCTCCCAGCCTGCAATCAGACTGCAAGTGTTCTGCACCACTGAAAAGAAGTCTCAGTGCTAAGCACCCTGCAGCAGTAGCTCCAACAGTGCAAGCTAAACAAAGCAAATACCTTCATCCATAACCTTGCCAGGCATGACATACCTCTTAACTTACACAGGTGAGGCTGTTCACAGAAAACTGGGGATTCACTCGCACAGAGAAGGCAAGAGGAAAAGTCTTCATAAAACTGGGCAAACTACTTTTTGACTACTTTTTTTTGGTTTTTCTTTCACTGCTGCAGTCAAGAAGTGGTCATAAGTTTGGAAAGCAATTGGTTAAATACAATTTTAAGAAGAATATCTCATAGCAGCATTCAAAAGTCTCATGTGTGTTTCAGTACCCAAGTGCAATAGAAAGGATCAGTTATTTTCATTAGAGATTCCAAAATTTGTCATAGCTCCTAATCGATGCCTACTTTGATGTCAATTACAAATCAGCTTTCCCAATAAGATTGGAAAAAACACTTTTGCAAAGCATATCTTTGTCCTTACACTTTCTAATGGGAGCATGGTATTTTGCAACAGAAGTTCCCTGAATGGCAGCTCTGAGATTACACATAATATCCTTGAAAAAAAAATATTGAGTGGGGTTTGTTTGGGTTTTTTTAAACAATAAGTTCTTCTAGGTAGCCTGAATGATTAGGATCTCTACTGAAGCCAAGTTTCCCTCCAGGATCACATCCAATTGGCATTCAATAGCCTACATGCTCTGTTCAATTACTGACAAACAAGAATCCAAATCACAAGATACAAACTGCATTCCTTGATGTCCTCTTTGCAAATCAATTCAAAGCTGACTGAGCGTAGACACTGGGGTCCCTGGAGGGGTTGTCTCGGAAGGCAGCTAAGTTACACCACATGAGGAAATTGTTAGCACTGTTGCCTATTCTGTTTCCTGCCCACAATAACAAAGAGGATTTCAGTCTCCTGGGCTGTCAATCTATCATCTTTCATCAACATCTTAAATTCATACATAACAAATACAAGTTTTTTGAAACAGTTTCATTTTTATGAGAATGACTTCATCAAAAACAGGAATCAATATGAAACTGCATTAACAATGGGAAGGAAATAAAGTTCTCAATTAAATTCCATATTTTTCCTTCTGCAGTACTCAATGTGTCCATTCTCGGGAAACTGTAAAATGAACACATTTGATATTTACAAAGAGCAGAAAATTACCAAAAATGGTATTCTACTGACCTCTGCTGCTTATACCATGGGAAAACCCATTTCATATGCAATCATCAGCTTCCCTCAATTGCTTGAAAATATGTATTTTCTTGGATATGAGATTATCAAACATTTATGTACAGTAATGCCACTACATTTAGAAGGCCAGCTCACTGGAAGATTATATAGTTACGAGCAGCCCTTGCAGACAGAAGGAATATAAGTATTAAGTTACTTTGCTTTTTTCTTCAAAATTTATCTTCATTTTTTTTTTAGTGTTGTCATTATATTTATTTTCCAGATAGGAAAAAAGATATCCATAGGAACTATTTATAGTCACAGATGTGTCAAGTGAGACAATATACTACCTTGAGTTTTGGTCTTGTTTCTACATAGAAGGTAGAGCAATCAAAATTCTAAAATAGTTTTTTCTAAAAGTCCAACCATCAACTAAGATTTTATTTTAAATTAATTAAAATAGGTATGGTGCTTCCGCCCCCCTTTTGTTCTGGAGTAGAAGTGTAGTGGAAAAACTAAGGAAAAAACCTTATACAGCTGTTGCATCCTAAGAGGTTTTTACAAGGAAAACAGATTCATTCATGTTGTGGAACTAACTGGAATCTACTTCAACGCCGGCTCTCTTCTTTGCTTTCTCTTGCAATTTTGAATGCCATATTTATTGTAAAGCAGGCTACTGTTGATTTTTAATGTCTTACAGTTATTGACAACTAATGAACAGAAAAAAGGACTTTAGATTATTCCTTTCTCTTTGCATCATCTTCAGCTTGATTCCTGATTCACTGAAGCTTCAAGTTTCAAGAACATTGGTGCAATTACTTTTTACAGACATACACTGCCATATTTTTCCTAGTAAATTCTACAGAAATCCTTAGTAAGAAATTTTACAAGCAAAAGGTCACATCCACTACGGAGCAACAAGTTGCCTTCTGGCCACCTCACCAAAATATATTTGTATTCTACATGTATAAAAGCAAAATATTCCAGTAACACAGTGACGGAGGCTGTATCAACACTTAAGGGCAGAATAGTTAGCACACACATTTATGTCACCAAATTCTGTCTGTCAAAGATAACATGCTTTAAGAGATTTTCTTTTCTCCAAACCTGCTTACATCTTTAGCAAATACAAAGATGCCTGAGAACGAGACATATCTCTACTGTCATCTAAAACTCTGCAATGCATCCCATACCAATGGACAACTGCTGCCTGGAAACCAAAACTACAATAAAAATCTAGTTTTAATATTAAACTGGAGAGGGGAAAGGGTAGGAGGAGAGGGAGAAAGGTCTCCTGACAGAGCATTTTTGATTTACATATGACCTATGTGAAGACAAAACACACACTCAGATCTAGCTGCTCCAACTTATTTTAACTGAAGTATCTTACTTTTCAGTTGTCAGAGCACAGAGAACCTAAGATAAACAAGGCTGTTAGCACATTTTTTGAAGGAGTAGTTTGGCTTTTGTTTTGTCAGGGGTTTTTTGTAAAGAGATTTCCCCATTTGGAAACTGGGTTATAAAAGCAATTTAAATTTTTCTCTCAGCTTTAATTGTAGACCATAATTTATATACGAAAAAAAAAAAGCTCTGAATAGCAACTTTTAAAATACCATCTATTTCATACTATTTTTTAATACAGCAGAATAATGAAACGAAGACCCTCCCCAAAGTCAATGGCTCTCAGACTTCCAAAGTTACTGATGAGCATGACAACATTGGGAATTAAAAACAACACACACACCCACATCATGAACAGTCTAACGGAAATTTTTCAAAAATATGATCGATGAAACCTTTTGTAAGACAGCTAAAGGAAAAATATTTCAAAAACCAACTATTTCAAAGCAGGTACTGTTCAAGATGATGGCATCTATATACTAAACATTTTCTTCAAAATACTAAGGCATAATCAATTATTGTTACAGACTAGATTTATATAGCTGAAGAATTACAACAAATGTGGCCACAGAAAATGCTATCTTACCTTCCTTTTTTAACCATTTCACAATGTTTCCTTCTTCCATTGTAGGAGAAAGCGCAGGCATGAGAATTTTAATACCAGGCGTACCTGTAAAATAAGCATAAGATTATCTAGACTAAGTACTTTTTCGGTGTAATTATTTTCTCACCTTAACACAAATGAAACTAAAAGTGCATGGATCTGAAAGACAGTTGAACGAAGGATTCACTGTGATTCTTTTTTAAGCTTACATACAAGCATGCACTCAAAAGAGCACCGAGGAAAAGTACAGAACCACTATGTTACACACAGAAAAGGGCCCATTGGAGTATGAAGTCATAAATAATACAAAGTATTAAGCAAATTAAACTCTGTCTCAAATGAAATTATGATATAGCAACTTTGGATCTGATGAAGACAACTTCAGAGACTCATGCTGCTTCAGCTTTGATTCAATTGATTGAATAAATTTTAATGGAAGCTTTCTCCATGACCAAGTCTTAAAAATATACAAACTAGTATTTGAAGTACCCCTCAGTTCAGCCTGACCTACCAAGCGATTCCTCAGTGGATGCGTGTGAAACAGTTATATAACTTTTGTCCAACAGAAATGTAAACAAATGAAAAAACAACTTGCTTAGAGCTCCAACTACACACAAGCTATTATGTATAGAATGAAAAAACAGCTATAAAATACAAGTATACATTAGGGGAAAAAAAATCCGCTTATAGCATAAAGCTGTGACTTTTTCCATTATTATTATTCCCTCCTCACCCAAAAAAGGCCATAAATTTCAAAGCTGAGCCAGCTAATACCCCCTGCCTCTCAGGAATCAGGAGCGTACGTACTAAATCAAATTACACTCGATTTTTGTGAGCTTTCCACACACGGACCTGCATATGCTTAGTTCTGCCCCTGTGAGGGTTTCTGTGGAAACAATCCTGGTTAAAATGCTGTGCCACAGCCTTTCATTTACTGCAGGACATGCCCTTCCCCAGCTTCACTGCCCTTCTCTGGACCTGCTCCAGCCCCTCAATGTCCTTCTTGTGGTGAGGGGCCCAAAACTGACCCCAGGATTCAAGGTGCAGCCTCACCAGTGCCGAGTCCAGGGGCACAATCCCTGCCCCAGTCCTGCTGGCCACACTATTGCTGATGCAGGCCGGGATGCCGTTGGCCTTCTTGGCCACCTGGGCACACTGCTGGCTCATGTTCAGCCGGCTGTTGCCCAGCACCCCCAGGTCCCTCTCTGCTGCGCAGCTTTCCAGCCACTCTGCCCCGAGCCGGAAGCGTTGCAGGGGGTTGTTGTGACCAAAGCGCAGGACCCGGCACTTGGCTTTATTGAACCTCGGACAATTGAGCCTCATACAATTAAGGCTTATTATCATTCCATACAACACCATCACATTTCTCCCAGTGGCTGTATTGCTTAGAGTAAGGAGGAACAGCTTTAAAAACTTTGAAATTCATCCTTTTCTTTTTCTCATTATACAGAAGTAAAAGGGTAAGGAAAGAACTAGAAGAATTTTGAGCTGAAAAGCCCTTGTCACCTAGAGTGAGAATGCTTGTAAAAGAATGAAGGCATTCAACAAATATTTCAGAGGGTAAGTAGAGTTAAAAATATTACATAGCTTGAGTCAACAGCTCCATGTCCGATGACAGGACATTGGGCAATGGGTGCAAGCTGGAACATAGGAGGTTCCACTTGAATATGAGAAAAAACTTCTTCACGGTGAGGGTGACAGAGCACTGGAACAGGCTGCCCAGAGAGGGTGTGGAGTCTCCTTCTCTGGAGACATTCAAAGCCCGCCTGGATGCGTTCCTGTGTGATCTGATCTGGGTGTTCCTGCTCCGGCAGGGGGATTGGACTGGATGATCTTTCGAGGTCCCTTCCAATCTCTAACATTCTGTGATTCTGTGGACCAGTGACAAGTGTTGTTCCTCAATGGTCCATACTGGGACCAGTACTACTTAATACCTTCCTCAATAACATAGTGGATTCAAGTGCACCCTCAGCAAGTTTGCAGAGGACACTAAGCTGCATGGCGCAGCTGACATGCCTGAGGGATGCAATGCCCTTAAAAGAGTCCTGGACAAGCTCAAGAAGTGGGCACATTGACTCCTATGAGGTTCAGCAAGGCCAAGTGCAAGGTCCTGCACCCAGGTTAGGGCAACTCCCAGTATCAATACAGGCAGGAGGATAAAGAAATTGAGAGCAGCCCTGCCAAGAGGACTTGGGGGTACTGGTGGACAAAAAGCTGCACATGAGCCAGCAATGGGCCAACTACAGCCTCGGCTTCATCAAAAGAAGTATGGCCAGCAGGTCAAGAGAAGCAATTCTGCCCCTTTACTCTGCTCTCATGAGACCCCCACCTGGAGTACTGAGCCCACCTCTGGGGTGCCCAGCATAAGAAGGACATGAACCTGTTGGAGCGAGTTCAGAGGAGGGCCACAAAGATGATCAGAGGGCTGGAGCACCTCCCCTATAACAACAGCCTGAGAGAGTTGGGGTTGTTCAGCCTAGAGAAGAGAAGGCTTCAGGCAAACCTTATTGCAGCCTTTCAGTACTTAAAGGGGGCTTACAATAAAGATGGAAAGATTGGGACAGACTTCTCAGTAGCAGCTATAGTAATTGGACAACTGGTAATGACTTCAAACTATAAGAGGGTAGATTCACACCTGATATAAGGAAGAATTTATTTATTTATTTACAATTAGGGTGGTGAAATATTGGAACATATCGCCCAGAGAGGTGGTAGATGCCCGATCTTGGGACATGTCCAAAGTCAGGTTAGATGGTGCTCTGAGCAACCTGATCGAGTTGCAGATGTCCCTGCACATGGCAGGAGGGTTGGAATGAATGACCTTTAAAGGTCCCTTCCAGCACAAACCATTTTAGACTCTATGGGGTTTTTTTTTCAATGTGAAAAGAAAACATTGTAGCAAAGCTCTAACAACCTCAGCAGCCCTCAATGATCTTGACATTTTAAAATGCACCAAAAGCAGACAGTGAGTTATTTACTCCCTGAAGTCCCCAGGAGAGCAACACAATTAGGATCATGCTCCCCAAAACACTTGAACTGTGCAGATGAGTCCAGTGTATGCTTGGTTCAGGTCCCCAGAAGACTGCAAAGACTGCAGGAGGAAACATACATATTTGTCACAGCCTTCTATTCCCAGGTTAATTTTCCTTTTCCAAATCAGTGATAGAAATTGATTTGTACTTTCCATGGCATTTAAATGCTTCTCAGTTTAATATTATTCATTGTCTGGATAAAATTTCTAATCATTACAGCAACATTCCTCCTAACGCTGGCTATTCCCATCTGAATTACCTCCAAAGATTGCCTTTAAAAAATTTCTTCTTGCAACCTCTCATCTTAAACCAATACACAGAAAAATGAACAATGTTCAGAATATGTATTATTCTGTGAATGTCTCCCTGTGCTCATTTACCAAATCATTCTTGTCTATGTCTGTTTTTCAAATACTACAATTTTTTTCTTTTTTTTTTTAATTTTATTTATGCTATATATGTTAATTCAATATTTACAGGTCACAGCAAGTAGAAAACAATACATTACAGGATGCAAAGAAGTGTTCTCTGTTTCGTCTAACTTCACAGGTCAACTTTGAGAATCAAAACATGATTCTCAAGTTATATCCCACAAATACCTATGACAATCTAGAACTATTGGACATACTTCACTGAAAAATTGAAAGCATTCCACATTTCTAATGAGGAAAAAAAAATTTTTAAACAGGGTGTTTCACATGCTTCACTTCAGTAAAGAGTCATTCAAGCCATTTCCCAGAGTATACTCTATAATTTGGAATAAATACAAAACTGAGCAACAAATTTGTGCCACTGTAACATTCTCCCTGTCATGTTATTAGCAACTACCACAAAACATACAGTCCATTCTGGTCCTTCAATCACGTTAGGAGAGAAGATCCAGCAGCAAGTACACATGAAGTATGTAAAAAAATAAATAAGCAGGATACAAAGCAGAAGGAAGAATCCAAAAATCAAGGTACCTATCAAATCTGAAAATGAGAAATTGCCATCTTCTATTCATTCTCTCTCTCTCAGGTCACCCCTCTCTCAGAGTAATCTCATTCTCTTGGGCAGCTCTCAGTCCCTTGAACACTCAGGCTCTTCTCTTTTCCGGGATAGTAATTTCAGGACTTTCCCTGCTCTGGAATTGTTAGCTGGGAATGGCTGAACCTTGGTCGAGTGGTGAGCAGTTTACTGAGTATCTCTCATTTGTATATATTACTATTATCATTATTATTTTCAATTTCACTGTAATTTAGTATTATATTCTTCTCATCTCAAAGCATGAGTCTCTATACCCTTTTAATTCTCTCCCTTATCCCTGGCAGGGGGGATGGTGAGTGACTGGCTGTGTGGTGTTACACAAGTACTCACAACAGTAACTAAAAAAAAAAAATTTCCTTCATCCTTTCCACCACGTACACAGACTATTTGACTTGTAAGACCCAGGCAACCAAATAAAGGCTTGTTATTATTACACAGAGGAACTTTTCTGATACCCAAGAAAGACCAATATATCATATAGCTCAAAGGAAAAATATTTTTTGAAAAAAACCTACAGTGTTCTGCTACTCCTATTTAAGAAGACATGGGGAGCCGAGGGCTGCTCAGCAGCTTCAGCACACAAGAGAACATAAACCTTAATGCCACTGATGGGAATCTGAGTGCTAGCAGCATAGCTCATTCCACATCACAGAAGTAAAGAATGTCCATCTTCACACTTCTAGTTCCATGCTTCATGCCATAAACAGAGTATGTTCTTTACTGTCTCAACCTATGGAAACACTTCAGTGTAATTCTATCCTCACAAATCTGCAACTATATTTAGAAACGGTAAGAAAAATAAAGTTTGAAAACTAACCCTATGCTCCATTTTCTTTGAAGATGCTAAGTACAAGACCCTGCAAGTTATGGGGAAACAAAGTTTACTACTAACTGGAAGGCTGCTAATATTTCACTTCAAAACATAACTACATATAAATATTATACTATTCTATGTGGTGATTTAATTCAGAAGAAGAAATACCTGCTGTAAAATTCTGTGATTTGTTCCTGCAGACTTAAAACCTACCGCAAGACGACCACTGATGTCATAGATGTTTTCCTTTAAACTGTCCACAGCAAGTTCAACATATTGCTTAAGTCACAAAATAATTTGCATATGGAACCATTTTGTTTCCCAAATGGATTCAAGCATAAAATAATTTAACAGATACATCATATGTCTTAATTGAAAAAGAAAATCAGTTCACTTATAGTTGCTATATGTTAAAGTTTGAAATTCTGCTATATTCTCCCACATGGGAGTTACATACATTTTTTTAATCTATTTTATTGTTTGTGGTAATCATAGCTGAACATTGATTGGTAAAAAGCAAATAAGGTATATGGCATAAAGCTAACATGAATTATTTAGAAAATCAAATCTGCAAATTTGTAGTCACCTGCAGCAACCAAGTTGTCCAGAAAAAAAAACCACAACACACATATAAACTGAATCAGCAGAGAACTGAGAAGATTTTATCCCTACACTAGTGAAGGGCACGCAGGGTTTCCCTGCTCCTCCCCTGCACCCCCCCCAACTCCTATACTCACCAGCAAAACTTAAGATCTATTTCTAGGCTGCTTTTGCTGTCATATCCAAGACTGAAAAATATTCCTGACACTCTGAGAAAATTTTGCAGGCAGAAAACTTGAGAGAACACAACACTAAAAAAAAATAATAAATTATCTCAAGTCATTTTAAGATTGGGCCATCTAGGGAAGAACACTATCGTTAGAAACAATGTTGATAACATGGATAGCCATGGCAGCAAAAAAGTGGACAAAGTATCCCAGCAAACTGCTTTACTTCTATTACTTTACTTTGCACAGAACTTTCTTCTCCTCCTCCCTTATAGCCTGATCTGAACTATGCAAAGTTATACAACAAAATTATAACAGTTACAGCATCCATTACAGTAATGTACAAGAAAAGATTTCAGCAACAGACTTGGCAAAGCTGTAGCACTGTTTTTAAAACTCAATTTCTAATTACTTTCAGTTGTCAAGAGGTCAGATACAGTCAACAAGTTCATTTAAAAACTTCTCAGAGATCACATTTATTACCATTACTTGGCTGCTTTAAAGTAATTTCATAGCTACAAAAATCAAAGTGCTTTTTAAACAAGAAAAGCATTTCTTCTCACTACAAAGTACCACAAATCTAACTTTGCAAGGCAGCACAATGATTGCCTTTTAAATGGGGCCAACTCAGGGAAGAAGTTTTAAGCCATGCATGACTGCCTCTTTGTTCCACATTAACTTAATATCAATCCATGATACAACCAAAAGGAGCTCATCAGTCTTCTGACCCAACTGGGCATGTTCACACCTTGATTCATAACAACAGTGGCACTAATACTCACGCTGCTGCCCAGTTATTCAGATTGGGGAATGGATTTTGCTGAAGTTAACCTGATCACAAAAACAAATTCAGTTTCAGTCAGGTTAGCTTCCTGATCTGGCTCATCATTCTGCGGTAAAAACAAAATCAACACCCAAAATGGGCAGTGGGAACTAGGGCAGAATTTAAGTTGGATTGTAGTTCCACAGTTGCTTTAACTCATGTGCTTATGCAAAGGAAAGAAAAAAATGAGGTGCACTTCAGCTCCACTTTCTCCACTCCTTTTCCACCCTCCAAGCTCACCAACCTATCTATTCCTGGTGCATTCATTTAATGCTCATGCAGAGAGATGTCTATGTTCAGAAAAGTTCAGCAGTGTTGCAATTACGAGTCTTGTTCAGCAAGAGATACAGAAGAACAGTAGCTACAACAATGGTCTTCTTTCAAAGCTATTTTAGTCACTTCTCTGTTAATGACCACACACATCCAAAAATAGGCTTTAAAAAGTCTTAAAAAAAAAAAAAGAGAGAGCAATCCCAAATAATATTTTCCCTCATTACACAAAAACAAATTCTAACAAAAGGAATCACTGTCACATAGGCTAGTTGCACTGTACAAGCAGTCCTTACAAGAACTCTGGGAAGTAAATATCGTTGCTTTTTTATTATGGGTAAGCAAAAAGTTCTGGCAATTTGCACAGAATCTCAAAGACAGAGCTTATCAGCATAGTAGAATTTACAGCCACGAGCATACGAAACTTTCAAACTCCCTGTCACAATTTTACAGCTATCAACAGTAATCATGTTATTACATATCAATTATCTGAATTAAAAAAAAAAAAAGGGAGGGGGACTAAAAAAAACTTCACATAAGCAGTAGAAGCTATTTTAAAGAAAACTCTGTATCTAAGAGAATTTGTTCTTGGTGACATATTTTAAGAACTAAGTTGAGTCTGGGCAGACATTTCTGCCTCCTTCCTTCTCCATGAAGAGATTCAGGCTTGAAAGGCTGTTGCCATAAACTCATAGGTTGACTTCTATGTAGCGATGTATGCCAGACTAATAAACCCAAACTCCATTTCTCCACTTCAAAAAATAAAAAGTTATGTAAAAATATAGCTTCCATACCCTTCTCCAGCCACTTGACACATTACTTGTAGAATAACAAGACAAGAGAAAAATGGTGGAATCCCCAAACACTGAAAAAAAACAAAAAACAAAAAGTTTCTCTTTCAGTACTTAACTATACTTACACTAAGAACACAACATTTTCAGTTGTAAACACTTCTTTTCCTTCTCCACAACAAAATATTTACATATTTGAAGGCCTCATCTCCCATCAATCTGTTTTCCTCGTTGGACTCCAATCCCTTCAGTCTTCCCTCAGTGATTATATCTTCTAGACCTTTAATAATTCTCATGCCACTCTCCAAAGTCTCTCCTGTCAGCACATACCCTTCCTGACGTACCCCCAGAGACCAAGCCAAACCAGCCCATCCCCACGCCCTCTCGCCCCTTTCCCAGACAGTCCTGCTTCTCAGCCTCTGCTGCTCAGCACACCAGCGGCCCTGCTCGGCCTCGCCACCCTGCACACCCCCCCGCTAACGCCAGGCACCCCTTCCCACCTCCCCAGCACCATGCACAGCCTGCACTCCTCCCCCGGCACCACCGACCCTCATCCCCTCCTTCAGGCCGCAGCTCCTTCACGCACACCTGCAGCAGGCCAACGGCACAGGCACCCGCCTAACAAGGAAGGATCCAACCCATCACTCACCCAGTAGCTCTCGAGTCCCGTGCAGGCCCCTCCAGCCTCCTCCAGCGGAGAAACACACGCTAGCGCCAAGAGCTGGCCGCCCCGCCAGCAGCAGCCTCGCCACCCGCTTGCCGCTACAGCTCAGCCACAAGGAAGCTGCCATCTTCTTTCTCCTCGCGGCTCTGCCCTCCCCAGCGCCAGGGCTGTCCTTCTCACTGCCTGAGCAGGGAGAAAAAAAAAAAAAGGAAAAAAAAAAAAAACGGCACGCCCCCAGCTCGGCGGCAAAGCCACTTCAGCGCGGAGGAGCGGCTTCGCCTACGGCCCCTACCCTACCGCTGGCTACCTGCCTGTGCCAGGCACAAAGGCAGGCTCCCCCGCTGCACCAGCTGTAAGGCGCTCACCCACTCGCCTGCGGGGGCCTGACTACCTTACACACCCCAGGCCAAGAGGAAATGCTTACCACAGACGGCCCCGCACCTCTCCCAGCCCTGCTTGCCCGTCCGCCCCAGGGGCGTGCCCGCAACTCCCCTCGAGCTACTCCCGCTACTTGCCCCTTCCTGCCCTCCCGACCGGAGCGGGGGGGAGCTGGTGTCCCCACCTCACCCCAGCCAGACCGCCTCCGCCCTGGCGCGGGCCCCGCACCGCCCCGCAGGGCATCGTTCTGGCCCATGGCCCACCCCCAAGAGTAGGCAAGCCCTCAGCAGGCACTCGCGCGGTCCCCCAAGGCAGCACCGCAGGAAGGACCCCCGCCCTCGCCGCCCGACTGGCCCCATGGCGGCCGCTGCTAACGACCGCAGCGCGGAGCAGGTAACAGAGAGCCCGCACACGGTGCCTGGGCCGCCTGAGCCGTAAAGGAGCGCAAGGCTTGGCCGCGGGGCGGGCGCCCAGTCCCCTTTAAGAAGCGCGATGGCCGCGGGGTGGCGGCAGGGTCGGGTCCTTACTCCCTGCGGGCGGGGCCGAGCGCGGCAGCGGTCCCTGAGGTGGGCGGTGGTGTGCCCGCCCCAGGGGCAGCGGGGTGAGGCGGCGGGGGGGCAGCAGCACTCTCGTGGTGTTTCAGCAAAGCTTCCTGCTGCTAAACAAACCTCTTTTTTGGAAATGTTCTTTCATGGGCATAAATAACTTAGTTTGGGGCTTTTAGGCAGGGTAGCAATCCTCGCCACGTGGCTTTCCTTGCAATTATTTCTTTTTCTCACCTAAAATGCTCCCTTTTCAGAATCTTTCTTTGTAGGGTGCTGAAGGTGTAGACAAGAAACTTTTTTAAAGGATCATGACAGGTTTTTTTTTTTTGCTACTTAAGTTTATTGGATCCATTTCTATGCTAAAGACAGATTTTAAACAGAAATTTACTCCCTTATTAACGTTACTTTATGTATACAGCGCGGCACAAATCCGTTTTACCACATCGACCTTATGGCTACATGGCTATTCAAAGGAACTTCCTCGTTATTTACTACCCGTCAGTAAGAAATATAAGTGGCATGATTTCATCTATACAGGCTGTGCTTATTTCAGATGATTTTTTTAGCGATTTATGAAAGGGAGGTACATATTTCAGGTACTGTTTATTTATTTACTGTGTATTTAATATCTTAAAATATCCACATTGTGGTGCAGCTTTACACCTTTTGAAAATTTTCCCCCAAAAGCTTTACAAAAGTGTTTTTTTCCACAAGTAGCCTGGGTCCACCTTGCTTTCCATTGTATTAGGTCTACATTGTTTTGTGAGGTTTTCACTTGGGAGGGTGGGTTTATTTTGCTTTTTAAATCCTATTAGGTACAGTAATTGGAATAAAATCGGAAAAAGCTGATTTTCCTTGAGCAACCACAGTCTTGCAGAATATAGTAATAATTTTTTTTTAAAGATTTGACTTCTGGAAATATTCTGAATTTTCAGTGAATACTTTTAGTTTCTGTTTAGAAATTTATCAGCAAATCTGTTTTCAAAAGAATGATTGAATGATTTGAAAAATTAGTCACTTCTTTTAGTTCATGGAAATTTGCGAAATTTTCCTTTCTACCTAACAGCATGTAGAAACTGGCTACGATGGTAACAGCATAGCAGCAAAGAAGCTAAATGGTTCATGTTAGCTGTATCAGACAACTAGTGGACCAGATTCTGAGTTGGAGATAAGAAGGAAGAGATAACCCAATGGCATCTGTACTTCAACTTAAAAATCAAATTTAAAAGTACTGCTAATTGAGAGTTGATGAAGAGTAGTCCTGATGAGTTGCCTACTGCTTTCCCACATGCTTCCTCCCAAGCTTGTTGCAGCAAGTACCCTTTTTTAGTGATGGAAAGAAGTCATTTTAGTTAATGCTACTTTTAAATATGAAATACAGTAATATTTTTGTTTAGATAGTTTATCATCAGTATCCACTGATCCTGGAAAAATACTGTTAAATTCTGAGGTTTGATTTATAATCCTGGAATTCTTCAGGAAAATAGTCAAAATGCCTTGGTTATATTTATTTTCATATGTTCTTGATGAAAGTAGCTTCTGAATTTGAACTTTTAAAATTTCTTTTTAATTATTTAAAGTGGTAAAAAGCACTTATGTTCACCCATGAAAATGAATTTTATAGTAAATGTCTAGATTCATCAAATGGGAAAAGTATGAAACGACTGTAGCAGTGTTATAATTTTGTTTTTTTATGGCTGTGTTCGTTCAATAAATAATAGCAATATAAACCTATTTTATATAAGCTTATTCCATTAAAAGTAGAAGAGACATAATTTTTCTTTGAAAATAAAAATAGTGGGATGATCCGTAGGTTAGAAATAGACAGTGTTGTAATTTTGAATAAGAGTCAAAACAAGATGCTGCGGGACCCAGTTTCTTGACAGGTAAATAGATTAAAAATTAGGCACAGCCATTAATTCTGTGTAAATAAATCAGAACAACAAAACCGGAACCACTATGCGCTTGTTTGTATTTGTAAACATACAACACATGCATTAATATTTTCAAATTCATAGTCCATTTCAGAGTCATTAGTACTTGAAGAATGCTTAGTTAGAGTACACTTGATGTATATTAGTATTTTCAGTAGCAAAGAGCTGGAAAGGAGTGGTTTAATTTTCAGCTGTGTGAATGGGGAACATTTCTGCTTTTTTTTCACTGTAAATGTAGGAGTTTGGTTCTTTGGCCTGGGATCTTTTCCCTTCGTGTACTCTTGTATATGCTGTCCTATTTGTTTCAGGGAGTGTGAACTGAGTGTTCACGGTGCTTTAAAGCCTTAACTTCTTACGTAAGTTTCTAAGAGTGCTAGTTAGAGTCTTTCCCCTATCACTTGAAATGAATAAACAGATGATTTTTCAATATAGTAAAAGAGACTGTAAATAATAGAAACAAAATCAGAGCAGGCAGGAATAGCATCTGGACTGAATCCCAGTTCTTTAAAAATAATTAAGAAACAAGTGCCATTGAAGAATATGTTGCTACACTGTTAAGTTGAAGTACTGATCAGGCTTGATGTATGTATAAAAATAATTACCTGAGAATTGCCTGCAGTATCAGGGGACTGTACTTGGTGACCTGAGGGTTTAGCCTTCCTAAAACTAATCCGTCTCACAGTTTTCTCTGTGTATACTGGTTATATTTCTCATGTAAATGATTCCAACATATAAAATTTTTAGTTTTCCAATGTACTACTCATTTATCAAAGACTGCTACTTGTTAGGTTCAACTTTCTTTGTTTTATATGTTCAGTGCAGAGTAATGTTTAGGATTTCCAATAAGTAGTTTTGGCTTGTACTGTAAAGCCATTCTGTTTTGGATTAACTGTGAATGAATCTCTGACACTACAGATACGTTTGATTAATAGATAGATATAGATATATTTATTGATCTAATGAACAATGCAATATGGTAAAATTGAAGAACTTTTCCTTCTGAAAGAAATATTAAAATAATTCAATTTGCATTCTGGCTGAACTGCATGTGAGGTAACCTCACATTGTAAAAATGCAGGAAGTTCATCAAATAATTTGCCTATGTTTTCTATGGTATTTTTGACTGCTATGTAAAAATATTATATAACAGAACTAATAAATTCTACATAAATTTGTAAATCAAGCAAAATAAAGCAGCAGAAAACTGATTCAGTAGGAAAAGTTATTACTTGAGCTTTGAAAAATTGATAATATTAGATACATTTCCTTTTTTTTTTTTAATAGTAATAGACTTAATCGTGCTGGTGTAATATCTGTGAGCCACTGCACTCAAATCTATTTGAGATTAGACCTTTTCCTGTGAAGGATGATCAGACATGCGTTATGTTTGGGGGTTTTGTTTGTTGCGATGGCCCCTGCGAAGTGTAAAGGGTGTTGTGCAAACACAGTCATTTTGTAACTGAAGTTCGTAAGCATAAATTAGTATGAAATGAATCAAGTACTAGTATTAATGTACTAGTATTAGTACTGCAGTATGAAGGTACTACCCCTTTAAACTCAATTTCAGAATAGAAAGTCTTGGGTTTGTGGTGTTTCTGATGGTATTTAGTTTATTTCCTTATTGTATTTTTTTTAGGAGAAATTACATCCAAGAAATCTTATCCCAGAGCTTTGTAGACTGTTCTATGGTTTAGGCTGGGTAACAGGAACTGGCGGAGGGATCAGCTTGAAACATGGGTAAGTAAAGATGGAAGAGAAAAAATGGAATGGTTAGAGAGAGATTAGGTGGCTGTGTTTAGTAGTTGGTGAGGGCGTTTCAGTTCCACTAAAAATATTTGAAAGTCAAGAGTAAGCAAGAAGGTAGAGGGGAAAAATAAACAGTATGCCAAATTTAGCCATTTAGAAGGAAGGTGGCTAGTCTGAATTAATCATTGCAATCAATCTTCAATAGAGAGAGACAATTTCAGAGAGTGACTTTTTTCCTGTCCTTTTCCTATCTTTGTTTAAAGTAAATGAATTGTCTTTAAGCAACGGTACATTCCCCCTTTTTCATTTCACTGGAATTTAGCATGGGTTACACCAAGCACACAGCTTTCAAATGCCTACAGTTAGATGAGATGAATCCCACCCTAGACATCTTGAAGTCAATGCGTCTTAAAAGAATTAAGAAGGAAATTACTGTTCTACTGAGGTAATTTCTAAAGAGATATTCTTAACACACAATTAAAGCCAGACAGGTAACAGCAAAACAGTTGGTCTGTGTCCACTACTAAGGAGCACCACTTGCTTTCTGGTTTGCTTGTCTCACCCTAGTCATACTTTCCAAGCTTTTAATGGAGACAGAGTGCCTCTCAGTGGCCACTGGAATTCTGCAAAACACCTTGCACAGTGCCTGCAATTCTGTCCCCAGCCACAGGGTGTTGTGACGCTACCTCTCATTTTTCTGACGTATACTTGCATGCAGACACAAACAGCCATTGCTATTCAAATATAGAATCATAAAATCGCAGAATGGTTTAGATTGGAAGGGACCTTAAAGATCAAGTTCCACCCCCCTGCCATGGGCAGGGACACCTCCCACTAGCCCAGGTTGCTCAAAGCCTCATCCAGCCTGGCCTTGAACCCCTCCAGGGATGGGGCACCCACAGCTTCTCTGGGCACATTTCTGTCACAGTGAAAAATTTATTCCTGATGTCTAGTCTAAATCTTCCCTCTTTCAGCTTATACCTATTACCCCTTGTCCTGTCACTATACCCCCTGATACAGAGTCCCTTCCCATCTCTCCTGTAGCCCCCTGCAGGTACTGGAAGGCTGCTATTAGGTCTCCCCAGAGCCTTCTCTTCTCCAGGCTGAACAACCCCAAGTCTCTCAGCCTGTCCTCAGAGGGGAGGTGCTCCAGCCCTCTGACTGTCTTCGTGGACCTCCTCTGGACTCTCTCCAACAGGTCCAGGTCTTTTTTATGTTGAGACTTATATATATGTATCTCTCTCTCTCGTAAGTAACGGCTCTTAGCTCAAATATTTGTGCTGTTCTAATGGCTTTGTGCAGGTAATTTCACTTCCCTGCTTCATTCTGCAAGCAAGGCAACATCAGTTATGATAGCAAGAGGAATGAGAAGAGGGTTGATTCTTGTTTTTGAAGTTCTTAATCTATAGAAGGATCTTTCTAGCACTAATTTCTCATTGGTAGCTAAATGTAGCCTATTTTCCTTGTCATTTCAATGTGATTTATGTTGATTGTGGCAAGACAAATGATAGCTTGGTTACTCAGACTACAGCAAAATACATATTTGAGTTCGTACCAATATTGTCAATGGTCTAGGAATAGTAATCTATGTGGCTGTACTGTTTTATACCTATATAAGAGTAGCTATGTTTCAAAATTAATAGCTGTGAGGCAGAGATCAGACTAGCTTGGAATAGTTACATAGGAGATAGTGAAAGAACAATTGAAATGCGATTGAAATTCTAACAACTTGTCTTACCAGCTAATGCTGATCAGCATTACTCACTGTGCAGTTCATATCAGCTACTCAGAATAAGAATGCCAATTTGGACGTGGGTTAGCATATTAAAAATGGATCTAGAATTCTTTGTCAGGTGTCCTGTATTTCAAAGGTTGTATTTCATCATCAGATTTTCCTTTTGTGATTAATTTCTAAAAAAGAAAAAATGCATGTCGTTCATTAGTAACCAAATTATCTCTTGATTGTTGCATATTTTGCGCTCTCAATCATCTTGCTCATGCAAAGGAGTTAATGCAATGTTGGCAGTGTTAATTCATTAATGTTAAAAATTACAAATATGGTAAACCCACATTTTTATGTGCTTCACAGCCATTTTACCACTATGAAGAGTACGTAATCATAGAATCATAGAATGGCCTGGGTTGAAAAGGACCATAGTGATCATCTAGTTTCAACCCCCCCCCCCCCGCCATATGCAGGGCCGCCAACCACTAATCTTAAGAGTTGGGTTTGGTTTTTTTTGGAAGAGTTAGAGTCATAGAATCATTTAGGTTTCATTTTCCTTAATCATTTAATTATTCATTAAGGGTGAAAAAAAACCCTTAAGATCATCAAGTCCCACCATAAACCTAACACTGCCAAGTTCATCACTAAAACAAGTCCCTAAGTGCAGTGCCTAAACATCTTTTAAATACCTCCAGGGATGGTGACTCCACCAATTCCCTGGGCAGCCTGTTCCAGTGCTTGATAACCGTTTCGGTGAATAATTTTTTCCTAATATCCAATCTCAACCTCCCCGGCACAACTTGAGGTCATTTCCTCTCATCTTATCACTTGCTACTTCGAGGAAGAGACCAACACCCACCTCGCTACACCCTCCTTTCAAGTATTTGTAGAGAGCAGTAGGGTCTCCCCTCAGCCTCCTTTTCTCCAGACTAACCAACCCCAGTTCCTTCAGCTGCTCCTTATGAGACTTCTTCTTCTCTAGACCTGTTACTGGCTTCATTGCTCTCTTGTCCAGAAGTACAAGCATCTCATGGCCCTTAGGAAATGTAACTGTAACTTGACTAATTATTCACTAGGTGTCTCTGTGCTCCTGCATTTAGTATGTTACTGTTGAAACCAAACAGTGATGAGAATTGAGAGAGCTAATCTGATTTTTTAATTTGCTATTATTGAAAATCTTTCAGATACTATGTTAAAATTATTTTAAATCATTTTTATAGTCTAGTGTAAACTTTGCAAGAAGTGATGCACTTCTACTTGAATTTCAGTCATTTATTTGCATTTTCATGTTATATTTTCATCAATACAAATAAATATATAAATGTATTAAAAACCTAAACTACACAGTTAAAACAAAAACCCGAAAGTATTTACATTGTAGAATACTACACATAATAAATATTGTTTGTAGGTAGCCTGTGGATTTCTAAGTAATAGTTTTGTCACCTGTTTTGTCATAGATCAGTATCTGCTTGCAGTTTTTCTTGCTCCATTTTTATTCTGAATGCTGGGGATTTGAGTCTGGAATTATTGCAGGGGGAGGCTATGTGGAGTTTTCTTTGTAGGAAAAATAAGGCTGCACTTCCTAAGGGTGTTTCAGATCTCTTGTTAAGTTGAAAGCACAGTTTTGTAGCCCTTGTATATGTGAGTTAGAAGTTTTATGTGCCCTTGTATGGTTCAGTTCTGTCTTGAAATCCAACTGCATGTCCATCTATGGAGGGAGCAAGAAAGTTACTCAGTTGAGGGGCTAGATTCGCTATTTCCTTTTCAGTGGACTGAGATCTCTAATGCCTGTGCAGTTGAACCACCTGGAGTTTATCAGTTTTCCCTGTCCGTAACTTTTCTCAGGAATGAAATCTACATCGCTCCTTCAGGAGTCCAAAAGGAAAGAATACAGGTATGCTGAACTATATTTTTATCTCAGAGCTCATCTTGAGATGGATGAAAGAGAGTTCCATTTTTCCTTAGAGAAAGTTAGAAACTTCTTTACTATTGACTGCCTTATTGAAACAACTGAGGATTTTGCCCCGTACTCCGCTGGCATAGGAAGCCAGCATGTTTCAGTGGCCAGTGTAGATTGATGATCTCTTTGCTTTAAATTAACACAGAAGGCTGTAAGATTGAAACATTTCTCCAGCCTAGCTTTATTCTTTGTCAAGCTTTGGAATGGCTTTTGAAACTGTCTGCTTGCAGGTTCGAGTTCCTGTGGCACATATGTAAGCATTAACACCTCATCTCTATTTTCATTTGAGTGATTACAAATCTTTGTATTGATATTCTCAGTAACTGTCTCCCTTTCAAAAAACGCCGTAATATAAGTGCAGGGGAGAATGGTAAACGATAACTATTTTATGACAGCAGGGACTCTCCCAGAAGAGAATTAAGATGTGGAAAGGATTTGTTTTATAGATCTGAGGGTAAATACAGTGAGAAGTGAAAGCAATCTCTTCACTTATAGAAACTTGGGGTTTCACAGCAGTGCTCACTGGGGGTGTCGTTTGTTCTTTGACAGCAGTAGCAGTAGACTGAGCACAATGAGTGAGGAAATCTCTTGCAAATGTATTTCCTGCTGATTTTTTGAAATAAAGAAGAAAGTTTTATTGCTTTCCTTAAAAATTCTTTGTACTATTATGAGTAGCTAATTGATGCAAATGTAACATTCATGTAAAACTACTAAAAACAAGGTTTAAAAAAAATTCTACAAGTTAAATAGATGTAGGTTTAATTGATGTCCTTTATTGGTTCTTTAAGGAAAGGAAAAGTACATCTGCGCTTTTGTTTTTTTTTTAATCAGTTACTACTTTTCCTTTTGATGTGTTGTCTGTTATTTAGATAGAGGCTGTCTCCTTTCTGAGAAAATTTTAGCTTTACAAATATCTTCTTGGCAGCTGTCTGAATAAAATAGTTCCTAATATTAATTCACATTACACAATGTCAGGAAATAGTATTAGAAGCTAGAATAAGTGTGGTGTGTTACAGCACTTTTACTAAATTAAAATCAAAATCTGTATTAAATATATGGTGTGTATACTTGTCTACCTAAAAGGAAAACAAAACTATTCAGATTACCACAGGTCAAAATAATTTCTTCTTTCTTACAGCCAGAAGATATGTTTGTTTGTGACATGAACGGACAGGACATCAGTGGTCCTCCACCGCACAAGAAACTAAAGAAAAGCCAGTGCACACCTCTTTTTATGAATGCTTACACTATGAGAGGTGTGTAGCAAATGTTTTTAACTCATTGTATATACAAATCCACAAAATTGAAATTCGATACCACATTATACATGGAAGTTACAGTGAAATAAACATGAAACTGTAAAATAAACTGATTTGCAAAGGAATATGTGCAATGAAAGGTAATGCATGTAAACATCCTGTAAGTGTCTTTTACATTTTAATCTTCTGTAGCTAGACCTGTGATCATCTTTTTGGCACTGATTTTTAGTGCAGTATATTAGTAGTTTGCGGGAGGAGCTGGGGGATTTACAGCAGTTTGATACCAGTAGTTTTGCCTATTCAGTAACTCTGGTTTAAATCCTTTTGCAAACCTTGGCTGTGATCAAAGGTTCTAAACTGCAGATAGGTGAAAAAAGTATGAAAGTATCTTTTGCAGGTGGACAGTAAGAGAGCTTTTACTGTTGTGTAGGATTTATATCTGTTACTTTAGAAAGGGTTTAGGGAGTCTCTTCTCATCTTCCTGCACAAGAAGCTTTCATGTGTACCTGAGGAAAGTTCATTTCATATTTTTGGCAACATTGCAACTTTGTAAGTAAATTATAATTAGTGTCTACCTTCTTTCCATTAGGACACAATAAGATAACAATAAATTTTTTTTCAAAGAACCAGTGGATAATTGAAGAAGAGTACTGGCATAAAAAGAAAGTAAAAGTCTTTAAACTTTTGTCTCACAAATAAGTTTGGTAATTCTTTAGAATCTCAGAACTGAGATAAAATTAATAGAGTGTTTCAGTCGTTGCAGTATGTAAAGAAAAGAACAAGTACTGTTTCTCCTTGAAATTATGCAACTAGTTTCTCACCTGGTATCTGTCACTAACTAGAAGTTAACACTAGTGTCCTAAGACAATCCATTATTATCCTTTATAGATGAGTAATTATCTAATACCTTTATTTAGGTTGCTGTATATTTTTTCTTCTGATACAGTAGATCACCGTTTGCTAAGATGACTAGCCAAAGGAAATGAAGCAAGTATTGAAATAAAATTTTCTTAATAGACATATTTTAAAATTAATTCTAATTTTTTTTTTTCTTTAGGGGCAGGCGCAGTGATCCATACTCATTCCAAGGCTGCTGTTATGGCTACCCTTCTTTACCCAGGGACTGAGTTCAGTATTACCCATCAGGAGATGATAAAAGGAATCCAGAAGTGTACTTCAGGAGGCTATTACCGGTACTTCTCTATATTTAAAAAAAGAAGCATGCTATTTGACCATTTGTTTTCAGCAATATAAATAGATGACAAGTCATTTGAGTTATGTGTGTTAAAGCAAGTAATATAAAGTGTTAGGAATAAAAAGTAAAAAGACGTCTAGAATAAATCGGTCATTGGCTTTCTATAGGAAGGTCTCAAGCCTGTGGAACAGTTCTGAGATCTTATAATGTCAAGGTTATTGGGGTCTGTTGAGCTACAGAAAGCAAATTAAGAGCTGTGTCCTAACAAATATCTCAAGAACAGAGATGTTAACACACCTATACAACATGAAACTGGAACTGGAGCCAACCAACGTTACATTGGATTGATAACGTACAAACTACATTTGGGTGGACTTCATGTACCGCTGCCTGTGCGAGTTTAGGGCATGTTAAGAGAGCAGAGGATTTCAAATTTTACTTGACAGACTTTGAAAGAAAATTCAGAATAAACAGCTCATTAAAGATAATGTTATTGCTTTTCAAGGATGAGCTCTGAAGTAAGTGCTGAGTTATTCCAAATTATGTGTGATGGCTTGTTTTGAGAACTCCACCCACAGAGCGTTGAATTGGGATCTGCAAACAACATTTATATAAATATGTGACAATTTGATGAAAAATTGAAATGTAAATTCTTTCTACTTTTTGATGTTAATTTCTGTAACTAACTGTTGCCCTTTGGCAAGGGAGCAAGCCGTACATCTGGTGTATGATTTTACGCCCAGGCATATTTTATTCAGTTTTTGTTGACTTGTCAGCTTTACCTTCTTGTCAGCATTAGCATTTGTATTTTTAATGTGGCAAAAGACACCCCTTATACTGAATTAGTTAACAACACTGGTTTTTAAAAAAAATCCACAACAATTCTCTTTTTTGGACATGCATTTTGAATTCTCAAACATTCCTAAATGTTAGTCGGGAGATATTGTATTTATTGGGCTCCATATCTCCGAGTTGTCCCATGTCAAACTGGTAATTTACCAGAACAACTGAAGAAATCGAAGCTCCAGATTACATGGTTCCTAAGTACATGTGTCCATACTAGTCTGATTCCACTGTCTTGCCCCACACAAGGCTCCCTATTGAATTAGAAAGAAATTTGATAGTACAGGATGGGATCTCTCAAGAAAGGGATTGGCAATATATTGTTTCTAAATGACATAAACCTTTTCTGGAAGTTGTCTAGGAAAATGCTATGGATAGGATAATCAGAAATACTTGTTGGCCTAAATATGACCCCAGTGATGTCAGAATAGTTTTACCTTTGACTTAAGCAGAAGGGGAACAAGATCTGTAGTAAATAGCTTTGAAAGTCTCAGACTGTCCCAAGATATTTTATAGGAAGGTTTGTCTAAATGTAGGCTGCTTGTATTTCAATCAAACTAAAGAGACATCAAGTATTTAACTCATTCATAGTCTTCTTGGGGTTTTATAGATATTAGTTCTTGGTAAAAGCTTATGGTTGTGGTTATGATTATGAATCAGTTATGGTATTTACACCTGCTTCCAAACTCGCATCTAAGTAGAAAGCAGAACCTAGGAAACCAATCCCTTAGCTCATTTGGCCTCACTATTAGCAAACACTCCAAACTTAATATTAATGATAAGAATATGTAAGAATCAAAGTAAACGTACAAAATCCCCATATTGTTCTTCATTCACTATTGTATAGACTTCCTTGGGAAGGCATGAGCATGGAGAACTATAAGGGATGAGACTTTTTAATTTTCTGAATATCTGCTCTGAAGTACAAACTGTATTATTTTCACCATTGTTTTCTCTCTGTGTTTTATAAAAATAAGTACTACTAGCATCCACTCATGAAATACCTGTGTGATCTCAATGATAAAGCTGAACCTAAACTGGGGACTTATGAAAATTATTTTTAAAATTTTCTTCCAGTGCTAATTAAGGTTCAAACAATGCCAAATATCCCAGTCCTCCCTCAGAAGAAGCTCTTAGACAAGTTCCACTGAGTAACATGCATCATCTTGTTTTTGGAACTGGGGTTCTCTGGCTCTCCTAATATCACATATAGCCCACCAATGACTCCATCACAGAGAATTTATTTTTCATGTGTTGACTCTACTATTTATATGCCTTAGCAGGACAATCTTATTTCCAGGGGCTTTTTGGACTACCTAAATTAGTTTTTTCTGCTCCCAGCGAACAGCTCCATTTCCTTCTTCATGATGTGATTCTTTTAAATAATTTAATCTGAGATAAAGCTTGTAGGTGATGCCAATACAGGATGAAAAGAGTCTGAAAAAGTTGTAAAGGGACCCAATAACAAAGTGATAAGTGAACAGCTACATGTAATACACTAAAGTGTTATTTTCTTTTTGTGCCTCAAGTGTAGCTCAGGTGTTGCCAGCATAGCATACATTTGGGAGTGAGAGATGTTCCTGAGAGTTCTTATGATACAGCGTGATTCACAGGAGAAGAGCATAAAATCACTAGTATTGAGAATTTGTTAACATCTTTACATAGTCGAAGGAGAATCTCTTTCTTAGGGAAAATCTTCATACATCCAAACACAGTGTTTTTTTAAATACATGAACATTCGTTTTTCTTTTAGATATGATGATACACTAGTGGTTCCCATTATTGAGAATACACCAGAAGAGAAGGATCTCAAGGAAAGAATGGCACGTGCAGTGGAAAAATACCCAGACTCTTGTGCTGTATTGGTCAGACGTCATGGAGTTTATGTATGGGGAGACACATGGGAAAAAGCCAAAACAATGTGAGTACAATTTAGGAATATGGTATCTTTTGCCATTATACCTCAAAATCTTAATGACTTTAATGTCATATGTATTTCCAACCCATGGACAGTGATTCAGAACATTAAGTTCTGGCCTCACTAAATGTGTAGGGAGCTTTTGGGAATTCGTTCATCTGTGATTCCGCTACTTGGTTTTCCTTTCATATTGACGCTGGCTGACAGGGTTCCCAATATTTTCCTTTCACATGGACACATACCTCCTCATATGAAACCTGCAGGCAATCGCTGCTTTTATATGATACCTGCCAATACTGTTTGTATAGTCTTCCCTAGTCCTATTTTTGAAATTTACTTCTTCATATGCTGATGGAAATGCAGGAAATCAGGATCATGTAACAGAAATGCTGGTCACTTTCCATGCTGCAGTAATGGAAATAAATGATAATAGAGCTGTCCAGTCAGACCATTGCATTGGTGATGTAAAGCTGAAGGAAGAAAACTATTAATTTTCACAAAACAAGGTAAGACTTGAGCCTTACTTTACATTTCATTTTTTTTTTTCCTTTTAATTTTAGGTGTGAGTGTTATGATTACTTGTTTGATATCGCAGTCCAGATGAAGCAGCATGGACTAGATCCTTCAAAACATCCAGCAGGAGAAAATGGGATCTTGTAAATGACAACAACATTTATACTCCGGTGTGAATTTATCTGTAGAGATGATCTGTTTGGAGAGAGAGACTGCAGATGACACCATCACTTAGTCTGCTTTCCTACTCGGGAAATTTCAGTATTGCGCATCTCCCCCACTCTGCTCCATTACCATTGCAATTGTACCAATGCCTGAAATAATGCTCCTTTACCACACAATGCAACGAAAAGATATGTATTCATAATTAAGTGTGTCCTGTGCGTGTTTTAGCACCTGTGTATTATGTGGATTGCATTTTTTTTTTAAAACTAAATTGTGTCAAGCATTACCAGAAAAAGCCATTGGAGAAAAAAGACCCCAACCTAGTAAGCTAATCTATACAGAGATGTCTGAACACCCGCTTTATTCTTCAGCTTGCAGGATCAGATTTGATTTCAGTCCATCTCAGTGGAGACTTATATCGTGGGCTGTTTTTTTTAACTTCATCAGAAATGGCTGGTTGCAATTTGATTAGGTTTTATTGATTAGTTTCACCTATTTACTTCACGTACCAAATTACCATGACTTCCTGTTTTCAAATGTAGTAATGATCAATATTTTGGAAGTTTTCATAACAAATATTTTAAAGTATAAACACATAGATAATATGATCAGGCAGTACTTTGCGTGAAGGATCCCTGAAACAATTCTAAGCAAGTTTAAAGATACTTGTACTGACATTTTAAAAGAGTTGCTAGGCCAAAGTAGTGGTCTAATTAAACAGGATAGGCGAACTTGTTGCACCATGTGGGCCCATCAGATAATCCTCTCCACCCACCGTGTTTGCATCAGAAGAGATGACAAATGGCTGCTCAGGCAACATGAGCCCAGGACAGAGAGGTACTGGGATCGTTTGTCTTTATGCCCACACAAGAGGAGGAAGCATTGGAACAGGAGGCTTGCTGTAAAGTGAGTCTCTGCGTGAACATGTATTTGGTGTGCTGCCACCACATACAGTGATCAAGACACGCTGGCTACCGTGCCTACAAGGAATTATCTCATGGCCCATGAGAACCATTCTAAAATTGCCCCTCAGCCTTTGCAATTCAATAGGTTGGGCTAACGTAGTGTCATTAATATTCATTTTCCTATTTCTTACGACTAAATACCTAGTTATAGAGTATTTTCCCTTTTTTCTTGTTTCTCCTGTGCATATTTCTTACATGATGATGGGAGTTTCAGATTCCACCTCTTGCTGCTAAAACCAGCAGGGGGTGTGGTTATACTCAGCTGATTGACAGATGTTAGGAGTCAGTTTTGACTGTTAAACACATCCAAGAAGAATTAAAGCAAAAAAAAAAATAGTTGAACAATCATGGCTATTCATGGATCCTGTCAAATGCTACAGTAGAAGGAATGAAAATTCAGATGCAAAAAAAGATGTTGAAAAAAGCTATGGAGAACTAGTGTGACGCTTTGTTTGTGTGCTTTAAAAATTCATGTTTCAGCAGCCTGCATTTGTTGATCCTGCTCTACAGGATCATGCTACATCATTTAACTTGTTCTAGGTCTCCGTTTCTGAAAGTTATAGTAGCCTTTATTGCTGGGCAAAAAAGTGAGGACAACCCCTTCATTAGAAGTTAGGTACAATGTTTAGAGCATTGTTTGAACTATTGATTCATTCTTGTTGTGTTAATAGGTTGGGGTTTTTTTAATTAAGCTTGTAGCATATGTATTTTCAAATTCTCTTAGTTGTGATTGTAATGAGTAGGAGACATAATTTTACAGCTTGCATTTGGAAGTTCTTACTGAGAGACTGCTCTGGGTCTTGTCTGTTTTGTACCTCTTTCGATTCATTCCCTTTCAATAAGATTTTGTTTATTATAACTTGAAAACAGCTTTTTATGACCCATGATTAGCCAGCCTAAGGTAGATTTATTCAAACTGCTCATTAAAATATAGTCTCACATATTTATGTATCTTAGTGTGTTCTTTCAAAATATCCTGGAATAGCACCTGCAGTGGCATCAGTCTAAGTCTTGATTGACCAACTCTTTGATTGAGTATCGAGACTCTGGACCCAAGGGTGAATTGAGACAAGGTAAGCGACAGTTGACCTTGTTATCTGCTAGGGACTATGCATTCCCACCGTTTCCCCTTGCATTGTCTCTGGCACTTTTTTGAGCTTCCATAAGGTGAATTAATTCTTGAACCTAAGAGAAAACTGCTCTGGGGTTGGGGCAGAAGAAAATTACTCTATCGTTTCCTAAAAAGCCACTGGTAAATCATTGCATCAACTCAGAGGTGTATCCAAAGAGAACCAGAGCTGGGGCAAAAGAGGAGATGGCTGAAGCCAGAGAGGGTAGACACCACTCCCCCCATTTCATGAGGATGACTGTTCAGACTTACTCAGCTATTTGTCTACAGGCATTCATTGTTGATGTTCTGAATTGTTCAGAAGGAACTGGGATCTGTGAAAAGTATTCTGCTAAACTAAGAAGTCAGGAAGAAGCTGCTTATATTTTTTCACCCATTAATGAGCATTAACTTTTCTTTAGGTATGTAAGTCTTCTGATTATAGCACAACATAGGCTGTTGGTCTCTCTAGTTACTGGTAATTGCATTGTGCTGAACTTGTACAAAAAACATCCTGCTTTGACTTGGTGGGTATTCATGTCCCCACTTAACAATCTGTCACTGGGTTCCAACAAAACTCATCTGCCGTAAGGGATCATGATACAAGCCAAGAGCCTGCTGCCCTGATCCTGGGTACCAGCTGTTTAATAGGTGGTCACCTGTGCCATGACAGCCTGGTGTAGCCACCAGAGTTGCTGCTATGCTGCCAGTTTGTCAGCAACCAAATCCCTCTTATCTCCACATCCTTGCAGCAGCTACAGCCTATATTTCTTTCGAGAGCATGTTCAGCATCTGCTGCTACCAGTCCAATGGCAGCTGTCAAAGATAACATCAAAACCTCAAGACCTCAACTGATGAAGTTACCACTCCACAGGAATGATTCACTATAGAACGATCTGCCATCAGAAACTTGCTGAGTACTCATCTACCAAGATAACGTACCCTCACCTCTCTGGGGTGCTTCAGATTTTTTCAACAGGAAATACCTAAGTTTTGCTCTCAAATTTTCCTGTCCCTGTCAGTCAGATGCCAACTAAAGAGTTGTTAAAAGAATTGCCATATAGTCCAGATAGACCACTTTTTTCCCCCCGATGCTTAGACTGCAAGACTCACCAGTATTGATTACAGTGAATTTAATTGATCCAAATCTTTGCCATTCTATTCTTACATTAAAGAAATAACCACATTTTGTTCTTTTTTGGGATTTCCTTGCATGTTTAGGAACACAAGAATAGCATTGACTGTTTCGTTTATGCCATTGATTTCATTTCTGAACTCCCTTCCCTAACGCTTGTGCTACCCGATTCTTAAAATTCCTAAAGAGTATTGGTGCTATGCTGACAGACTGGCCGGTTGCATTAAAATTGGTGTCTTGTAACTGAAAGGCACATTTGTCCTTCCCTACTGTACATGCTGTACCTACAAAGTGCAACCTTTGAACCTTACGGGGAGGGTGATCTTAATTATTGTGAAATAGTGGTTATCACTAAATTACTGCAGGTTGTTTGCTATATGTTTATTGATACATTTTTTCGTTATTAGACATTTGTTTGTTAGGGGCAGATATTTTGCAGTGACTCCACATCTTGTGAGTGTATATGGATTGCAGTAAGAACTTGGGTGAAAAATGTTATTTTTTAGATCAGAGAGGGACTGGACAGGCTGCCTACTCCTCTGCTCCACTTAAGCACAAAACACATCTTATTTTCAAGACTTCAGAGGCACAACTGACATGAAGGGAAAACAGATTCTATTTCCCTTAGTTTTTCTTCCCTATGGACATGCTAACGAAAATACTTCTTGATGTAACGATCGACTTAGTCTTGAAATCTAGTTGCCATCTCTTGATTGTGCCATTTAATTCTTTATTCAAACTGATAATTTCTGCAAAAAGTAAATTCCTGTGGTATTCTGATGATGCTGTCACAGTAGGATTCCAGAATACTGATATTTTTGTAAGGTTAAAGATAATTTTACACTTGGTGTTGTTTTATTCTGCATGTATAATGACAAACTACAAAAGAACACTCACAAGGAAAGGGATTTTTTGCCAAATATATTCCTCTGGGGTTATGTTAATTACAAATATTCATATCCTCACCAGCTATAGTTTGCCACGTTAGCCTTTCTAAAATCTGTGAAATTTCAAATTTCTATCGTAGTAGTAAAGTTCTTTCATATAGGATTCCAAGATTCTCGAAGTCCGATTCAGTGGTACAGAAATTAGTTAAATATGCTCCTCTCATGTCGGTTTTTGTGTTGACTGTCAACAAAGAAATCAATGATTTCACAGCTTTGGTGGCTTCATAAACTTCTGAAATCATTACTGTTTCCCTGAGTGTTCAGAAAGCTCTTACAGTTCAGCTCCTATTATGTAGAACAAAAATATGAAAATTTTCCATGATTTCAAGCTTCTAAACTCCCATAGATTATTTTTTTGATATGCATTGTAGGCTAATAAGCCAGCTAGATATTTTTATGTTTGCGGCAAAGACTTGATCTCCACTGAAGCCGATTGTCTAGGCTTAGTACCACCAGATAGGCTTATGTAAAAATGACTTAATTCCTATTTCAAGTGGGTCATCCAAAATACTAATTAAATTCCAGTATTTCCCAATAAAAGTAATCTGCTAGCAAACATCCTACTTGCTTTCCAAGAAGGAAATAAAACTGCAGAATACAGCATCTTGAACCATTAAGAAATAGAGCTTAATTACAGTAAGCAGTTACGGTGCCAATATAGATCATCTAGTGAATGCTGTAATGCCTGAACAACCAGCATTCTATGTCCTTTAACTCTGAAATCGTCATTCAAAAACTTAACTTCTAAAAAAGCCTACTGACTACTGGAACAACACAAGTAAATCAGTAGCCTTCCTCTAAATTCTTTTTTGCCACACTTTTTTTGGCAAATATGTCTGTACCAGCTCTTTTGGTATTTTACAGAAGGTAGTAAATTGGAAAAAAAAACCCCAACCTGTAGCACTTTGATATTAATACTTCTTAATTTCAAAATTGTTAAAAAACCTCTATGCTGATACAATTTAAGGTACCCCTACTGAAGGGAGTTTTCAGTCATGTACTCTACAAATTCATAAGCAATAAAGAAATTAAGGAGAATGGTTTTTTTTAAGCCGCTTTGGATTTGTGGTTCCCTTTTGTTATAAGGGGAGATGAACCCTTGCGGGCTTTGTTTTTGTTTTATTTCCCTATGGGTAAGGTGAAATAAAAGTTCTGCCTTAGCAGACCCCAGTTGTGAAATAGGAAAAGCCCTCTGAGCTGAGGTAGACTTTTGTAACAGAGAATATAGAGGTGCCTGTGGCTGTGCTTTGCTACCAGCTAATCAAAGCTTTCATAGGAGTTGGTTAATCTGTACGTTTGGTTTAATTTTGAGTCGGCTTAATGTTAAAATCTTGATGTTACTTCAGAAGAATGCTATCTGACATGATTTTTAAAAGAGTGAATTTTGAAGTCCCTGAGTCTGAAGAAGAATTCTCAGCCATTTATCCTGGTACTCTCCACGGTTTCACTAAATAGGTCAGACAGTAAATAAAATCTCGCTATTTTTCGGTTGGCATCGTTAGCACAGGGACCTGTTTTTGCTAAATTTGAGTGCTAGTGGTTCAGCAGACTGAGTGCACCATTGCAGAATTTTTTGGAGGTGAAACCTCTAGTAGAACCACAACGATGGGCTATTTCTTAGGATTTTAGTGTATTGAAAGAAAAATCAATTCCAAATAGTATTTTTTTCTATATGTCTTCAGACTTAATCTAGCATCTGATAGATTTTGTCAGAGCAGTCAGAAAAAAATAGCAACTGGCTAGCACTCAGTAGCAATAATGGACTGAGCATGTTTGACTAGATGGGATTTAGTGGGGAATCACGGAGGTTCATATTGCCTGAATAGCAGTTGCAAATACCCACCCTCTGTACTTAGGTACGTGTGTTGGGTTTTTTTACTCTGAGATACTGTGCTATTGTACTAGCAAGTTTCTCTCATCTATAACAGATAAAATTACAGAGTTTAGAAACCAGATCAACAAGAATTTATTTAAATAGCCAAGCATAAATTTTTGCTCCTTAATGAGCCTTAGATTAGCTCCAGTTTCTCTAATGGTAATTTCTGGAAGTTACAAACGGAATACACTGGATATAGAAGAAAGAATAGGTCTTTAAAAGCAGAGCTAAGTCTGGATTTTGTGGCTGATTCAAGTGATACCTTGAGGTCATGCCTTGAACAGTTCACTTTGATGGGAGTTTCAAAAGAGCTTGAATGAATCAGATACTACTATAAATCCCACTGGGAAGTTGAGTGCTTAATTTAATTAGGTTCCCCTGTAACTCGGATGATTTAGCTGTCTGTGTTTCAGTCAGGGGGGTAAAAAAGAAAAGAGGGGTGGGGAGCACCTCAAGTACTGACTTCCAGTTTACCACTATTGTATCCCAGATTGAAATCAAATTAACTGGGTTTTTTTTTTCCTAAAAAGAAATACGACCTTTTCTATTAGAAACCCTTAGTTTAAGAAAAAAGTTACCTAAGATAATTTCACCTAGTGGAGATTTACAAAATAAGAAAACAAGAACTGAGTGTTCCTGCTTACTCAGAGATGTACATGAATACTACAAGTAGCACAACACCATTGTGACTTCAGTTTTGACCCTCACAAAGGATACCAGCCATCTGTCTTTTCAGATGAAACATCTGATTCCCACTCTTAAGTTCCTGTTCTTCAGATAAAGCAGGTTACCTTCAGCGTCCACCTTTTGGCGCAGTTCCTGAAAACAACATCACTTCAATAAATTTGTCTATAAGCATGAACAAATGATGACAGATGACCTGGACTCAGCACGTTGCTGTGCATTTAACACTAATGATTGTCTTTCTTTTGTCTTTATGCTTTGTCTCATTTCCATGTTTTATTCAGTTTTAATCCTGCTTTTCTGTAAGATTTTTCTCCCTCCCCTGTTTTCCTTACTATCTTTGAGATCAAATGTAAATTTAATACATTTGCATTCTGGTTGAACTTTCAAACCCGGGAATATTTTTGTGTTAGGAGACTTATCTCTTTCCTGATTCATCTGCTGCATCCCTGACATATCTGAGCATGTCCTGTTATTTGCATGTTTGCAAAACATGGTACTTCAAGGGTTAATGTGCCTTTTGTACCTCAGACACTAGGATTTTGCAAGCAAATGTCTGTTGGTTGCAAGAGGGTATGAGCAAGCATGAAACTAAGTTCCTGTTAAGGAGTCGCTACATTAAAAGGATATTTGCATAATCATACACTAAGATAATATAGGGAAAACCCCAGAGATCATTCTGATGCCAGGATTAAGCCAAGCCCAACATGTAATTTATTTGAATGCATGAAAGCTGCTCCTTATCATTCACTTCTATCTCAAGTCCTCAAGCACTTTAGTTGTCAGCAGCAGGCTCTAACTCCTCCTGGCTAATTCATTATCCTCAACAACTTTTAAAAGGGTTATTTTAAGTTTAACTTAACAGTCCCTGCAACTTAATCCATACAATAAAAAAAATATTCCTTTTATGACTTGTGTCACATATTCAAAATCAAGATACCATACCTTCTTGGGTCATCATTTTACTTAATGCCCACACCTTCAAGTTATGGTAACTTCTGAAATATCGCATGCACCACGGAAACAAGGATTCAGGACTGCAGCTATGGAAAACATAGCCAAAAACAAAGACATTTCATAACGCGGGTAGTTTTTTCAATTTGTATATAAATAAAGGAGTATCCACATAGGAGTTCAGCAGAAGGGCCTGTCTTGGGTCAGGGCCACCACCACAAGGTCATGTCCCCCCTCCCCCTTCACCTGCCTTCCCCCCTCCCGGTAAGATGGGGAAGGATAAGAAAAGCGGAACCTCGAATAATAAGACAAGATATAGAATGCAATGAAAACACTGACACAATGGAAACCTCACCACCAAGAGCTTCACAAAAGAGAGCCCCTCTCCCGGCTAGCTCCTCCTTATATCCCGGGCATGACCCAAATATCCTTTTGGCTATGCCCACCTCCCAGCTTCTGTGAAGAGTTAACCCCATCCCAGCTGGACCCAGGACAGGGCCTCAAGAGAGAGAAAAAAAAAAATCAAGGCACTTAAATGTTTCTGAACAGATTAATACTTAGGGCTGGAGGTCCCTGACTTCCATTTCAAAGCCAGTTGCATGCTTCCAGTTTTTATTTGTAGAATCCCATTGCCAAAGAATTTGTCACACTTGTCACCTGAAACTTCCTCCATATGAGTGTGCTGAGAGGCTTGTGGCTGGTGTCCTGTAGGGGTGTCTGAAAGGTTGTTTATTTTTTGTCCAACTTGGATGAGTAAGTTATTTGAACCTGTAAGTCCAGTTGCCAGAAAAAGGAAAAATAAAACCAAACCAAACCAAAACAACAAAACCCAGGGCTTGCTTGCCATGGTTAAAACAAATGGGGATACAAAGAGATATGTGGGAGTAGGGAGAGGGCAGCTGCTGTTTCTAAAAAGCAGTAGAGGGAGAAAAACCCATTCAGTAGCATTTCAGTGACAGCTCAGTCTGTCAAGCCTCCAGCCATAGCATCAGAGGGGAATAATGTTTCAGGTGAGGGAAAGACAAACATTATGATAACAAATTATTTAATTGTGGTAAAGGCAAGAAGAGAGACTGTAATTAAGGTCTCAGACACCGAAATAAGAAAGCTTTTAGTAGTAATGGTGGCAATATTAGTAGTTAAGCACAGTTAAATGAGTAGGACAATGACCACTGTCTATTCCAATTGAAGCACTAATAAAGCACTTTCACTGTAGTGGAAATAGTACCATGTTTTACTATAGTCCTAGTAACCTGAACAGTTAGTCCAATACTATTAACTAAAATTCATATATTAACCTACATTAAGATGTATTGTCCTGTTTGAAATTTTTAGTCCTCAATAAGGAAAACTGCTATATTTGAAAGAGAAGGTCTAGACGTTTTAAGTAGTTAATGCAACACAGATTCCTCCTAATTTCTGGAAATGTTAAAAAAAAAAACAATCTTGTACTGAAGATGATTAACTAATTCTAATTAGACCAGAAGAGAACAACAGCTGATCAAGTAGAGCCTACTCGATAGCTTAGCATAACCCAAAACTCATATTGCACAAAAGAAATTATGAAATAAAATGAAATGACTCTACACTGCCGTCTGTTCCTGTAGGAAGACAAAGAGGTTGGAGACAGTCATCCCAGCTATATTTAAATTTAAAGTCTTTCCATAACTTGATAAAAGTTCCCAGGCTGCAACAGTGGAGACCAAAGTTGTGGCATTATGCCATGTCATACGAGTCATGAGCTCTCCCTAACCGTGTTTCCATGTATGTGGAAATCTGTGCAGAAACCTGTATGGAGAAATTTATCAGAAGGCTTAACTTCTGTGGAAAAAAAAAAACAAAAACCTATTTCCCAAAACTACTTTGCTCACTTGCTTTATTATTGATAGGCCATTCACAGTGTTGTGGTGTGAGTGGTGTGAGTGTTTGGTCGCAGGGGAGGGCCCACAGTGACGCTCCCGGCAGTAACTGCTCACGTTCCCCAGCTCCAAGGTTTCGGCAGTGAGGGGGGAGCACTGCCGAGGTGGCCCCTGTGAGAAGCTGCTGGAAGTCTCCCCAGCTGCAGGCTGGACCCGCCTCTGGCCAGGGCTGAGCCACCAGCGCCTCTGGGAATGACAGAGTGAAGAGGGGGCACAGCGCAGGGAGCAGGGGGGCAGCCCCAGGCAGGGCCCGGCCCGGCCCAGCCCGTCCATCCGGCAGCCGCTGCCTGCCCACCCGTCTGCCTGCCCAGCCTCCGCCATGGCCCAGCCAACACAGCACCTGAGAGCCAGGAGTTCCTCAGGAGCCAGCGAAAGAACCTGCGGCGGAGAGAGGAGCGGGCTGTGGGAGAGACAACTGCGCAGACACGAAGGGCAGGGAAGAGGAAGGAGAGGGAGGAGGTGCCGGAGCAGAGATTCCCCTGCAGCCCGTGGTGAGGAGCACGGGGAGGCACAATGTCCCCGTGCAGCCCATGGCACCTGAGCAGAGCTCGCCTGCAGCTCATGGAGATGGAGCCGTGGAGGACCCCGCGCTGGAAGAAGTGACTGTGCCCGAAGGAGGCTATGGGGTGGCCTTTAAACTACGACACACAGCTTCACTTCCAGAAATCCTCCAAAGCTGTGTAAATCTCTGCAACATTCATATCTGCCTTACCTGTCTTTACAGATCTCTGATTTTTTTTCCTCATACCATATTCAAAATTGACCCCAACAACACAGGGGATAGCTTTACAAAGTGTCCACACATGAGAACTGCTTCAGGGTGAAAGAAGGAGTACAGGATATTCCTATGCAGTAAAAAGTTTCCATCATGAGCACAAGGAATGAGCAGAGGATTCCTGAACAGAGGAATATGGTACAGATGAACAAGAAGGAGAAACCTAAAAACCGATAGCGAATGGGTTTTAAAATGCCACAAATTCAAAGTAATACACCAGGGAATGTAACAAAAATAATTTTGCAAGAGAAAACGAAAACACAGTTTATAAAAAAGCAGCCATGAATTGTTCAGGATAAGTGTCATGAAGCTGACAAAGTGAAATAGCTAAGTGGCCAGACCTAGCCTTGTGCTACGAATGTCAGCTAGGTCAAAAGAAGATTTCCTGTTACAGAATTAAGTTTATCACACAGTAAACTACAAGATGTAGATGCAAAATTAATGTACTCAGAAGTTAATTTGTCAAGAACTTTGTGGTCTATCCCATAAACATCAGCTTAGCTGCAGTTGTAATTATCCTCTCCTTTAAAAAAGATACTAATAATTGATTCAGGATATTTCTCATTTGTGTATTTTCTTAAAATCCGTCAGCTACCATTTTGAGTTATAGTTGACTGAGATTCATTTTTATTTTTCTGTATGAATTTTTTTAGAGAATGTTTTCATCTTACTTCATCCCAAAGTATCAGTCCAGTGGAAATGACAAAGCTCAAATTCTGCAAATAAGAGAAGAAACATGTTTCAAAGAAATAAACAAAAGACAGAAAGCTGAAGAGCAGCAGAGATCACTGAAACGCTGCTAGCCAAGAGCGGTGAAAATGAGGATAGTTCCCTGAATTGTATTTTCACACCTTATCGGCTGTGCACTGAAATTGTACAACACTTCCTCAGGATTTATAGATGTCCTTGGGAATTAGCTTCTATAACCCACAGTCTCTTGGGACCGTCTAAAATATCCTGTTTGGTCATTTCAGCTTCAAGTGAGCACAATAGCAGTATAAAATCACAACATCCTCCCACAGACTATGACTTCCATGCTTGAGTTTGTAGAGGATAAAGGTGGGATTTTTCCCAGCTGGGTAAAAGTCATTTCCTATTCAGAGAAGTAATATCAGGTGTTTGACTCATCTATGATCCACCTAAGCTCTGTAGAGGTTTTGTACTTCCTTCCTTTCAAGCACTTGTAGCTTGAAAGTACTATCCAAAAAAAAAGGAGATAGGTTTCTGATAATTGTAATGGACTTCCTTGTAAAAACTTTCTTATTCAAAGGTATAAGAAGATTTAAATTTTTAAAATATAAGCTGTATGTGAAGTAAAATAAGCAACCGGTAGCAAACAACTTGAACAGCAGTAGGTTTTAAGCCACCTGGGTGTTAGACTGAACACAGCAGAGAGGAGCCTCCTCCTATTTGAGAAATCTCAGCCTAGAATACATTCCTGAAGATGGTTGCCTACGCACTTTGAAAAAAATGTAAGCGGGGATTATTACTTTTTTTCTGGGTGAAAGGAAGTACCAGCTCCTTCAAAGTGTACCCAGGCAGTTAGTGGTTTCATTCAGAACGATGAAGACCTGTTACCTTTACCTAATGAGGAGGTGCAACCAAATTTTTCCCATCTCCATAAAGAGATTGAAAACTTCAGTTACTCTAAATTTGAAGGGAGTACTCTCATTCCTCCCTGCTGAAGACGTTGTGAAACTACATCTGGCTCAGAAAGAGATGGGAGTGGACATCTATGAATCCTCAAGCAACCAATCAATCATCTACGTGGGGAAAGGGAGCCTTGAATTCTAATCTATGTTTAATTTATAGATAGACACTTTCATCTGTGTCCCATTTTTTTTTAGCTTGAACTAGAGAAAGATGAGTCAGTAGAAGGAAGTTGAAGTACTGTCATTCATCACAGCTTTTGTCACGGGGGTGCAGATATGAAGACCTTTCAGCAGAAGAAGGAATTAAAGTGTATTGGAGGTTTTTGAGTGAGTGTCGTTTGTATGACATGGGATATAAAGAGTTACTTTTCTGTGTCACTTAGCTGTGAGAGGTACTTTTTTCAGAGCCTGACCCGGATGTGCTCGCAACCTCCAGAGATATATCAAGACTGGTTCCTGAGAGGGCTTAGATTTGATGTAGGTACTTGGTTACTCAAGGCTTTTGGTGACTCTACACAACTATAGGACAAATTTAGATGACAAGGGGAAAACCTATGAATTAAATACCTCTGACAGAAATACTTAAGATGTTTGAGAATAGTCCTTGATGGTTGAAATGGAGGTTTGAATAGGCACTTTAGAACAAATTAAAGACATGAGTAATTACAGCTTCCAGGCCTCCCAAAAACCTTTTTTACTCTCCATGATTCTTGTAATCTTCTTTTGGTCCTGAAATGGTTGGCAAATGCTTTTACCAATCATTCATCTCAGAAAATTTTTCATTTTTCAAATTAGTAACCTTTAATAAACACACCCCTGTAATTTGCATTGATAATCCTTTTCCCTGGAAGAGTGGGTGTTGCTGCAGGAACATGTCCAAAGGTTGCTCTCCAACCATTACTACTGAAAAAAGCACCATGCCAGTAGCTATTATGACTCAATAAAAGATTGAAATCTCTTGTTAAGCATTAATATGGGATAACAACTCCCTTAGAATTTCCATTAATAATGAAGCACCTTAATGAAATACAGACAGAACAACAGCTGCTATGAACTTATAGTAGATGTTTCTGCAAGATCTCTGTATTGCATTAGCACTCAAGACACTGCATCCCAATCTTCCAGGCACCCAGGAAAAACAATAACAGGCTCAATTCAAATGCTGACATGCTTAGAAATGAGTAAGTGTGATTTCAAGACAATACAGCAACACAGATATATTGTGCCTTTGTGAATATGGTAATGTTGACTGCATTAAATACTTACTTGAGTTATGCAATACAAGTGTTCTGTAGTTGTTGAAACATCCTGTAACCTGAGATCATTGCCACCTATTTGGGTGGAAAGATATCCACTCAGCTAAGTGGCCAAAGGTTAGTAACCATAGAGAATAAACTGTTCTCTCTGGAAAAGTACAAAAGAAAAGAAAGAGCATACAGAGGGAAAAGGTGTGTTAAAAAAATAATAATAATAAAAAAGAAGTATGACGATAGCCTTGTATCAGTGGGACTAATGAAAACTCCAGTTTTTCTGCATTTTAGTAAGGCTTCTGGTACTGCCCCTCACAGCATCCTTCTGGACAAGTTGTCCAACTCTGAGGTGAGTAGGTTCACAGTGCACTAGGTGGAGAACTAGCTGAATGTCAGAGCTCAAAGGGTTGTAGCAAATGGGGCTACATCTGGCTAGTGACGGTCCACCAGCAATATTCCTCTGGGTTCAGTTCTAGGGCCAGTTCTGTTCAATATATTTATCAATGATCTAGATGCAGGAGTTGAATGCACCATTAGCAAGTTTGCTGACAATACCAAGCTAGGAGGTGCTGTTGACTGTCTTGAGGGACAAGAAGCCCAGCAGAAGGATCTAGATAGACTGGAGCACTTGGCAACGACTGGTGGCATGAAATTGAACAAGTCCAGATGCCAGATTCTGCACCTGGGGCGGAGTAATCCCAGGCACAAATATATAAATTGGGAGAGAAGCAGCTGGAGAGGAGTCCTGAAGAAAGGGATCTGGGGGTGCTGGTTGACAGCAGACTCAATATGAGTCTGCTCATACAGTGAGCCCTGGCAGCCAAGAGGGCAAACCGCATTCTGAGGTCATCAGACACCACATAACCAACTGGTCAAAAGAGGTGATTATCCTGCTGTATTTAGCAACCTCACCTGGACTATGCAGTTCTGGGTCCCACAATTTAAGAAGGGTGTTGAGCTACTCGAATGTGTCTAGAGAATGGCAACAAAGCTCGTGAAAGGGATGAAAGGAACGTCCTATGAGGAATGGCTAAAGACTTTGGCTTTGTCTAGCTTGGAGGAAAGGAGTCTGAGGAGTGATCTCATTGCTGTCTACAGCTTCATAAGGAGGGGAAGTCGAGAAGGAGGTACAGATCTCTTCTCCCTGGTATCCAGTGATAGGACGTGTAGGAATGGTTGAAAGCTGTGTCAGGGGAGATAAACTCTGACTTGACATTAGGAAGCATTTATTTACAGAGAAGGTGGTCAAACGCTGGAACAGGCTCCCTAGAGAGGCGGTCAATGACCCACGCTTGTCAGTGTTTAAGGGGCATTTGGACAATGCCCTTAAAAAATATGTTTTAACTTTTGGTCAGCCCTGAAGTGTTCAAGCATTTGGACTAGATGATCTTTGCAGCTCCATTACAACTGAAATATTCTGTTCTGTTCTGTTCTGTTCTGTTCTGTTCTGTTCTAAATGGTCTCAAACCTGAAAGCATCTGGCTTCCTTACATGGGCTAGGTCAAGACACTGGCTGGCCAGAGCCACATTTTCCTTATCTGGGAAAGGAGGATAAAATTCCTTTCTGCTATGTTTTGTAGATTGTGACCAACATAATAGGACCTCATGCTCAATTGAGATTGCTTAAGTGCAGTTAATAAATAAATATAATACTGGAGAAATATGCAGAAGAGAATAAAGGAAAGAAAGGAAATGCAAAAGGAAAAAGCAAGCCTACTGAAAAAGTCAAACATGACAAAGACCTAAAGATATCAAGAGTACATTAAGACATCCCGTTAAAAAAAATGGGATGAAGGACTTCCTGAGAACAAAAGTATCTAGAGGACAGAAAAACATCAGTGCTGAAAAAAACATTTGCTTTCTAAATACGGCGATAACAGAAAAAAACAGTGGCTGTGTCATGAAACAATGAATACCCTGTGGCAGACCATCCATTTTCCCTATGCTGGAAGAACCTGTTTCTTTCCTCTGTAATTGCTTGCATTTCCGGTTCTACAGCCAAAGGTCCTGGACGCTTCCGCGATGAGAGCTCCACAGTGCAGAGGTCCCCAAAGAGCAGAGTAGGTACCTGTGAACCCAGAATACTTGCAGAGAAGTGCTACTAATAAAGAAAGTTGCCTTGAGGGCTAGTAAATTTAGCACTAATTAAAGCGGTTGATTAGCAGCTTTGAAAAGTGTGGTTCCAGCCTTCTACAGGATGGTCATAGATGACTTTTACAGTTTGTTTCTGTGTATGTGGTGCAGCTAGCACATCATTCCCAATCCCCTGGAGCAAAGTAATTACTTTTCTTCCTTTTCCCTCTCTATGGAAACTTATGAAGTTACCAGTTCAGTTGAGTTTAGGCTTTTGTTGGTTTTCTCTTATTCGCCTCTACTGGCCCAGATTCTACGAATGAACATCAGCCAGCAATGATTGAAGTGACTGGGTTTGACTTTCATTCTTAACCTCTGTGTTGATGTCGACTCAGCTTGTTCGTCCTCCCTCAGGTGCTGTGGGCTTCATGTTATTCTAAAAAATCCAGAATAAGCACAAGGAGAGGGTACCAGTTTGTCACCAATTCTTAAGGTAGGCAATGGCCAGGGGCTTCCAGCTCAAAAGGTCTGTGAGAGCTGTAGGAAGCGATAACAAAGAGAAGATCCAACTTTGGGAGAAAGGGCAGCAGCTGCAAGGAGCAATCTGCTGGAAGAAGTTTTTCATGCCTGGCTGGGAATTAGCTACAGTTTTGACATTTAATTATGTCAACTTCAACAAAATCCTGTTGGTTTTGACAGAAATCTGATGGCAATCCAAGGAAGTCGGATCGAGAACCTTTTAGAGGGTTGCTGGGTTTGGTTTGGTGGTTTTGGGTTTTGGGGTTTGGTGGGTTTTTTTTGGGGGGGGGGGTGATTAAATAAAAAGGAGAATAATATTTTGCAGAAGAATAAGCAAAATCCTTGAGGATTAGCTAGCATTCTGCCTTTCTCAGGACACTGCATTATATTTTAAAAATTACATTGATGTTTTCCAAAGTGACTTGACTTTTATCTGCCCATGTCTCATTCCGTGTGTCCAGTGGCTCTGTTAATGCACACAAATTCCTTGGTGCAACAGCTGTTGTACATGTGAAGCACATACAAAAGCTACACACGTTTGGGTTCAAAAAAGTGATCCAATGAGGTATTGTCTGAAACAAATCTCTTGAAAGCAGAATGCCAGCTTCATTCAACTGAGTAAAAAAGGTTCGGTACAAATTTGTTTCATCCCTGGGAATGGCTGATCAATGGCTTGGAAGCAGAATCTTGGCCCTGACTTTTTAATAAGTCCTACAAGACTACAAGATGTGACGATCGGGCCATCTAATTTACAAATAGTGATATAGGGAGTGGGGAAGCATGAAGATCTCGTCTGGGTCTGGAAGGTTTTGTTAAGTTACAGCCGCACGGTGCAGACACATCTATGTCTTGCTCCCTTATATCAGGCTAGGAAGAAAAGTGACCCCCAAGAATTAAGACAGTGACTATCCTCAATTTGTGCAAAAAACTAATCAAAACAGTTCCTATAAACTGGGATATTAATGTACAGCGTGCATGAATTTTTCATACAGGGCAAGTGTATAAACAAATGATTCCTTACTTGACCTAGGGAAACACCACACCCACTCTGAACACAATTACATCTTTTATGTTCTGCATGAAAGGATATACTGCAAATGAATCTTAGTACAAAGTTTAAATAAAGAATTACCAAGTAATAATTAACCCAGGCTGTCATTTATTATGATTAGACGCTAAGGTAAGGTCAGTTTCCTGTAATCCTTCTCAAAGAATGTATTCATTTTAGAACAGGTATGACCAGTTGCACACAGGTCTCAAAAGACATAGTGTTCTCTCATGGCTTAGTGATGCACTGAGTATTCATTGTTATTGCTGGTTTTGACCCAATTATCAATATCATAGCCCAGGTGACATGCTAAAAGCCGAGTCACACTGAGGTTATGACTCAGGACTTTCACTTGTAACCTCTGCTGTGAGGTTTAACTAAGGATCTCTTTGCTTCTCTGGTGAAACACTTTTCACTGCAGGACAAGATACATTACTGTGGTTCAAGCACGAGGGCTCCCAGGTTACATTTTATTCCTCAGCTCCACTAATGTGGGAAGCTTTTTGTGTGCAGGTGGTCAACCCCGATGTTAGTAACAACCAAATAGTCAGACCTAAGTATAGGCAAATTAATTTTCTATGTACTAAAAAAGCCTTACAGTGGAAATACTTTTTTTTTTTTTCTAACTTCGTAGCCTGGATGGTGTTTTGAGAGCAAGCTGTGTAGACTTACACATGCACAGTTCCCCCAACCTGTTAGCACTTCTCCACATTACTAGACAGGATTTGTCTGGTGTTAAGATTCTGTTGTGGTACTCCAGTGGCTTTTCCGCTGCTTAGTTCCTCCCAGTGCACTGCGAATCACCTACTACTGAAGTCTTGTTTTCATATTTTTGTGTTAGAGATAATGGTAATCTCACAAAGTTATTATTTACTGTTTATATTATAGTTGCACCTAGAAACCCCAAATTAAAGGATTTAATTTAATTAGGTGTTTTGCAAACAATAATAAGAAAGAGTTCCTGCATCAGAGATCTAACAGTGTTCTTATCAGCCGAGATAAAAGCGATGGATGGAACAGATAAACCAAAAGGTGGGGGTGGATTGAAAAGTCTGAATAACTGTAAAGCAAACAGACTTCACTACAGCTCACTACTTGCCTAACCGATGGAAGTGGTTCACAAGAATCTCAGGAGAAAAAGGTTTTGAGAAGGGATTTAGGGGAGGATAAGTTAACCTCCCTAAGCTTCATGGATTTTGGCAAGGGCGGTTTCCCCTGGTACGTAGTGCAGCAGAAAAAAGATTTAAGACTTCTGCCCATCACTGAAAGAAGCAGAACTGCTTAAGAAGTTGGACTAGGTGACCACCCCTCTCTTTAATAAATTAATTGCTGTAACCTATGGTGAAAGATGATTTTGCTAATTGACTCAAGCCCATTTAACATCTATAAACTGGAAAACAGTTTTAATTTTCATCTCCTGTGAGTACATATAATTATATCCTCTCTTTGTTGTTTATCCTGAAGTTGATCGTGCTCCAGTAGGGCTGAAGTCCAAAAAGAATAACTATGTTGAAACGCAAATTGCACAATAACCATCATCATAGAGACTTAAAGGGAAAATGATGAGATTTGTTATAATCTCGTATGGCTTTACGGGATGTTTTAAAACAACTGCAAAAAGCATTTTGTGAAATAGAAAATATGACTGCATTTCACAAAAATCCCAAGTCTTTTCCATTGTAGTTTGAACAAGATTGTTTCTTTCCCATTTATTTTTATGCTTTCAGTGGAGACAATTGCAGACTGTGTTAAATCCAGTTCTCTGGGAACTGCTAATAACATATTATTGTTAATAATATTATCTGATTTATGTTGCACTAAAATAAACATCTAAATTTAAATCTAATTAAACTCTTAATAATATAATGATTAAGCTCTCCTAAAATTGATGTGTGTACCTTTGTCAGCTGCCAATCCTTTCTCCCCCTCCATGCCCCACTCCCACTGACTTTCCAGGGTCCCTGGATACTAGACCAGGTTTGACTGTCCATCCATTAGCCCCGCATCCCTGGCAGGAGCCTCCCTCTCCCACCAGTCTGGAACTTTTCACTCACCTAGTCACTTTTAACCACATATTTAAATCAAGATCAGATTTGTTGCTCAGGTTCCATTTACTGATGTAGCACAGCAAGTGATGAAGCATAAGGCTAGTCCAGCTTTCAAGCAACTGTGTCAAAAAATGTGTATGCCAATCTCTTCTCCCTCCACCCCCTTTATTTACATCTCATCTGTTCCCTTTACATTTTGCCATGCATTTCCTGCTGCTTAGCTTCTGTCATCAATCTGCAACACATTTTTTCAATTGATAATGACTTATCCATACAATATGCACCAATGCTAGCTCTAATCGTTCTCTGTACCATGTGTTCATGCTGTAAGTATTCAAAGACTATATTTGGTTATTTCCTGGATTTTGTGTCCTTATTAAAAGACAAATACAGATCCTTTGATGGATTATAAATAGCTTGCTAAATCACCTCCTCCCTAGCTACCCAGTCAACCTCTCAGGCACTCCATTACTTTAGTTGCATAGTTCCAATAATTAAGTCTCTCGTTTTTTCTAGGCCTCAATTACATTGCTTTCATTGACACCTATAAAGTCTTATTTCAGGAAACACAAAATTAACCACAATCTTTATTTATTTACATCCACATAAAATAAAATCCATCTAGAGTTATAGCACCTGGCACAGGTTTAGAAGCATAATTACAATATCATCGAATCGTCAAAACACCAGCTGCTCTTTCTCTCCTGTGTCTCTTCAATCAGCTACACATCATCCACTATTTAGTGAGAAGATTCAGTAAAGATTAAAACTCATCTTTAACCATATCTATTATACAATCATATCTTTACCGTGCTGCTGTAGGCAAGCATCTCTTGTACAATCTTTGGAAAGAGGCTATGGGGAATAAGTAAACAAATAACTTCTAAAAAGAAGTGATAGCTAGCAAAAAAATATTTTAAAACATCAGTAGAGATGTGGAATGCAGAATTAAATACTGATTAATTGGGATAGGAGTGGTAGTTGATACAAGAGCAAGTTAACCACCTAGTGCTGTAAATTACTGCTTTTGTAAATTTAGCATCCATGAGTACAGCAAGAGAGGCATATATTCAAAAAACTGGACCATTTTTATATGCATGGATGAAAAGGATGCAACAGAGTTCTTCCAGCCGGTATGTCAGGCATTGGCTACTGCCCATGTAACAGTAGATGTAAGTCAACAGGTAGCCTTACAGTCTCACCTAGGACTCTCTCAGGACAGCCAGGATATTCAGGATATTCCTACTGATCCAACCTGGATTTGCATCAGATTGCATTTTGGCTGTTACACATTCAGAAATGCAGGAAAGCCACGACAAGATTTTAATTGTCAATTAAATTCACAAGGAGTCTTCCAGGAAGACGTATTCTGTATGTTCACTTTAGATGCTTTTCAGAGAGGGAGAGGGGCTGGAAAAGAACTCCAAGTTTAACATTAGCACTAGCAGGACTGAAAAAAGGAATGAAATATTGTGTCAAAATGTATACCTTAAAAACATGAATGCAACCCAGAAACCTTAGTAAATGTGCCCTACCCTAAACTTGGATTAATATAGCACTTGTCTGTGATATTTAAAAAATCAGGTCTTCATGGAATATTTAATATAGCCAAGTAGTCTTATTATTTATTTTATTAGTAACGATTTATTTTGCAGTGGGATTAGTTATGGTGCTTACCTGTAAGTACTTTCCAAACTGGCTAATCAATCCTGCATCAGCGTAAAAGTTGCTGGATTTTCTCCCCATTTGGTGGTAGAAAAATATGTGCAAACATTTCTCATTAACATTAGTAAAACCTTGTAGCCTTGCTGTAACTAAGGGTTGGGGTGTGAGAAAGATTCTCCAGGCCTGCACTCAACTGTGTGCTCCAGGTCCTCTCACGGGACTGGGAAATTTGATTGATTGCTGGCTGGCTGTTTGACTTTCCCCCTGAGTATAAACTTTAGCTACATCTCTACAAAACCCAAGATTCCCCTCCTCCCCCTTATTTTTTTTTAAAGCCAGCTAAGAACTGATAAATATCTGTCAACAAGCAGTTCATCAAATAGCAATGTGAAGCTTTGGTATATTAAAGGGCAAGAGATCATAGAACAGACATTTGTCTAAGATGTAGACAGCTTTTCCAAAAAGCTCAAGCTCGGCATCCACCTCTATAGGCAAATTTTCAGAAGCGCTCAAGGGCATGCGTGCTAAAAGTCTCTGAAAATGCTGCTAGTTGTTTTCATTCTTAAAAAGAAGACAGTTTTTTTGAAAAGCCTATCTCCTTTGAAATATTTCTGCTAGGGGATACTATAGTATCCTTCAGTTTTTATTTTGGGTTGTATTTGTATCTGTAGATCTCTACAAAAAACAAACACAGTTGTTTTGGAACATAACTTTTTCATTTTATTATTTTTGAAATGGCTTCCTAGGCAGCCCTTGTATTAAATACTTCATCCTTGGTTTTTGGAAACATTATATCATAAGTACGTGTAATTTTTCCATTGCATCTATTTATAAAGTAGGCATTCTATTTTGAACCCTTTTCACATATATATCTTCCTAAACTAATGCCTATTTTCCCCTCTACAAATACTGTGGCTTTTTCAAAACAGAGTCACGTCTGACATAGTAATCAAATTGTTCTGTTGGTCTTTGGAGTACTGCAACTACATTTTACTAAACCCTTACTTCTAAATAAAATACACAGAACAGTCAGTGCTGACTGTTGTAGTTATAAATATGAAAAATCAAGAAAATGGAAGAAAAATAGAACACAATTTAATAACAGGGTCAAGTGGAAGTTGCTAGATGTATGCAGATGTGTTCAACTGTACAAAAACAGGATGAGGAATGACTGTCCAGAAAACAGTTTTGAGTACATGGAAGCAGGGGATCTATCTGAGCGCAGCTTACACTTGAATGAACATTACACTGCCAGAACAGAAAAATGAGAGAGGCTAACATCCCCCTTGGGTATGTAAAGCAGAGCACAACCTGACAGACTCATGAAATATCCATTTTCAGTGTTAGTAAGACTCTAGCTGGAATACTGAGCCTAGAACCAGGGACCCCGCTTCAAAATATACGGCATCTGGAAGTGACATAGAGGAGAGCACAAAGGGGCAGAGGTGTTCAAAAGGCAGCAAGGACAAGAGCTTCTTAGCTAAAAACAAAAATTAAAAAATAAGTGTTCACTACACTTACTGTTGCAAGAAGGATAGGTATTATCTCTTTATCAGTGACACCTCCATCTGGGAGGAGTGCAATTCCAAGGTGATAATCAAACTGCCAGAACTGTGAGATGTGTTGGTGTGTTTCAGGGAGGGGCACCAGTGCCAATGGAGATGAAAAAGAGAAGGTTTACCTTAGCGGGATGAAGGTGGATAAGGCTCAGTGCCCGTTCAGCAGTAGGAGTGCAGAGAAAACAGAGAAGAACTGAGTAGGAATGAAGCATGGGGTCATGGCGACAGAGTTAGTGTTACCACCAGGGGCTGAAACTGAATCCTCTTAGGTGATGTCACAGAGGTGATCTTATGACCAGGAAGAAGGGTATTTCCTGTGGAAGATTCTACTTTTCATATGGATAATGCAGAAAGACCGTACAATCTGACTACCAAAGGTCAGGTAATGTTAGGTATTTCATCAAACAGCAGAAACTTTTCAACACTTTATGAAATGGCTCTCGTAATATGACTAAATTCTAGAGTGTTTTAACCCAAGCATATTTTAAGCATGCCTTCTCAAGGTGTTACTCCAAATACTATTTTATTCAGGTTTATAATTTAAACAAATTAACAGTGGACGAGAAAGCAAAACCCAGAGGGGGAAGGTAACTTGACAACATTCATCTGACCCAAAACTGGAGAAGTCTGTGCTGCCTTTCAAAGCTCATGAGACACTCTCCATGCTGCCTCGTTTCACAGCTGCTGTTTCTGCTGAAAAGGGTACATCAAAGGTAAAATGAATCCCAGAAGACTACCAACTACAAGATAAGTTTCTGGCTGGGTATAAAGGAAAAAATATTTCAATGAGAAAATGGAGTGTTCAAGCAAGTCAGTAAGAAAGGTTGGGGGATGTGTGTCCTTGAGGGCTTTTGAGACCTAACTGGTCAAAGCCCCGTACAACATGGTCTGCATTTGTAGTTCCCACTTCTCTGCAGTGGGGGTCAGACCAGAGACCTCCTGGGGTCCCTTTCCATCTTTGTGACTCTGTGCTGACCCTATTAATTCACTTTGCCTCAAGGCTACCAGCCTTGGAGGTGGCTTTCCTTCTAACTGGAAAAAAAATCCATTTGCAAGAGAATGTTTCATTGGTCAGTGGGTACCGTGGGGGCATTGTCTGGAGTAAGCATTTCATGCGTACACATATCTCTGCACGCAAGTGAGTCTGTGCGCAGGCATACGTGTGGACACAGGGCAGTGACCAGAGGCTGCATTCAAACCTGGAGGCTCTTCAGGGCCCAAACATCCATCATTGAGATAGACTTCGATGAAAAATTAAAAGAAATGCTCATATATTGCCTGGCTCGGAACACCCAGGAAGGAGAGGAACTGTTCTGAATTGCCTGTGGGAGTTTACAACTAGGAGCAATGGGGTAAAATCAGGTAATGAAAAACAGTTTGAACATCAGTAAAATTTCCCAACTGCGTGTTATTAGACTGGAATAATCTCACCTAAGGGAAGCAATAAAAATGACATAATTTGCATCTTTGCAAACTAGACCAGACAAAGCACTGGGAAATATACTGTGTGGAATAATCCTGTAAAATTATTGCACTAATTTTTCCCATTTATTCTTCATAGGATTGCATCATACGTGGAATGTGCCATACTCTTTTTCCTGTTACTTTGTTACCTGTCCTGTGGACTGAGTAAAAACCCCTGAAGGAAAATAATACCATTCTAACTGAAAAGCAACATCATAAGACAATTTACATTTTTATTTAAAAAAAGACATCTTTTCTCTTTAAAATATAACCAGTAATACACACAAGAGCATATTCTCTAGGAAAATGACACGCTTCAGTATACTAGACAATTAGCTTTGCCTTAAATTAATTATTGTTTGACATGTTGCTCACACAAATACTCCATGTAACAGGTGGATGTCAGTTTGACCTTAATTATTGCCCGTAAAAATCCCCGAGTTGTAACTAAGTAGTGCCTTTCAAAATGTAATTATTATAATACCAGAGTTACAGAGCTCATTGATTTAGAATTACTTAATTGTTTATACCCACTAAACCACAGCCCTGATAGCTTCATCATGCCTACATGCAATAGGCTGGATACTCTTGAAGTATGGCCAAGAACTTGGACTAACATTATCTCCCACAGCTAAATGGTTGGATATTCATTCCAGCCTAGTCACGGTCGGCAGCGGCCATCAGATGGCTGTTAGACTGTGGGAAATGAGCTGGCCATGTCGGTACACATACTTCAGAGTAACAAACAGGGGGGCGGGGATACAAAATATGGGCACCTCCAGGGTCCTAAGCTCTCATCAGCTAGTTCAGAAAAAAAGCCACTTCTTAGTCTGATTTTAGACTTTTAGGGTCATAATGTATGATGCGCTTTTGAAAGTACTGGGAACTGTGCTAGTAGGAAACAGAATACCCATGCAATGATGAAGTTTTCTCCTTCTCCTAAACACCGGGTTGTTTGCACACTTGTATGCAAGGGAGAGACTATCATTTTGCTTCTCATGCTTTGCACCTTAACACGGTAAGAGCATTTCACAGAGAGTTCAAGCCATGCACATAGTCCCCTGGTCTTTAATATATTAAGGTTTTTCTCTGCCACTGCCTGGTTATCACCATCCAGACCACACTGTTGTATTACATGTATTTCCTTGCTCTGAGTGGAAAAAAAAGAAAGAGGAGATTTAAATAATAAAGCATTTAAAAGTAGTCAGCATGACACACTCTCACTTAAATTGTAAATCCCACCTGTCAGAGGAGTGGAAAAGCCAACACCTTTCTCAAATCTTAATTCTGAAAAACTCAAATCCTGCATTTTGTTGTAAAGATCCTACTATACTTTGTTCGAAAGACAGTGGTTTTTAGAAATAACCTGTGTGGATTTTATAGCGTTAAAAGTTTGACTTGGTTCAAATAAGCCTCGGTTCAAATCTCTTCCCATCTTACAGTGTGGTCAAAACCACCGGCTAAGAAGTATGTGAGTTCTGCGTGCTACAGAAGGAGATTCTAGAAGGAATGGCACACCTATGAACAGACTGCTCAGGTAACCATGCTAGCCATAGGACATATGACATAAAGCAGGTCTCAGGAATAAGAGATTGTGTGTGCTGTCAGTATTCATACAAATGCAATATATTTTGAGAGCTTGAGAAAACTTCTTTTGTGTTACACCATTGAAGAAGTTTCTACTACTTCTTATGTGCCCAACACGCTAAAAGTGAGAATGAAGATTTTTGTTCAAGCTGATTTCCATGGCAGGGCGGTTGGAACTAGACAATCTCTAAGGTCCCTTCCAACCCTAACCATTCTATGATTCTATGATTCTGTGATTTGGAGACTCTGTTCCAATCTCAGGCTGTACAGCATGGAAAAAAAAAAAATACCAGTGTTGTTCGTCTCAGTTTATGCGCTCCTAAAAAAGGGAATATTAGTCATGTAGGTTCACTAGTCAGGTTACATCTAAATTCCCCATGGTAAATGAGACTAAAGAAATGCAAACTATTCCAGTACTGTACAATCCAGATGGAATGATAATGCCCTACTTTTTATTACCAACATTCCACGGCAATTAGGGAATTGCAGCAGAATACTAAATCTATAAGAAGATTGCCTCAGAGTGTGGTCCTGTCCCATCATGTGACTGAAAGTGTAAGATGAAAGAAATCACTATCTCAGTGTTTCTTGTGCACTTCTTAGTTTATAATTGAAAGCGTTGTTTTTTTCAACTGTCAGTTATGCAAATACATCACATGTCCTTGCCCTTCTGGGTACCCTCACCAGTCATCAAGGTTTTGCAGCCAAACTCTGCTCCCAGTTCTACCTGCACAGACCTATTCCTTTCAATCTTTCTGTGCTATGTCAACAATAGGCAAAGAAGGACTTGCTTAAATGGAGGAGCCATCCATTCCTGAGTGTTGATTCCCTTGGAAAAGCGATAAGCTCCTCTTATCTATTCTGCTTTTTCAGATACAGCATGAAGAAAAAGCATAAATAAAAAAAAAATCATTAATTCACAAAAGTTTCATTTATCTTCCTTAGCTGTAATGCCCACAGAATAAAATAATGTTTACATTGCTGGTGTCTTGTAATTTTTTTTTCCATGACCCACTAGCATTCCTCATCTCAGGCTTAGAATATAAACTCTCTAGTGCAAGCACCATCATGTTTTTCTGTATTCCTCTGTCATTATAGCCAGGGCAAGAACAGGAAGAACAGAAGGATTTGGAAGACTAGGTGGGATGTGAAGTACATACTGAAAAAGTAGAGTATTTGACACATAATATGGACAGCTGGACTTTTCTTAGCTTCCAAAGTTTTGAGTTTATTTCCTATATTATTTTGCCTTGGCAGAGCGCAGCACTTGGCTGAAATAGTCAAAGGAACTTTAACCAATAAAAGTAACGGTAGATCTGAAAGCATAAAATACTAAAGGTTAAAACTGATATCAAAGTTACCCTGTGTAGGAAGTAGCAAAGACCCAAGATGTAAGCAAGTCAAAATACTGACAATATAGACAATAGGGGAAAAGATGCAATTGTGCAGAATTGGTAATTAAATAATCACTATAATGCAAAAAAGAGTTATTTTCCTGACATTCAAAGAACTAAAGGAAGGAAAAAATAAATACAAAATCTCCTTAGGCTGACCTGATTCTGTGCTGGTGACTCAGGGACTGAACTTCTGATAAGCCCAATGACAAGAACAGCAGAGGTTATAGTTCGATTTTGCAGTGTCTGTTAAGTTTACAATATTTATTTTTATCTATATTTTAGAAGAGTAATTCCTAAGTGAGGTCTTGGAGTGGTTCTTAGCTGATCACTAGAACTACAGTGAACAGCATTTTTTGTTTAAAAGTTAACTGAGGCAGTGTAGGATCGCCTTTAAGAAAACCTGAGGGTTGGTTTTGATCTGTTAAACCACAACACTCAGGAACCAAAGAAAATGAAGGAAAAACAAAGAACTTGGAAGGCCTATGATTTGAGTGCATGTACTGAGATACTTTAAAGACCTGATTTTCAGAGATGACTACTTGATGCTAAAAAACCCCAAACAAACAAAAACCCCACCACATCAACACACAAGGACTGTGAGCACTCAGAAATTAAATTTTCCAGGTCCACAGTAAACCCTTATACTGGGATAGGTTCAACACATAACTCCTCCCCCAACAGTTCCTTACAGAAGTCAACTACTGATTCATTCAATTATGGTTTTTTCCCTGCTGGACAAAAAGGACATAGCAGTGAGGCATTCCCCAATTCTGTTATCAATCCCTGATCCAATATTTAGCATATAGCTAGGAAAGTCTTTCTGCTGCTACATCACCCTGTCTGACATGGAGAAAACCTTGCTTCTTCTTCCTTATCCCATGTGGGCATACAGATGTAGGGTCCTGCACCTGTACCCGCTGTAATAACTGTGTATGTGGAAAAACAATGAATGTATTGGAACAGCCCTCTATTGATGGTGAGCAGAGAAATTGCTGAAGGGATGTCCACAAGTGCAGACAGAAAGGCCACTAAGAACATATAATATAGTCCTAAACTTGTGCAACACATGTCCTAAAGAGACCTGCTCGTTCAACCCTGCCAGCAGGGGCTTGCTCTCTCCTCCTCCACTACTGCATGAACTCACTCCATATTTCAGAAACATTATTTATACTTAAAAATAACCTGTGCACAAAAAGCTATTAATAAAAAAAAAGAATTATAGTAGTACCAACAAGGTAGGGTCTTAGTTTTCTAAAGGGTTTGTGTACATAACAAAGAGACAGCCCCTACACAAAAAAAAGTATGATCAAAGCATAAGACTAACTTTGATAACTGACAGTCTTACTTAAGGACACCATACACCAAATAAATAGAGACACCTCCCTGTGTTTCACTCCTCACTTCATCTCCCCAGAGGGGAGGTTCTGCAGGCATGATGCCCTGTTCATATAGGACCTATTAATATAGGGTCTAGCACATTTTTAACCCTCATCTGATTGAGATCTGTAAGTAGGAGAACACAGATTGGTGTTGCTCCTGACTAGGTAGATCTGTTTCCACCCAGAGCACTTTTCTGTCAGCTTGAAGGAACATCCAGGACTGGCCAAACAGGTGCCTTGAATTAGCACAGAAGTAATACGTGTTGACATGCATAATATAAGCAGATTGTCCCACTTTTCCACCCACTGAATTCTTGTTGCTAATCTAATTAATAGCCTCTGATTATTTCAGATGGTCACTTAGCAGGTGACAGCAAAGATAAAATGTTTGGGTATCTTGTGACCTGGTTTTTGTCTGCCCCATTTCTGACACACTTTTCCTTGTTCTATTTCCCTCCTCCTTCATCTCCCTCCTTATTGTTCACCCTTTGCAAACAAGGTGCCTCTGCTTCCCACCTTTTGGAGGAAGCATTGAGATACAATGGTTGAATTGGAAGCCCAGTGTCTCTCTTTTCCCTGCATTTTTAAATTTATTGCCTCTGTTTGCCTCTGACTCCCTTCCCCTTTTGCATCCCCTCTCACCTCTCCCTTCTCCAATGCTACCTGCTCCTCACTTTGTCTGTAGGCTTTTCATGCAGCCCTCACAAGCTCATCCACCACCCACTGGTATGGTGTTGGTGTAGAGGCTGCAGCAAGGGCTGATGGCCACGCTGGGCTGGATATAACCCACGGAGCGGTAGGATGGTCCTTGATTAGAGATGTTCTAGACTACGTATTCGAAGACACAAGGAATGACACAAACAAGGAGGATGCAGATTCAGTACAAGGTAAAATATTTATGTTTACTATATGTTTTTAGAGGTAGTAAGTGAATGGAAGCAGTCCTTTAAAAATCATAGTGCTCTTTTAGGGGGAAAAAGGAAGACCTGAACAGAAACAGGAGTGTGGGAGCAAATAAGATCGACAGAATCGGTGGGTTCACAAAAAGCTAAGGGCATGGCATAGGGAGACGGTGAGTGTGTCAGAGCTCCTTTGGATGAAAACCTGGTGATTATCAAACTTTTATATCCACCATTCCTGCAATTCACAATTGACTAAACTCCATTCGGAAAACACTGCCTGCATAACCAACAGTAGTCTTATAAGATGTCTGATCGAAATTCCACCTAACTCAGCCAGGAAAGAAAAAAAAATTGTGAAGACATCCCAAAAAGTTAAGCAAGGTCGACTAAGAGAGTGCAGGGAATAAATCCAGTTACCGTATTTTTTAACCTGAATTTTGAGTATTCACATGGCAAGGACACAGTCACAGTAAGCAAGTTTGTATGAAAACATAACCCTTGTATTATAAAAGGGTCTTTCCTTATTTGAAGAAGACTTGTATAGCTGTGTTATTTTCTTTTGTGCAGACCCTACTCTAGTAGATCGGTATTCTTTAACAAAAAGGCTTCAGAAATAAAACTCAAAATGCACAAAGCCCAGTATTTCACAGAGCTCTTGTTACGTTTGAATAATTGAACATGCTGCTGGCAATAAATACAATAATTGTGTTTAGTCAGACAGAAAAAACAAAGACCAAGGACCTGAATTCTTTGTCATCATAAGTCTTATACTAGATCAAAAACATTCCCTTTTTAGTTGCACCATCCTATTTTCTCTTTGCGAAGTCACTAGAGGGCATCATCACCTACTCAATCTTGCCTGCAGACCAGGTCAGAGCGTTCACACAGCTCCCCAGGGAAGAGGATGGGGGCATCTGTGCTGCTGCCTGTAGGCTCGCCCTCTGCAGAGTTCAGAAAACTCAGCTTTTCGGTTGTTCCCACAGCCCGATCTGAGGGAGGCACCATTAAAATGCCCTACCTTGGACCACAGTAGAGAGAATTCGGGAGTACTTGGCTTTCAGCACCCTGTAGTATTCAGCACACACACCAGAGGAGCATGGAGTGCTCAGCTCCTGGTTAAAGCTGCCATCTGCTTCACAACCACTCCTGCGCAGCAGCTCCCTCTCAACGCTCTTAAAAATGATACTACTAAATAGATCACACCAGTTCTTCCAAAAACTGCATCATGACTGTGTCCAGGTAAATACTCCTTTTGTCCTTATACTGCTGAGACACAGGCTACTGTATACCTCACTTGAGGATCTATTTTTGTGATGAAGAGCTATTTACATTTTTTAAAGAATTCCAAGAAAAAACAAAATTAATATGCTGGGCACTGCTTTGGATCAAAGCAGTGTTATGGGTGCCTTTTTAAAGCTGTTGCAAGCTTATTAGTTTTTATTCTGAAGCCAAGATCTACCTAATTAGTGTCGGATGGCAATTAGGTGGTCCATCAACTGCCTAATACTCTCACTTCTTTGAAGGGTTATCTGTAAAAGTGGTCACATAGTGCCTTTTCCAATTGTCCTGGCAATTTGGAAAGATAGAGTGCTGAACAGACCATTAGAAGATGATTAGCTTTGTTAGACTGAGGGCAGGAATCATCTCCCACAGATTTATCATAAGTGTGTCTGCTGTGCAGCACTCTTACAACAACCCAGGACCACTTTGACACTAGTGCTCTTGCAGTGAGCATGCCAGTGAAAAGATCTGGCTGTTGCATGAGGTACAAACACAGGCGGGAAGGTCCAGCTGCTGACTTGAGTATTTCCACACAGCTGCTTTCCCGCCATTCTTTATTTATCCCTGGCTCTCTTGCTTCTCATAAAAAGTCCTGGGTGGGTCATCTCCATGGCTTGGTATTCATCACCATGAGCACAACTCTCACTGTCCCAGGCTTCCTTAATAACGTCACTGCTTGGACAGCTTTGCTGGAGGTGAAGCATGCATGTATAAACTGGGAGTCAGGGAGCTTCTGAGCCCTCAGATACGGTTACAGACACGGCTACACAGATATAAATTCAAATCAGGGTGAAACCCAGGTACTTGCTGCCCCTTGCATCTCACCACCGCCCCAGTCCCCCAACCTGGGAGTGGTGTGGGCATGACCAAGCCACAAGACTCGTGTTCCCCTGTCTGTGCCCAGGCATGGCACAGGGAGCATCTGCTCCTCAGATAAATGCAGGGCAGGAGAGTATTCCTCGTGCCTCACTGCCTACATTTTCCAAATTAATTGCTTCTGTGGGTGGAGAGCTGTATATCTTGAGAAAGGTCTTTATCCATCAGAGGACTTGGAAGGAAGCACCTGTTTTTTTCAGGAAATGATGGAGTTCAGAGAGACCACGGGTAAGTGCCATAGTGGCTCATTATGCCTGTCCCACCAAGGTCTTCCAAGAGCAGCTTTGACCGTCTCAAAGCCTGGAGCAGTGCAAAAAGCACCTGAAGTTCCAGTGTTGGAACAAGGAACAGGTCTACAGGTCATAAAGAGTTTGTGGCATTTTGATTTTTACCTCAGATCTTCCCTTCAAAGGGTGGGTACCTGGGGCTGTTCTATCCAGACTGACTCCCAAGTGCGTGTTTAGTTTGGAGGGGATAAATACTCAGCAGGTGTATCGCATCCAGTACCCAGTATAACGTGCAAGAGAGCAGCTTCCTCAACTCGTTAGCAAAACAGATCGAATGTTGTAAGCATAAGAGGAACTGGAGGGGAGCTGAAATTTGCAACTGTAAAAAGTTGGAGGGGCAATGCTGTAAGAGGCAGACAAGCAGGTAGGTAGGGTAGAGAAAGAAGGGGAAAACATTGGAACTAGATCCCAATTAAAGGGGTAATATATTCAGGTTGGGGCACAAATGGTCTTGTTAGCTGCGTTGTCTGAGGCCTGGAAAATACAACCCTTTTGCATTAGAAAAAAAATCAAAGAAGTGGCCTCAAGTGGGGTCATAAGCCTTAACAATTCTGAGTATCAGGAACTCCAAACCTGGTTAAAAACCTCTGTGAACATTTAATGGATCTTTCTGTGATGAAAATTATCAATATTTTCATGGAATGGCAAGAAAAAAATTCACTTTAGAGCAAAAGCCTGCTTTTTCCTGTATATACTGTGTGACAAAGGTCTCCCTGGACTGAAGAGTGGGTCCTACCTTTCTCTGTGCATACAGTGGGAGGATACTTGGTGGTTGTTATTCAGTAAAGCTCCCCTACTAGGCAAAGGTACAGTATGAGTCACTCTAACAGAAACCCACTATTCCCAGGACTTCAGCACTGTAGCACTTCACAAGCCAGATTTAGATATGCAAATAACAACGTATTGTTACCAGCAGCTTGTCCAATAATATTTCCTTTGTTTCATCAAAAAGGTGGATCAGTTTTGTACAGCTGGCAGTGAACATGCAAAGAGGAATTTGAAAAAGCAAGACCAGCCAGAACAGCAGCCTCTGCCAGTCTGATTGCAGGCTTCACTGATGTCAGACGATGCATCAGAAGCTTAGGGTGCTAATGACTTGGTGGTGTGTTTGACATTGTGCAGCTATCCTTTAGCAGATATTTTCACGGTAGGTGTTGTTTTTATAGGTGTTTGCCATGTTACTCGCGAGCTGAAAGTTTCAAGGGAAAATTTTGAAAACAAGATGAAAACTCGAGGAGAGAGGGAAGAATTGAGAGATAACGCTTGTCTGAATCCTCATATATACTTAGTTCAAACACAGAAATGTGAAATACCTTGTCCTTGGTCACAAGCCTGTTACAGAATCAGAAATATAGGACACCTGACAATCTTCTCAGCTGCAGTAATCTGTTTATATTCATGTATACATGTGTCATCAGCTGTAGACCTTGAACAGAAGTTAAAACATATTAAAAAAAAAAGGGGGGGGGGGGAGAGAGAATTTGAAGTAATAGATCTAACTAAATTACCATTCTGAAATAATCTGGCTAGGTTATCTTCTTTTGGTTTTTGTCTGTCTTTCCTTTGGATATTTGCAAGACATTTTTTAGAGCCTAATTAACTTTTTGCATGAAGAAGCACTCCTTTCATTTTGGAGAATTAATCACATTTAATGTGCAGAGACTAGCCATTATAGCAAATCTGTCTGTCCACCATGACAGACAGATTGTGAGAAAATAAATGGAAAGTGACATTCAAGTTAGCCTAAGAGTGTTTTTGACAGCCATTGACTGGCTTTTCTATGTACTGTGACTTTAACCCATCATCACCTTTTCATTACAAGTACCCGACTGAGTGGGTTAGGTTGCCAAGTGGCTTTTCCAGGCATTTATTGTGACAGTAATGTTGTTTATGTTTGAAGTTATCAAAAATGCCTTCTGAGCGAATTGCTTTCTTAAATACAGAATATCTTGCTGTCAGCTAGAGACTGGCTGTGTGGGGCAGTTTTGGAGTTTAGGCATGGAGGAGTGCAGATCCAGTTGCAAACAGGGAAGGAGAATTCATTAACACATTTTTGGCTGCATGTCCAAGGAAATTTGTTCCCGCAGTGGAGGTGCTGGAGAAGATGATATATTCTTACACTGACTTTGCATAAAGCAAAGATGTGTGTACCTATATGAGAAGGTAACTGAGCAAGAATACCGGTGTAATAAGTCTAAAAAAAGAGCAGGGCAGGGGAAAGAATGAGTTCTTTCTAGATAAAGGGATTGGGAAGTATGGAAAATATTTCCATAGCCATGACAAAGAAAAAGAGATACAGTTGTTGTGTTTTGCACAACATCCAGAAGTGCAATCAGTACTTTGCAAAATACATGCAGAAATGGGGCTGTTTAGGAGAGCATGTGTTCTAGGGTGATTTATATCAGCTAAATAAAGGTAATTAACCATATAAAGGACTGAAGCAGTAAAAACAGGACTGAGCTATTTAACCAAGTGTGACAGGTTTGCATGACTGCTCCTAGGTAATTAAGAAACATAAAATGTGATTCATAACCTCTAGAAAGAAAACAATTTATTAAGAAACCTAACTTTATGATGCTCCTAAAACCAGTATAAATCTTTTGATTCCTTTCTAAAAACTTTCTTAAAAACATGAATGCACCTGTTCATACAATGAACATGTATATACATACATATTTACTAACTGGTAGTTAAAAAGTGGGCGTCCATGCATCCAACTAATTGTTGTTTCTACCAAAGTCTTTCCATGTGTTTTTATGGATATCAACTATCAACTAAGGAATGCTAAATTAGCAGACCTGTAAAAAGATAAATTTTCTACAAAATTGTCCCTTGATCCAGCTGAAAGCTCCTCTTCACAGATGCATAATTGAGTAGTACCCTAAATGGCGACTGTAGAGTGTTTTAACAGCTCTTCATTAACTCTTCACACATAGTAATTGTAGTTCATTTACTCCGTTAGTTAGCTACTAACACTGGCTGCACTGTGAGCATATATATGTTAATGTGAGAGCCACTACAACACTATGAATTACGGGGCCATTGCAAAGCACATAGGAAATCCCTAATCACATCTATAATTCTGCAAAATAATCTGTTCATGTAAAAAGCGGAAAGTAATTCTTGTTCATTCATCTGGGTGTCACAGTAGGAAGAGAGGTTTGGGGGTTTTGTTAAATACTTTCTTTTCTTTTTTTTAATTTCCCCTACCTATTTTACTGCTAAGTATGGCTATTTTTCTTTGTTGGAGTTTTTTGCATTGATGAGGTAGAGTATGTAAATATATATAATTATAAAAAGTCATGCCATTATGAGCATGCTTTATTATAAGCCTGCTTTTAAGTAAACATAAAGCGAACACTAAGGAATTGCTATCAAAGGTAATTGCCATAAAATTATGTTGCATGACTATTGAATGCTGTAATTGGTAATTGCTACGGTTGCCAGTGCACTTGTAGTTGAACTATTCAGGTATTATGTGGAAGTAATTTTCCTGAAATGTCCATCTGAATCAAACACAAAGTTTCAGAGACTGGCTTAAACATGGATATTCCAGTTTTTCTTTCAGGCTAAAATCATGGCACAACTTCTGCAGGATCTGCATTGTAGTTAGGTTTTCCTTCATCCTATGTTACTCACATTTTATTGAAGAAGAAAAATATATTTTTAATGTATGTAAGCACAAAGAAAAATCCCCCTAAAAACTCTTCATATTGATTTCTACAATTATTTTCCATCTTGTTTTGCTTCTGTATTTAATTAATAATGTATGGTATATTTCTGAAATTCCTAGATTTGTTCCATTTTGATTGCAAGTACAAAGTTCCCTGGAACAAATCAAAGCTTATATTTAAAAATTCTTTACGTCAAATGAATATTGAAGTTACTTTTAAAAATGAAGTGGCCTTTTATATGGCATCTGACTCCACCGGAGATTTGCTTATCTTTCTTTGCCGCCAATTAACAGTTGCAGCTAAAGGAAAAGGACAGGTTTTGCGAGGAATCTTCGATGGGATGTTCAGCTTTCTCTGCTTTCACTGCCTAAAGTTTTTGTTCCTCTCACTACAGCCTGGGGATGAATAGTCATAATAAAGGCATGTATTCTAATTTTCCTGCTGGAAATTCTGGAGAATTTAATGGCTAACTTTTCTGTAAAAACAAAAAAAATCTATGAAGCTCTGCTACAGCAATGTAATTATTTTTTTTTTAATTCAGTAGGACGGATTACATCATCCTACAAAAAAAAATATGTATGACTTGAAAAGATTTTTACTGGACTTTGCAGGATTTCCTCCCTTCATCTTCTCGGCACAACTTATCCACAGTAAATCCATGTTCCTAAAGATACTAACACAGCTGTAAAACAGTGTCAGTAAAATGAAGGCAGACCTACTTCCAGAAAAACATGCATAGTTATGCAAAACATAAATTAATTATGTTCTCATAGCATTAGATATGGAAGATACTCATGGAGGTTGTCTAAGCTGCCTTTCTATTTATGAAAGCTTAAAATGTCTAGTGACTGATGAGCCAGTAACCTCCTGTGGTACCTGTTACCTGGACAACTGTACTTCCCGTGTACTAAGCACCTGCTCTGAATTATCCTTTAAACCTGCTTTGTTTCAGGAGGCCTTTGTAATAGCAGAACAATTAGCCTCAGTGTTTTCATACTGCAACGTTGTCAGCCCAAGAGAGGAAGATTCACAATGCAAATGATGACCTGAGGACTCGGGAATTTAATAAGGAAAACCACCTCATGCAAACTCTGGTGGGTAGAGATTCCTCTAATATGAATGAGCGTTGGTTTTAGAGCAAGAGGGAGCTTTGTCCTGGAATAAATTGTTGCATTAGTGTGGAACATCCCTCTTTGACCTGCTGGATTTGTACAGCCCAGCTCTGGGCTGACATGCAACGCTCTGACCCCGAAGCTGTTCTGTAGGTACTCAGAAATATTCTGGAAGAAAGGCAACGGTCTGGTTTTTAGCAGGACTCAAGGCATTTAGGCTGCATGATATAAGTGCTTGCGTTGCATGATAAAAAGCGTTTGTGGCATCTAATGAACTAATTGTTGGGTTCATGTGGGTACTCACTGCTGTTATTATTGTTGTGGTTAATCGTAGCAGTGCTAATATCAGAGTAGCAACTGCCGGTCTCCATAGAGACTGGGCTCTATGGAAAAAAAAAAAAAAAAAGCCAGAATCAGTCTCAAAGAATTTGTGCTGGAAAGAAAATTTCAAATTTTATTTAGCTGCAGCTGAGGGGTCATGAATCACCAGCACACACTGCCATGTTTCAAGGCAGAGTAGCACAAACCAAAAGCAAAAGAGCAATTTGTGTGCATTTATTAGCTGATAACCTAGAGAGTGTCAGAAACTGATACTCTGGCTTGTTACCCCTGTTGCAGGGCAATAACCCCTGGCAGAGAGGTGTGGCAGCCCATCAAGCTGTTAATCTCTTCAATCAGCCCATGGTGAATGGGTAGAGCTCATGAATCAGTGTCCAAAGGGTGGATGTGAGAGCATTATTATCTCACTGATACCTAGAGAAACGGAGGCAGCATTTCTGCTGTAAGCAGGACTATTTTATCTGCCTTGGTCCTTGCCCTCCGCAGCACGGGGGCCTCCTGGATTAGGAAATACAAGGCAGGAAGGAGTCTTGCACTTTGCCTCATGTTCATGCCATAAAGGCCAAAAATTCAGTGCCACGAACTCTCAAAGGGCTCAGCTAAAAAGGCAGCCTTCAGCCTGGGGTGCCCAAGTGCCAGGCATTTTTATCGGGTCTGCTTCCCCAGGACTCTAAAGCCCACTCAGTTTGCAGATCCTGCCACTACATCCCTGCAGGCAAACTAGACCCTGCCATCAATGGGCCATTGACCGAACTCACCCCATGCAGGCTGCGAAGTGGCTCATCCTAAAACGTGCTGGGAATGGCTTGAAAAGTGGCAAGATACGTGCCACGGATATGGATGTTGTGAGAGTGTAAACTGTCAAGCAAGAATTTGAAGAAACACTCAGACATAGCCACAGAGGCCATACACGTTTGCTTCCCACCAGAGCTTCCCAGAGTGATCACATCCAAGTGCCAGCTCTGTGCAGGAAGGGCAAAATCCACCTTCACTGCCACCCCATTCATTTCAGCAAAATTATAGGAATTCGGACAGGTGAGGGAAACACTGGCACAGTTCATGCTGGCTTGAACTGTCCCAATTCTTGAGAGTTTCCTGAAAATACCCACCGGGAGAGAGACCTGCTATTGTAAAATTTCCTGTCGTTCCCTCATCTAGCCCTGGTTAGATATACTTTCTCAGGGGCTACCAGCCAAAAATTTTTGTTTTTTTGTCATCATTGTTTTGATTCAGCTTGTAATTAAAAGTGAAAAGTAGGGGGGAAAAAAAAAAGGTTTGCTTATAGAAACAGATGAATGCATAATGCTTGAATGAGTAAAGAAAGATAGTCTTCTTCCTTATAATCAACTTGACAAAATTCATTTTGCAGTGAAATTATTCTTCCTCCAGTTCTGCCTTCCCTTCTTTCATTAAATGCACACTGAAATAACACTCTTAATCCCCAAGAAGCATCAATATTTTTGCTGCAAAATGTTGCACAACTTGTGGTATGGACTAATGCCATGCCTTAGCCATGAAGCAAGGTTTGACGTAGCTAAAGAACATCAAGTACAATACCACATTTTATCAAAACCAAACAGCAGAACAATGCACACAAGGCTCTCACAAATATACCAGACCCATCAGATTTCAGTCTGATAAAGTCAATACAGAGAAGAAATATAGGGTACAGCCTGTCTTCATCAACACTGAAATACGCCCAGCAGCTCCACTTTCTCTCTGCACCGTGTTCATAACCCAACAGACGTGCGGGGACCAGCCTCTCCGGCTGAAATATTGGGAGTTTGGAGTTTAAAGATCTGCGCTTTTTTCATCACAGCACACAGCCCTCAGAAATGCCATGGAAGAGACTTGCCCAGCTCCAACTTCTCAGCCATACAGGCTGAGGTTTCTTGGGAGCACCTCTCTGAAGACCTTCGGCAGGGAACTGACCTCTGTCCCCAGCTCTGCCTGCAGCTAAAAGATGGTTGTGGTTTAATGTGCCACTTCTAATCAGGAAGAAATATGTTAAAGAAGAATGTGAGGTGCACCACAGGGAAAAGCTGGAGAGCAGTTGTAGAGGGTCAGGCTGAGCTCTGGCCTTTGGTGCTGAGGTGAGCTGGCTCACCAGTGCCGCAGCCGTCCTTCGCCTTCCTGCCTTGAGGGTCAGCATCAGGAGCACCAAGGGTGCATCCTGAGGGTATACAGCAGAGAGCACAGTGGAGATGGACCCCAGCTGCTTTCACCTGGAGTTTGCAGGTCTAGCTGTGTTTGCACGGAGTACTACGTGGGATAATTGCCCAGGGGTTTACCCCATTTCCCAGTCAGGTCTGCCTTTTGGCCACACAGTCCCAGTTCAAAGACCACCAGTAGCTGAGCATGCTAAATAAAAGCTACCTTGGGTCCATTTACATGCCCAGCTGACATATTCTGTTACAACATTGGTTGTCTACGTTGACAAGTTAGGAGAGTGAACTGTCCATGTGCCTTTCATTGTCCCATTACAGGGACAAAAGATCTGATCAGATGGATCATTTTGTCTGTCAGAGTGCAGGGCAGCACGATGCAAAAGTGTGCAAGCCGGTCCAAACACCAGAAACAGCATCACTCTTAGAGTAGTGATCCGCCTAGCGATGTGAGACATGAACCTTGCTAACTACGGAGCTACAACAAGCCTGCACTGCAAGTGTAAAACCACCTGGGATGCATTTGCACTGCAGCAGGTGCTGTGCACAGGCAGTCCGGCAGAAGGGCTGTGCTGATTTTGTGCCTAGCCTGCTTCCAGCACCCAGCCTAGCTGCTCACAATGACCCCAGTGCTGCACCCTGCCCTGAGCTGCACCTGAGCTGGACCTGCTGGCTCTGACACAGGGGGAGTCTTGGTGCACCGCAATGCTTTTCTTAAAAACACCACTCTTACTGGCATCACCGGGTTCCTCACTCACTTTTTCTGCTCATTTTTGGGGGAGATGTATGGGGTGCATGATTCAGAGAAGCCTGACTGCACTGCATAACCTGGCACAGTCCACGCTGGTCTGTGCTCCTCTTAGGTGGAAACCATGGGGTTTGGGTTGTGTTCCCCAGAGCCCCGTCTTTGTGGTTTGTGTGGTTCGTGCCTCTGGTGCAGCACCTAGAGGAAGGAGAGATGGAAGAAAAGCATTGACTCCCAAAGCTGGAGCCCAAATAACATAAATCACCATTGACGTGTTTAACAAAAAAAGACAAATCTGCAATTGGTATGTTAGGCATGTGGTGACTGGAAAAGCTGAGCAGAGAGCAAGGCGCTAAAGTGAAGGTAAATGAGGAAGCACATATTGCTGAAACTCATGCTATGGCTTGAGTACAGTAGAGCCAATGTTTTGCTTACTTCAGTAAATATCCTGTTTTATACACCAATCCAAACCTCCTTTAATGAGGCACATGGAAATCTTGCAAAAAGAGCCTTCCAGTGCTCCTGACTTTGGAGAGTTTGGAAGTTTTACTGCAGGAGTGATTTTCTCCACTATGTTTTCTCTTTCAATCATGACTGAAGCTAGATAACACGAAAGGTGAATGCAAGTATTTTTAAAAGGAAGAGTTTCTAAACCTTTATTGCATTTACTATGGGCAAGGACCTAGTCTCCCTCAACTGGTTTCTTCTATGCAGTAACTAAAATGATTTATTTTCTCAAGTCTCATTTTAAAGGGCAAGTAACGGACATTTTGTTATTTAATTGAAGAAGAAATGCGTGATGACCTAAGGTTGGCTTGATTTATAGTTGAGCTGGTATATGTTATGGCTTGGATTTACATTAAACCATTGTGACTTGGAGTAAATTAAGTAGAGACCATAAATGGTAAATGTTTAAAAGGCCACTACATAACTGAACAAACGGGCTGAAAATGTCTGCATGCCTTTCTCACACACATTAGCTGAGGATGATGGCTTCATCTGAGGTTGAATCTGATCTGTTGCCACTGTACATATTGCCAGGCTACAGCAAATATTACAAATCACGTATAATTATTTTTTAAAGAACAGTGAGGGAAAACAAATACAATCAGATACCATCATGTGTGATACCAATCAGATACAATCATAATCATCATATTTGAAAGGTCATGGCAGTCTCGTGAAATTCCCACTGACTGGAAAAGTGGAAATATAACCCCCATTTTCAAGAAAGGGAAAAAAGAAGACCCGGGGAGCTACAGGCCAGTCAGTCTCACCTTGTGCCTCGCAAGATCATGGAGCAGATCCTCCTGAAGGCTCTACTAAGGCACATGGAAGATGAAGGACATGTGAATGGTAACCAGCATGGCCTCACCAAGGGTAAATCGTGCCTGACAAACCTGGTGGCCTTTTATGACAGAGTTACGGCATCAGTGGACAAAGGAAGAGCAACAGGACTTCTGCAAAGCGTTTGACACTGTCCCGCATGACATCCTGGTGACCAAACTGGAAAAATATGGATTTGATGGAAGGACCACCTGCTGGATAAGGAATTGGCTGTATGGTCGCACTCAGAGAGTTGTGGTCAGTGGCTCTGTGTCTGAATGGAGACCAGTGATGAGTGGTGTTCCACAGGGGTCAGTACTGGGACCAGCGTTGTTTAACATCTTTGTTGGAGACATGGACAGTGGGATGGAGTGCACCCTCAGCAAGTTTGCCGATGACACCAAGCTGTGTGGTGTGGTGGACACGCTGGAGGGAAGGGATGCCATCCAGAGGGACCTGGACAGGCTGGAGAGGTGGGCCCATGCAAACCTCATGAAATTTAACAAGGCCAAGTGCAAGGTCCTGCACGTGGGTCAGGGCAATCCCAAGCACAAATACAGTCTGGGCGGAGAATGGATAGAGAGCAGCTCTGAGGAGAAGGACTTGGGGGTATTGGTGGATGAAAAACTAAATATGAGTCAGCAGTGTGTGCTTGCAGCCCAGAAAGCCAATTGTGTCCTGGGCTGCATCAAGAGGAGCATGGCCAACAGGTCGAGGGAGAGGATTCTGCCCCTCTACTCCTCTGTCATGAGACACCATCTGGAGTGCTGTGTCCAGGTCTGGCCCCCCCAATGTAAGAAGGGCATTAAGCTGTTGGAGTGGGTCCAGAGGAGGCCACAAAGATGGTCAGAGAGCTGGAGCACCTCCCCTCTGAGGACAGGCTGAGAGAGTTGGGGTTGTTCACCCCGGAGTAGAGAAGGCTCTGAGGGGACCTTATAGTGGCCTTCCAGTACCTGAAGGGGACCTACAGGAAGGCTGGTGAGGGGCTTTTTACAAGGGCATGTAGCGACAGGATGAGGGGTAACAAATTTAAACTGGAAGAGGGCAGATTTAGCCATGGCAGGGGAGCTGGAACTAGATTGTCTCCCACCCCAAACCATTCTGTGATTCTATGACTCTGTGATAAACTGCTTTTGCAGCTTCACCATCTCCTCGTTAAATTTGCTCTAGCATAACCATGCGTAACATAAAGAGACAAGAAAATGACAGATATAAAGAAAATTAGCATTTTGTATACAGAGGGGATAGTTAATAGAGCCAGAAAGGTTTACCTCCCAGGTACTTGGCTTAGCAACCACATTTCAACTGGTGGGTTATGACACTGGCCACCAATAGAGCAGACAAACATTTTGCAGCTTACTTGAAAGGAAACACAGGGACGGAGCACAAGGGACCAAGAAGGCAAAGCCATCAGCTATGCTTTCTGCACAAGGCTGTGCCCTGTCACTGCTGAGAGCATGTGTGGCTACAGCCTGTAAATCAAGAGAAACAAAGTCATGTCAGTTCAAGGGACCGTAGCATTGCCGAACAAGCACCAAGGGAGGGGGACAAGGTTGTGTGACCTACAGGGACTCTGCAGCATGTGCTGTGGTACTGGCAAGTGCCCAGCCTCCACCAGGCATTCACTCACTGCTGGAATTTTGTCCAGAGGCATCTGAAGGGCCACAGAGATACAGGTGTTATTCCCAGGCAGCTCCCCAATGACCTGCACTTGCTTCGCCAAATCTTTCCTCCTGGCATCTGAAAAATAGTGATTTACTGACATTTTCTTGTGAAAAAGTTCTCAAATGCTTGATCACACACATTTATTTATAAAATTCTTCCCCTGGTAATTTGAACTACATCATAAATTTCACCCATCTGCCAGATTTTGTTTAAATTGTGTTCTTCCATACAATGAACAGAAACATCTCAGCTTAACAGAAACAAGCGACAGGAACATCCTTAACCCTGGCGTTACCTGCATGACCTGGGACAGCCACTGTATTCCCCTATGAAAACGTGCAGATCTGCCCTTGGTAAAATACATTGCTCTCCACCAGTAAAGGCTCGATGGTTGCTGTGATGACAGCCATGAGATGCTCAGATCACAGCTGGAAGGCTCATTTCAGGGTGTTACTTTAAGGTCAAGCACCAAGGCACCTCACCTGACATTTCTGTGCATGTTTCTTGTCAGTTTCTGGGAAGGTTTTAAGGTTTCTCAGTCAGTTGTGATGACTGATTCTCCATGCGCCTCTACAACTTAGTTTTACAACAACAAAGTAAATCTGTTATCAGTTCATAATTAAATAAATATTGATCTGAAGTACTTCATATGAATGTAAATAGCTGTTTGTGAAGATTTCTCCCATAAACAACTTGCAATGCCTCTTAATTATTATTTTTCCTAATATCTTGATTTCACTGACAATTCAACAGAAACCCATGCTGAAAAGTTACATCACATCTTAGATTCCAGGTGACTTCCCTGTAAATGCAAGGCAAAACTCTAGTCAGAAATTTCTAGTTCCTGTGCTACAGTGAATTTACAAAGTTCTCAAAACAAAGCTCAGCTATTTGGTACGACGAGAGGCAACCCTACGAGTTCATGACTAACAAATTTCCCTCTTTTCAGAGAATCAAGATCAAAATGTGTTTTTACTACAAATTTAAAAACTTGGGTGTGTTGGATAGCTGAGCAGTGAGTAACTGGGATACGGAGTCTTTAATCTGCGGCAGTCAACTCCAATTCACAGCCCATGTTAGGAATAACTAAAACTTCTTGCTGGATGGTGCCAGTGCAGTGCCAACATCCCTGGTGCACAAAGATGGTACCTATCAGGACCATCCTAGACAGCCTGGAGATTTGGGCGGGGAAAAATTTAATGCAATTGAACAAGAGCAAGTGTAGAGTCTTGCATCTGGGCAAGAACAACACCAGGTTCCAGTATAAGTTGGGTACTGAGCTGTTGGAGAGTAGTGTAGGGGAGAGGGACCTGGGGGTCCTGGTGGCCAGCAGGATGACCATGAGCCAGCACTGTGCCCTCGTGGCCAAGAAGGCCAATGGCATCCTGGGGTGTATCAGAAGGGGGGTGGTCAGTAGGTTGAGAGAGGTTCTCCTCCCCCTTTACTCTGCCCTGGTGAGACCCCATCTGGAATATTGTGTCCAGTTCTGGGCCCCTCAGTTCAAGAGGGACAGGGAACTGCTGGAGAGAGTCCAGCGCAGAGCCACGAAGATGATGAAGGGAATGGAGCATCTCCCTGCTGAGGAAAGGCTGAGGAAGCTGGGGCTCTTCAGCTTGGAAAAGAGGAGACTGAGGGGTGACCTTATTAATGTTTTAAATGTGTAAAGGGTGAGTGTCAGGAGGATGGAGCCAGGCTCTTCTCTGTGACATCCAGTGATAGGACAAGGGGCAATGGGTTCAAGCTGGAACATAGGAGGTTCCACTGGAATATGAGAAAAAAACTTCTTTACAGTGAGGGTGACAGAGCACTGGAACAGGCTGCCCAGAGAGGGTGTGGAGTCTCCTTCTCTGGAGACATTCAAAGCCCGCCTGGATGTGTTCCTGTGTGATCTGATCTGGGTGTTCCTGCTCCGGCAGGGGGATTGGACTGGATGATCTTTCAAGGTCCCTTCCAATCCCTAACATTCTGTGATTCTGTGATTGTCTCCAGTGCCATCTCTCCAGCCCTCTTCCTGTCTCCTGCGGTTGAGGAGAGGTAAGGCAGGAGTGGATTTTAAAATAATAATGAAATCTACAGAGAAATCATAAGCAAAATTTCACCTTAGCAATTTCTAGAAATAGAATATTTCATGCCAAAATGTCGTGACTACTTCTGGTCTGGAGCAGGGAAGGACAGGGGTATCCACAAGCTATAAGTTTTTTCCCAGGATATCAGATAACAAATAACAGAATCTCAAAGTTGTAAGCATCTTCATTGGAAAGGGCTCGAGACACACTGCCCAAATCACAGAAGGCAAAGGCAGGGATGGGAGAATGAAGAACTGCCCACTGTAGGAGAAGATCAGGTGTGAAACCACCTGAGGAACCTGGAGGTGCACAAGCCCATGGAACCTGATGAGATGCATCCGTGGGTCCTGAGGGAACTGGCAGACATAGTTGCTAAGCCACTATCCATCATATTTCAGAAGTCATGGCAGTCTGGGGAAGTTCCCATTGGCTGTAAAAGGGGAAATATAACCCTCATTTTTAAGAAAGGAAAAAAGGAAGACCTGGGGAACTACAGACCAGTCAGTGTCACCTCTGTGCCTAGCAAGATCATGGAGCAGATCCTCCTGGAGATTCTGCTGAGGCACATGGAAAATAAGGAGGTGATCAGTGACAGCCAACATGGCTTTACCGAGGGACAATCATGCCCGACAAATTCAGTGACCTTCTGTGACAGGGCTACAGTATTGGCAGATAAGGGAAGACATCTGCCTGGACCTGTGCAAAGCATTCAACACTGTTCCCCATGAAATTCTTGTCTCTAAATTGGCGAGACATGGCTTCAACTGTTGGACCACATGGTGGATAAGGAATTGGCTGGATGGTCACACTCAAAGAGTTGTGATCAATGGCTCTATGTCCACGTGGAGACCAGTGACAAGTGGCATTCCTCAGGGGTCGGTACTGGGACCAGTGTTGTTTAACATCTTTGTTGGAGTCATGGACAGTGGGATCGAGTGCACCCTCAGCAAGTTTGCCAATGACACCAAGCTGTGTGGTGCAGTGAGGGTGACGTGCTAGAGGGAAGGGATGCCATTCAGAGGGACCTGGACAGGCTTGAAAGGTGGGCTGGTACAAACATCATGAAGTTCAACAAGGTCAAGTGCAAGGTCCTGCATGTGGGTTGAGGCAATCCCAAGCACAAATACAGGCTGGGAGGAGAATGGCTTGAGAGCAGCTCTGAGGAGAAGGACTTGGGGGTGTTGGTTAATGAGAAGCTCAACATGAGCCAGCAAGGTGCGCTGGCAGCCCAGAAACCAACCGTGTCCTGGGCTGCATCAAAAGAAATACGACCAGCAGGTCAAGAAAGGTGATTCTCCTCTTCTATTCTGCTCTCGTGAAATTTCACCTGCAGTACTGCATTCAGCTCTGGAGTCCTCAACACAGGAAGGACACGGACCTGTTGGAGCGAGTCCAGAGGGAGGCCATGAAGATGGTCAGAGGGCTAGAGCACCTCCCCTGTGAGGACAGGCTAAGAGAGTTGGGGTTGTTCAGCCTGGAGAAGAGAAGGCGCTTGGGAGACCACCTAGCAGCCTTCCAGTACTTGAAGGGGGCTACAGGAGAGATGGGGACGGACTCTTGATCAGGGAGTGCAGTGATAGGACAAGGGGTAGCGGTTATATACTGAAAGAGGGCAGATTCAGATTAGATATTAGGAAGAAATTTTTCACTGTGCGGTTGGTAAGGCAGTGGCCCAGGCTGCCCAGAGAAGCTGTGGATGCCCCATCCCTGGAAGTGTTCAAGGCCAGGCTGGATGAGGCTTTGGGCAACCTGGGCTAGTGGGAAGTGTCCCTGCCCATGGCAGGGGGGTGGAACTCGATGATCTTTAAGGTCCTTTCCAACCCAAACTATGTTTCTATGTTTCTATAAGCAGATAGTTCTGACACCTTTCCTACATTGCTGACATCAATAGTCAACTTGTGAAATGAAACAGCACTGCTGTGAGAAATTATATTTGGTGATTGCTCTTCCTTCTTATATCTTTTAAATTATCTTCATTTATGCTTCGGGATTTCTGTAACTTTTTTGTCGAGTGAAGCATATACAAACATTTTTTGAGCTCATTAATTTTTCATTCATTAGCAATATCTGACTCTGCAGGCTTGTGTATTTAGATCTGCATCCATAGCACAGCTTGTAGACAAGATGCCAACTGTTCTTCCACATACATTTAATTTCCCTGGATGAAATGCTGACTCAAGTGGACTTAATAAAGAAGTAATTCATTTAAGCATGGAAATTAAGCTGCTACGTTGAGAGATCTCCAGTCATCTCATTACTGTGTACTAATGGTGCAGTTTAATCTCAACATCTTTTGTTTGGTCTGATTAGACACATCCTGGCTCTATTAACCATCAGGAAGAGACCAAGTTATCCTTAGAAGATAGCAGCATGAGGCTCAGTCCTTACTTCCTGGCACACCCAAATCCCACATCATTTCATGTGCCTGAGGATGACAGTACCAGGTGCCAAGTCATTCTAGATATCCAAAATCCTTTTTGCTGTGGTCTGTCAAGATCAGTAAGGTGTTTCCATCTTGTTACTTCTTGAGTCATACTCTCTCTTTTGATTTTGCGCTGAAATTTTCCAAACACAATAGTAGAGAGAGGTTTGCCCTAAGTAGTAGGACTGTCTTAGTAGAACTAAGGAAATTAGTCCTTAGTGCTTACCTATAGTTCCTACAAAGTGTTCTGGTCTGACACCAGAGCCACGGTATGTTTTGCATAGGTTTTTACTCCTCCTGGAGTGCTTGTCTGCTGACTCTCCCAACACAGGCTTGTCCCAAACCCAAATGTAAGCACAAAGCTTTAATTGACTACAGACGATCCCCAAATGACTAGTCTTAGTGGGCTGCAGCCAATGTTTTGTAACTGCCTTCCTAAATACCAGGCATTACTCAGCTTAGAAGATTAATGCTAATATATTTTCTTTGTATCAGCTGCATTCTGGATGGCTAGGTCTCCTTGTCTTTTTGCTTTGTTGATAGCAATATGGAAGTTAATTGGTGGGTAAGATTTCTCTTCTCTTTTCTTTTATCTTTAGCTACTTATTGAGAGCTCAGCTGAAAACTGAAAGCAGAGAATGAAACTGAGGAATGAGTGTTGCAAAGGAGATGATCTACAGATGGTATGTGAAAGGAAAAAAATAGCATAAATTATTTTAACTTGTTTTGTTTCTTTTGAAACTGCTTCTTCCATGTATCCACCTTCCACTGGGACTCCTTTGTCTCCCATTTGTCGACAAGAAAAATAGGATTGCCTGAAAGTTTCAATTTTCCATGAAAAGAAGCTAACTTGGCGGGCTGATTAACTGGATGGATGGGCCTTTCTGTCAAACCAGAAATGTCTATGTTACTTTGCATTTTTCAGGTTTTGTCATATTTTTAAAATTATTTTTCTAAAATATTGCACTATTCATTTATCACGTTCCATTTTGCACAGACTGGCAAGTTTTCATAAGAATAAAAAAAAAAATCAAGCCTAATTTTTTTAACATTATCAGCAAAACCAAAAGCATGTCACTAGAAATGAGAGTGCCTCCACTAGGCAGCATAGTGCTTCATGGCAGCTAAATGAAAGGAAGAGCGATCCCAGCACGATGCAGCTGCCTGTGCCTAGCAGGTGCATTCGCATTCAGGATCTCTCTCTATTTGTATGACCTTGAGGAAGTTACTTCAGGTCAAGTCTGCACAGGTACATAAATGTGTGAACAACATCAAATAGATCTTGACTTTATTTTCTGTGTACAAATGACGTGTAGAAAGAGGACAATTGTACTTCTGCTTCTGACAGCAATATTTTGAGGACAGGATTTAAAGGTGTTTTAGGGTACCATACCAGGATGGACTATGTAAGTGTTACATGCATACAGGAAAATTTTTCTTTTATCTTTTCATAGATGGAAGGGCAGTTTTTTGCAGCACACGATGCTGCTAGTGTAGAAGTACAGACCAAATTATGTTAACGTTACCCACAATCTAATGACATCAAAACCCTCTCTTAATACCTTTTAAAACTTGAACTTGCTTTATCACTCACCTTCAGGGAAACAGTACACAGTAAAGAATTACCTAACAGGTTAGATAGGTGAGGATCAAACATAACTCAGAACAGGTCATTGTGATCTGTTCTCCCCATTGTCCTCCCCATTGTCCTCTGCAGCCAGTTTGAACTTTGCACATATTCTAATTTAAACAGTAACATCCATATGCTACCCTCTGTCATTTCTTGCAGAATATAGAAGCAAGTGACCCAATACATCAGTGAAATCCTAGCAAAAGGCAACTTTATGAACTGTCAATGCATGCAGCTTGACCAAGATATTTTGAAAAAATATTTTTTTCCATAGAGATGTTCTTGTTTTATCAAAGCCTACATGACTCATGAATGCATATTGCAAAGTCATAAAAAGCCAGACTGGAAGAGATCTACAATCGTGCCAGTCCATCACAGTTCCTCACCCAAAGGAAAGATTAGCTGCACTTATGTAATTTCCCAGAGATGTTGGTCTAACCTGTTCTGATAAATGTCTACTGTTGGGATTCCTATCCGTACCATCACATATCTCTTGCACATGTCTAACCTGAGTTTTGTTTGCTATAGTTTAGGCTTGTTAATTCTCCTTTTGTTTCACTGGAAATGGTGAAATGTTTATGTCCTTTCTAGCAACTTTTTACGTGTTTGAAGACTGTTATGATCTCTGTGTAAAATAACCCTCATTTTCTAATCTTTCCTGATGAAACATCTCTACTAGCTCTCTAGCCTACTTGCTACACTACCAGGCTCCTAGTTTTGTTGGGTTTTGGGGGGCTTTTTTGGTGAATTTTTTTGTTGGTTTTTGTTTGTTTGTTTGTTTTGGGGGTTTTTTTTGAAGTACAGAGTCCAATGCTGAACATGATATTGTAGATAAAGCTAGTCTCGCTGCCGCTGAGTAGGCTGGGAGTGTTGTTATCTCACAGTTGTCACACCTACTTACGTGTTCTCATCTATTTTTTCACAAAAGCATGGCACTGCCAACTCATGTTTAACCTGTGATCCATTGCAACATTACATTCCTTTTTTTTCTACAAAATAACCATCCAATAAGTCATTTATCATATTGTATTTGTGGAACTGTTGCATATTTGAGAAACATATTGAGCCATTGATCTTGCTTTTGTCTGTCTGGAATGGCCTTTTACTTATTTCAGATCTCTTCTGTAATTTGTCATCATTATTTTGAATATTCATTCTTTCTTTCAAAGGGCTTACTGTATCTCCCAGCCGGCATGATTTTCAAATTAAGTAAATTGACTATCTCTTTTTAATGAGCAACATCATTAATGAAAATACTGAATAGTACTTGGACCGTGACAGATCACAGTGGAGCCACATTAAATCGAACTTAGTTTGACATTGAATCACTAATAATCTCTCTTGGAGTAAAATTTTGCAACCGGTTTGAACAGAGTTTAGAGTAATTTCATCACAACCATGCTTCCATACCTTGTTTATGAAAGTATCGTGTGAAGCAGTATTAAGTTGAAAGCCTAGCGCATTGAACCTAATGTTCTCTCTCCTATTCCTAAAGAAATATTAGCCTGTCATGCTATCACAGAATCAAATCAGTTGGAACGGTGTTTGGAAATCCGTTCTGGCTTTTGTAGGTGTTTTGCAAATAGATTGATTATTTGTAACAATAGCTTTGGAGAAGCTGAAGTTACACTTCCTGACCTATATTTGCCTTGATCCTCTTCTCCTCACCACCCCCTTTTAAAGTATAGTTTCTGTATTTATATTTTTCTGTTTGCCAGATCTCTGCTTTTCTTTTTTTGAACATCATTGCTAACAACTCAAAGATTGCGTCAGCCACCTAAGCAGTTTTGAATGGATTTTGAAAAGACCAGCTGATGTGAAACATCTAACTCATAGCCTTTTATCTTTCCAGTCTGAAGTCTCGTTTCTTTTTTTGCTGATGTTGATTTGTGTGGGCACACTAATCAGAAGTCCAACCAAGTTTCCAGTGGGAAAGTTTCGAAAGTTCAAAACGCTCTCACTAGTCAGATGGGGATAGTGAAAAAAAGGAAAAAGAATATAAATCTATTCCAAATTAAAAAATAACATTTTTTTACATTGTAATACAGTAAAAATTCAAGATAATTTAAAAAATAATATATTAAAACTTTAAAAGTTGTAAGTCATGACTGATTTTGCTTATTTGTAACATGCCTTCTGAAAAAAAATACTGAAAAAAAAAAGAAAAAATGTTGTCATTAATTTGGGAAGATTAATGTTTCTTTTCTGTTTCTCCCTGAGACAAGCATCAAGGAAAACTTACTAGCAGCAATTTTCCTCTTCCACACCATTCTCCATGTATCAATCTGTCTTGTATGTCTTTGGAACTCAGTACGCAGGCTCTGATTTCTACATGGTGAAATAAAACTGGCAAACTCAAAGCAGAGTTAAAGGTTTATGAGCAAACGACTCCAGAGACCACTACCTGAGCTTTGTCATCTGGGGATTATACTGGCTCCCTTTGGCAAACTATTGCTTTCTACATATTACTGCAGAAATTAAAGGTGTCTAACAGAACAAAAAAGCACGAATCTATTTTATTTTCAAAGCACTGCAGAAATAATCTTTACAAGTTTATCACACTCCAGAAATAATTTAGTGAGATGAGGTGTTGCTGCTAGATCTCTCATCTCTCACACATTTGTCGTAAATCAGCTATCTGCATGCAGTGCTCCAGCTGCAATCACTTGAGGCATTGAGAAAGGTTTGTGTCTGGAAAACAACACGGCACAGGGATAAACAGGAGTGTCTCCATCTAAAAAGGCTGATAGCATCAACTGCAAGATCCCTCCAAGTGATCAAAACCCATACAGCACATTTTATGTTTCTGCACACGTAACAAGTCCCTTAATAAGTAACCACAGAGCACTCCACAGATGTTTGAGTGTCCCACACCATTTACCAAAAGCAGGGTCTGTTTAGGAGAAACACATTTACAATTACACTAAAGGAAAAAAGAATGAAGCATACAGCTCGGTTATCTTAAGATAACAGCTGGAGAAAACAAAATCAGACATTGCCGGTGAGAAAATGAGAGGACACATGCTGGAGTGATTAACAAATTTGAACTTCATAGTTAAGACAATTTTTCTGGTTTTCTGGGAAATCACTCACATATGATCACATGGGTACATTTTCACATACAGGTAATGATCCAGGTCATATTTATGATTTATGATTTATTGCATTTGGTAGATAGAAAACAACACACTCAAGGACACCTTAAAATAGTAAAACTCTAACTCTTTCAGTGTCATCCCTTTCCATTGCAAGGCACCCTCAGCGCACTTGCCTGCTTTTTCGACAGAAAATGGCAAGCATAGGAGGATGGGCACTGTTAGTGCAGTATCTCAGCCTCCCTAGCTATGAAAAGGTCCACTTTCTGCTAACCCAACATTTGGACCATAGACCTCCTTGAGCTCCTTATGTAGGTCTAGATTGAAAGGATACTTGTAGCTATCTTGCTTAAAAAAAAACACCCTCAAATTTACTTGGTGAGAGTAATATTTTCTTTCCTGAATTTTCCTGGAAAGAAGTAGCATTTTCACTCCTCAGAGAGCAGTTCCTATCTCTCCTTTTCCACCACCTGAGCCAGAGAAGCATCCCTATGGCTCCACCTAACTCCTGTGCCCTTGGTTTTTGGAAGGCATGTGCAGAACAGATGCCTGACCTGGGCATCACACCTGAACCCAAACATGTAGTTGCTGCTCAGCATTAGGTGGGAGATAGTTTATTCTGCCTCACTCCTTTGGACACATGTGTAAGCCCAGGGAATAATCTAGCCCCAAGAAATTAATTGTCTGTAACCAAGCCTTTGCAGTCTTGTGATGAACCACTCCACTTGTGGTTTCTTTCAGGTTTTTTTGAACCAAGCCCTTTGAATGGGCTGGGGAATTAAGGCGTTGGAACTGACTGCGGAATGGAGCTGTGTGGATTGATCACAGAGTATCTTTCTTTATGATATTGTTTTAAATAGCACATCAGGTGAAAGCATGCAGCCAAATCATAAAATTTTGAGATGAAAAAAAAACCATACTAGGTCATACCTATCCTATGCTTCTGCTGGTAACAGATTGTTATCTGTGGTTTATTTTCCATCTGGGTTTTTCATGGGACAGTTGATTGCTCACTGCCTTTGAAAATCAGGCCCTGCTGGTGCTCAGTGATAGGGCCTCAACCACTTCCCCTAGAACATATGAGGCAATTGTTCTCAGATATTAATATGCAAATACAGCATCCAGAGTTCAAAAGGACTAGATGCATCACACTGCAATTTCAGTCATCGCAGTTCTAACCCCGACAGCGCTCTGCAGCATGGTGGACGCAGCACAGCTTTGCACCTCCAGTTACACAACCAGCCCTTCAGGACAAGCTGCACAGTCAAGAAGTTATTCCCAAAACTGATCTTCACAGTTTCTCCTTTTCTTAATTATATTGCACCTCTTTTAACATAGTTTTGGTGATGTACACCCCCCCAAAAACAAAACAAAACAAAACAAAACAAACCCCAAACAACTCCAAACACCCATACTCATTTTTCATTAGTTTTGATCCCCTTTCTTCCCTTACTCCTCAAGCAGCATGGGCCATATATACCCTCCCAGGCAGCATGGATCTCACAGTTTCAGAGACTCCTGTGACTCATATGACCTCCTCACCACCTGGTGAGGACACTCATTGATGGGAGGTATCTTTCCCAAACTAACACCCTGTGTTACTGGCTCCTCAACAAACTCCTCCTTGCTGCTTAGCAGAGCAGGCTTAGCAATCATCCTGGATTTCCACATTTGGTGTTAAGTGGTGGGGCAGGGAGGGCACTTCCCCAGGTTCACACCCCAGTCTCGCCTGTCCCTGGAGACCAGCTTTGCTAGGCAGAGAAAAGCACTCTTAAGGCCCATCATGGCAAAAGTAAAACACAAAATTATTTCATTACAACACAAAATTTAAGGAACGTTATTACTGCATTTGTCAAAGCATAGTACACCTGTTTGGCCCCTCTGGTCCTCTCCATGAAGCTGGCAATCACTTGAGGTTTCACAAATTGGCTTACTCCAATCCAACTGGAAATGGCTGCGAAAAGGGTAGGAAGTCACCTGACCTCAGGTTTCTACCTTCTCCCCTGAGTTGTTACCGATGATCCTATGACCTTGGGATTTACAAATTCAACCAAAAAACTTACGTTTTTTCATTTCAGACTAATTTTGGGATCTATCAGCAAGTGAGGCCAGCCCATGCAGCAGTGCTGGTGCCAACACCAGGCAACAACGGGTACAGAGCAACGAGAGAAGGAAGCCAGAGCTGCCCTTTCAGCAGACATCTCAAGTCAGCTTGAACAGGCTATGACTAAGTTAATCTGCAATCAAGCTCAAGGTGTTTCATATGGAGGCTGAACTGGGACATATGCTTCTGATAAGGCCCCACATCCAACCTTGTCTTCCTCCAAGCTGAGGAAAGGCTTGCTGGTGTATATCCTTTTTGAGAAGCGAGATCTGCTTAAAGATTCTCTGCCCACAGGTCCCTTGTAACTTGTAGCCTTGATGTCCGACTAAAATATCAGTTTGTCATATTTCTCCTTCAGTGTTGCTGGCTGTTACAGTGTGATTTTTTCTTGAAATGTGGAGAGGCTTTTAAAATGCTGATGGCCCTTGGGCATGGCTGCATAGAGTTATTATCTTGTGAAACCATTTATTAAAGGTGACAGCAAAGCTTGTTAGCTGGCTTTGTTCTTAACTTGAATATAGACAAGTGGGTTATCCAGGCAAAGTGAAAAAAATTCTTTCTACACACCAGAAAAAAGGTGTTTAGACTCCAGCACATAACTTTTCATTGTATATGTATTTTCATTTGCCAAAATAAAGGAAAAGTCTCCTACATCTCTTCACAGAGACCAAACTTCATGACAACAGAGCATACTTGGGATGAGCCAGTGCTTGCTCAGGTCCTGGGACACTGATGATGAGCCTTTGTATTCTGCCACCTTAAATTTGGTAGCACTGAGTTGCGCCTGACCAGAACAAGCACGCAGCCTAGAGTGTGGATTATTTTCGTTCATTGAAGTAGTGAGCTCAGGCTGTAGGGAGCCAAAGGGTGATTTTCAGCCTCAACATTTATTGCAGTCCTCCAATCCTTCACATTTTCAGCACTGCCAACCCTGTTTTTACAGTAACATTGAAGAACTGCTTCATCTGACATGCTGCCAGTCTTCTGCAGCCTCTGACACTGGTGGGTATGAGAGGAGCTGACACAACGGAGTGGCTTTCTCCTTCGCCCACGCCAGCTCGGTCAGAGCTCTACAGAAGTGCATCAGCTTTCAAGGCCATTGGGCAGCCTCCAAGCCCTGGGGACTGGCATGGCTGGGCAGGGGTCACAGCAGTGTGCAGGAGACAAGCTGCACCTGGGATAAGTCTGGGGAGGTCGAAGGGCAAAGTGTGTCCCTCTTCCAGTGGCAGCAAGATAATAGATTGGATTAGCTTTGTTATTTATCTCTGAATTTCCTTAAAAGCAAATATAACTTTTATTATCCCCTCACCCCCAAACGTACTGGAAAGATGAAGAGTCTCCCTAAGCCATATGTGGTTATGTGAAAGCTGCTGCCGTGCGTCCCCCTGGGGAGTGCCCTTCTCCATTAGATGCTTCTTAGCATGCCAATGACTTCAGCCTGAACATGCTGAAATGTTTCACTCATGAACTATAAAATCCTGAAAAATATTGGTTTGGCATGAATAACTGGTGAATCATCGACATTTGTAATTGTTTGGGGGTATGGAGGTAGTCTTGGATTATTTGTGTTCTGTTTTCACATGAGAACATTGATATGAGACAGCAGTAATTGAATCTGATAAGTTCTGGTGAGCCTTCGCCCAGGAGAGGAGGTATGATTCAGAGAGAGATATAAGAGTACAGAGGGAACTCTAGAAGGATGCATGGAGACTTGCAGGTTGCCTCACATTGCAACTCATAGATTTTACATACTCCTAAAATGAGTGATTATCATCTCAGGCAAAGCTAATTACCTGAGACATTATGATTATATCTGCCATGAGAAGGATGAAATTCTAGGCGTTTCCCTCTCCTCTTTTTTTTTTAATTAATTGTCTGTCTATTTAAGCTTTCTTTGAAAATACAGGGATCTTAGACAGCATAAGACTGCAGTCTGTGAGCCTTTGGTGGTGAACATTGTTTCTCCTCCTGTCAGTGTTCAGGTACAGTCTTGGTGGGATGACTGTGTTGAGAAGTACTGTATTTCCCAGGAAATGGGGCAACATCAGACCTGTGGTGTGATGCTCCATTCTCTCTGAACTGCAATGACTCAGTAAGAGAGCCCCTAATTGAAGATTTGGTTTGCACTTTTAAATTTCCCTGGCTTGGCCAATTCACCCCCTGTAACCACGTGAGCTAGAGCACAAGGGCTAGTTTGGTCTTAGCCCATGAAAGCTGACTCAGAAGAGCAGGTGGCTGATGGACAAACTCTTTACATTTCCTTCCAGAGAAGGAACAGTTTCCATGGGTACAGCCAGCAATGTTATAACAGCCCCACTTGGGAAAAGAGTGTTGGAGGAAAGACTGGAGGCAGGACCTGACAAATAGTGAGCAAAACTGGCAAGGAGGAGGTGCATCCCACTCTCCCAGAGCACTTAATGATCTCCAGTGGAGGGCTGTGGCTCCACATCCTCATGGCAGCATCACCTCCAGGAGCTTCAACAGTCCCATCAATCCGACATTCCTGCAGCACTTGCAGTCATGGCATTTAGGGTGCTTCTCGAAAAATACTAAAAAACATCAACCCACACATGCCTGGCACTTTTGAGAAACAAAGGACCTTCAGCCTGGGAGATGAGGGTGTACAGTGGCACTAAACCTCTGTAGACAGCGAATCCTACAATCTCCAGAGGCTGCAACCTGGATGAACGCGGAGCTTCTTCTCACACATAGGTTGCTATGGAGCTGTCCTGCAGCCTTCCCTAGGGAGCTGCGGAGCACAATAATCTCACTACCACACAATACTACACGTCCCCTTATTGCCCAAAGTTTTCAAGATTCAGAAATGAGCTTTTAAAAGCAGTTTACAAGGTGTTGTGTTCAGCCCCTGAACACCCTCAGATCCAAGAAGGAGGCTTTCAGAGAATCTTTGTGCTATAATGGTCTCTTCACCACTCTTAGAGGAGAGAGGAGGAGGCTCCTCTGCAAAATTCACAAGATGTGTCACTGATACTGAGATAATTGCTTAAAAAGGCATTCACTCCTCACTGAAATACCCATAGCCTGAAATGGAGAAATCCTAGTGTATATCATATACTTAAGTAAAAATCTGGGATCAGTCAAGAAACATCTGCCAGTGGAAATAAAGTGATTTGCACAATGAGAGATATTTGCAATAAATAGTTCACTTGCTAATCTCATTTTGTGATCTGATTGGCTTAATAAATCACTTGAACTAAGCACTGGAAGAAGAAGCTATCTCAACGTCCAGAGCAGCATAGAACTGCAGACTCAGATACAAATGAATAATCAAGTACAAGACGTGCATAAAATGTATAACACCAGCTGACAAATATTTATGAAGCATTCCTGCTTCCCCAGGGCCAAGAAATATTGCACATGCAGCAATCTTGTTTATAAAGGCATGGGACAAAAGCATGTTTTGCATTGCTCTTGAGCAGTCCTTGCAGGCCAGCTCTAGGAACAGAAACTGCACTTCTGTCACAGCCTGTCTCCCCATTCCTCAAGATTTGAGAGGCAACAAAATTCACAGTGCTGAGATTTTGGGATGTTGCATCCAGATTTTCCCACTTTTCATCTAGCTTGCAAAGAAACACTTTAGATCAAATACTCGGTGTCAAATAGCTATTAGGGGCATGCATGCAGACAGTGAGATGCGATGGAGGTCCTGTGGTAGAAAGGAAGGTAAGCAAGGCAGCAGCAACGATCTGTCAAGATGTAAAGTTCATGGCGCAGATCCTTGATTAATTTAATTTTAATTTAAAAAATATAATTGCTTGTGTCAGATCCGCTCTTAATCGTAAGACTTTAAGCAAAATATAATTCTGACTGCCAGGTGCAGTTGATTCTTACCCCAGAAATTTTCATTAATCAGGTTTTCCTAGAAAAACCTCAAATTGGAACATACTTTTCAGTGAGGAGCAGCTGAATGCTGAGCTACTGGTGCCAACACACCGAGCATGGGATTTTCATGCAGTCTTGAGCTTCATGATTAAAGTTTCTCACAACTCTGTGTTTATCTTTGTGACTTCTAAAAACAGATGAGTCACTGGAGAAGTATCAAAGTGTCACCAGCACTCCTCTTGGAGCTTCCTTTGGCAGTCTGTCTGCTTTTGGGGCTTCTCACCAGGTTTGAATTTACATTATTGTTGTTGAATGGTTTGCTTAGCAGATCTTTAGTCGAGTCATATTAATGCAACAGTTTCTTGAAGATATTTAGTCAAGCCAGTCAGTTCCTGTGGGAACATCCCATCTAGGATATGTCAGCATGCATATGTCCCAAACATATTTGTCTACTTTGCAGAGAAAGATATTCAGCAGGTAGCGCCAGAAATTAAAATTTCCCTGTGTCATCACCTGCTCGATAGGATGTAGAAAATATAAAATATTTTTTGAAGAGTGACTCCCTTCATTAAATCAGATTCACTGTTGGTTGAATGACTAGAATGTAAAAGGCAGCAACAAAAATGGTAAAAGGAGTTACTACGCAGTCTTTTTTCAGAAATAAAAAAAAGGCAAAAAAAACCTGATTTATTTTGTGTTATTTACCTGTTATGTTAGAAAACTGGTTTTCAGTAACAAAATTTTCCAGTGAGAGCTTTTAAACATGAAAGTACTCTCGTATAATGTATCTTGGTGTTAGGCTTTTCCTGCAGAAAAAATACAGGGTTACTTAAATTAACACATAAATACTTAATCATGTTTCAAATTTCTCATATAAATAATCAGCCCTTTGAAACTAGATTTAGCTGTTCAAGTCCACAGTCCTGTCTCAATAAAAACAATACCACATAGTATAGTAACTGATTGGGGCAGACACATTAGAAGCAGTATAAATGCAGAATAAGGAACCAAAAAATCTTAGGAAGAAGCTATAATTTATTTGTTTTGCGATACCTGCTGTGGCATTGCAGATCATCCATCTCCCTCTTCATTCTCTGTGTTGAGACTGAATCTTACTGCTGAAAATTCAAAATGAGATTAAAGCAAAGGAGAATATCACACAGTTCTGAGGACAGAGAGGGGAAATCCTTCAGCAGAAATAAAGCTTCATCAATTTTACCTTCATAATTAAAGATTTTTTTAGGCTCACAATGTTATGTCATGCACATAGGCATATTGCTCTGATTTCTTGTTCCCCTTGCAGTTACAATTAGACTTGTAAACACTAATTTATGTTTACTTTTCGCAACCAACCTCTCATGGAAAGACTATAAATAGACTGACTTGGATGTCATCAACATTTTTTTGTGCATACAGCCTTTGTATTTCCACACAGAACTGTTCGGTGCAGTAAGACCTGACCATCTACTCAGTCTCTTTCTCCTGCTTGTTTGGGGGTTTTTTGTTTTTTGTTTTTTGTTTTTTGGGGTTTTTTTTCCTTTCGCTATTATTTTCTCTAAATTTTCGTGTGTTGAAACAGAGTCAGGTGACTGAAGGAGCTATCTGGGGAAAGGCGTCAAGAGTGGTTGTTGGAGGAAATTCTTGGCTGGCACAAAGCTCAAGACTTAGACTGTATCATGCAAAGCTCCAGCAGCAAGGGAGCAAATGCGAAAACCCAGATAGATAATCTGTTTTTCAGACTATTATAGTTATCTCACACTTCTTGGAAGCTATTAATATTGGTAACTCTTAATTGCACAGCTTTCTGCAGTACCAGATTTCACTTACCTGAAGCAATTCTCACTCATACTTGATGCAGACGTGCCCACAAATTTGTCTCAGGTTTAGACGAAGCTTGGTAGGCTCTGTTTACAGTACTCCCCGTACTTATTCTCAATTTACATAGGATTTACAAACTCTGAATTTTGCCTTGAATTTTTGTTTCGGCTGTAAAATGCAGCTGAAAGCTGAAGTTTTTTCTTGCTTTTAAGTCACAACCAAAGAAGAGTTTGGGGGTCTTTCAGTGTGCATTTATTTGCATGTTTCCAAACAATATTCTCACTTCTCTTTGTCTCAAATATTGGCCTCAGCTTGCTTGAAACAAAAGGCCCAACCGTTTACTGGAAAACCAGCTGTGAGCTTATTTAAAATTGAGTCTGAACTTGCTCGAAATCTGGTTCCAATGCCTTTTGAAACCTGACTTGGGACTGCCAAGTTCCCAAACTATGACAGCCCTTTCGGGGCACTGGCCTGGTTTTGCATGCTAAACACAGGGGTTGCACTTGTGTTTAAAATTCAAACATATTCTCCTTCTTAGGAGAACATAATTTTGGAGCCTCTTGAAATTCTGGGTTTGAATATAGGCTGATTCAGTATAGACTGAACACTTTTAGAGCCACCATCCTCAAACATCCATACATGTAATTTCAAATGCAGCAGGATCACTCACTTAAAATTAAACACATTTGCAGATTATAGAGCATGTTGTTGCGATTTGTCTCATTGCAGTGAAGCTCATTTTTTGAGATTCAAGCCCAACTCCAGACATGCTGGCACAGAGACAAGCACTCAGCACAGAGACCAAGTAACCACTAACGTGGGCTTCCGAAGGGCAGACGTTAGGCTGTTTAGGACGCAGGTTGGGAGGGTCCCTTGGGAGACTGTTCTGAAGGGTAAGGGGGCCCAGGAAGGCTGGACATTCCTCCAGAGGGTGGTTTTAAAAGCACAGGAACAGGCTGTCCCCATCTGCAGGAAGACCAAGTGTCAAAGAAGACCAGGCTGGCTAAACAAAGAGCTTTTCCTGGGACTGAGGGAAAACAGGAGGGTCTACCACCTCTGGAAGAAGGGTCAGGCAACCCAAAAAGAGCACAGGGACCTTGCCAGGTCATGCAGAGTTAAAATTAGGAAGGCAAAAGCCCAACTGGAACTCAACCTGGCTGCAGTGGTAAAAGATAATAAAAAATGTTTCTACAAATACATTAACAACAAAAGGAGAGCTTTGGAGAATCTCCAGCCCTTGTTGGATGCAGGAGGGAACATTGTCACCAAGGACGAGGAAGAGGCTGAGGTGCTTAATGCCTTCTTTGCCTCAGTCTTCAAGAGTCAGACTAGTTATCCTCAGGGTATTCAACTCCATGAGCTGGCAGGCAGGTACAAAGAGCAGTACAGCCTTCCCCCAGTCCAGGAGGAAGCAGTTAATGACCTGCTATGCCACCTGGGCACACACAAGTCCATGGAGCCAGATGGGATCCACCCGAGAGTCCTAAGGGAGATGGCAGGGGAGCTTGCCAAGCCACTCTCCGTCATTTATCAACAGTCCTGGCTGACAGGGGAGGTCCCGGAAGACTGGAAACTTGCCAGTGTGACACCCATCTACAAGAAGGGCCGTAAGGAGGACCCGGGGAACTACAGGCCTGTCAGCCTGACCTCGGTACCAGGGAAGATTATGGAACAGCTCATCTTGAGTGTGCTCACACGGCGTGTACAGGACACCCAGGGGATCAAGCCCAGCCAGCATGGGTTCGTGAAAGGAAGGTCATGCTTGACCAAGCTGATCTCCTTCTATGACCAGGTGACCCTAGTGGATGAGGGAAAGGCCATGGATGTCATCTACTTGGACATCCTACTTGGACAAGGCCTTCGACACCGTGTCCCACAGCATTCTCCTAGAAAAGTTAGTGGCTCATGGCTTAGGCAGGAACACCCTTTTCTGGGTAAAAAAGTGGCTGGATGGCCGAGCCCAGAGAGTTGTGGTGAACAGAGTTAAGTCCAGGTGGTGGCCGGTCACCAGTGGTGTTTCCCAGGGATGGGTTTTGGGGCCTGTCCTGTTTAACATCTTTATCGATGACCTGGATGAGGGGATGGAGTGCTCCCTCAGTAAGTTTGCTGATGACACTAAACTGAGCAGGTGTGTTGACCTCCTTGAGGGTAGGAAGGCTTTGCAGAGGGATCTGGACAGGCTGGACCGATGGGCTGAGGCCAGTTGTCTGAGGTTCAATAAAGCCAAGTGCTGGGTCTTGCACTTTGGTCACAACAACCCCCTGCAACGCTACAGGCTCGGGGCAGAGTGGCTGGAAAGCTGCCCAGCAGAGAGGGACCTGGGGGTGCTGGGTGACAGACGGCTGAACAGGAGCCATCAGTGTGCCCAGGTGGCCAAGAAGGCCAACGGCATCCTGGCCTGCATCAGCAATAGTGTGGCCAGCAGGACTGGGGCAGGGATTGTGCCCCTGGACTCGGCACTGGTGAGGCCGCACCTTGAATCCTGGGGTCAGTTTTGGGCCCCTCCCCACAAGAAGGACATTGAGGGGCTGGAGCAGGTCCAGAGAAGGGCAACAAAGCTGGTGAAGGGTCTGGAGCACAGGTCTGACGAGGAGCGGCTGAGGGAGCTGGGGGTGTTTAGTCTGGAGAAGAGGAGGCTGAGAGGAGACCTCATCACTCTCTACAGCTGCCTGAAAGGAGGG